>JAUKNK010000699.1:75000-220771 GCA_030765055.1 Mantis religiosa | reverse complement strand
TGAGCCAATACCAATCATGGTATTTCTCTTTATACTTATGCTAATCCATTTAGGATTCTTTTATGGTTTAACGTCCTTTATTCAGTTAGATTATATCAGATGATGAATGAAATGGTTGAAGGAGGCTTAAATGAGCCCGGGATCCATGGAGCTAGAGATAGATGTCCATCTTTCAGGATAAGGAACGCCTTATACAGAGAAATCACGAGACTCAAATTCGGGACCTTTACAATGTGAGGGGGATACCTACACCAAGGAAGTGAGCTATTTAGACTTTACTTTGCATGACTCTTATATATATAAATGAATATCGGGGTTTTAAGTCTTTATAATATTTATTACATAAAACTTGCAGTTATAAATGATATGTCAAATGAAAAATCAACTCAAACAGTTTTGTTTGTTGGCACCAGTGCGCATATGCGTGCAATGTTTCTGCCGCAATCCGCTAGACAGCGGTAGTAACAAGGATGGCGACTAGTAAACAGAAAGCGTTTTGTGTTCTGCAGCTTGCAAAGACCGAATCTGTAGTTACTGTGCAAAGTGCGTTTCGCATTAAGTTCGATTGTGATCCTCCTAGTGATAATAACATTCGTAGATTGTATCATCAGTTTGAAGATACCGGCTGCCTTTGTAAAGGGAAGGGCGCGGGACGACCAAGAGTAAGTGAAGAGACTGTTGAGCGTAGCCCAAAGAATCATTCCGGAAGGTCAATCGTGAATTACAAGTTCCTGTGTCAACAGTGTGGAAAGTTGAAAGAAAACTCTTACGGCTACATCCTTACTGTTTACAGTTATTACAGGCTATAAAGCCGACAGACCACGGATTACGTGCGAACTTTGCAAACGACATGTTTCATGACGATGACGATTTTATGGATCGTGTTGTCTTCAGTGATAAATCGACCTTTCACCTAAGTGGACATGTTAAGACTCATAATGTGCGCATCTGGGGTACAGAAATGCTCACGAGATGGTACAAATGCAACGAGATTCCCCTAATATGAATATTTTTTGTGCCGTATCCCAACGAAAGGTTTATGGGTCTTTCTTTTTTGGTCAACCTACTGTAACTGGCACTTCTTACCTTGATACTCTAGACCAATGGCTCTTCCCTCAGCTGGAAGAAAATGAGCCAGAGAACTTCATTTTCCAGCAAGATGGTGCGCCACCTCACTGGCATAACGAAGTACGCGATTGTACTCGAGCGCTGGATAGGCCGCCAGGGCCCCAATGACGGGGCTTGCTATGCATGGCCTCCACGTTCTCCTGACCTAACGCCATGCGATTTTTACCTCTGGGGCTTCATCAAGGATCGTGTGTACGTATCTCCGCTACCAGCTGACCTCCCAGGATTAAGAAACCGGATTAAAGCAGCTGTCGCTACAATTACTGAATACACACTTATCAACGTTTGGGAAGAACTCGGCTATAGACTTGATGTGTGTCGTGTGACAAAGGGTAGTCACACTGAACATTTATAAGGTTCGTGGCAAAACTAAGTTGCTTTTTTATTTGAGATATCATTTATAACTGTAAGTTGAATGTAATAAATATTATAAAGACTTAAAACTCCGATATTCATTTATATACACCCTGTATATAATATATTTTTCTTTAACAAAAAGCTTGTCCTCAATCCTGATGTCGGGGGAAAACACGAGTAGCACATACAACTAAAACTGGGCATATTCGTCTTGTTAACATTTGCGAATAAAATTACCAGTTGTACTGAATAGTGACATTGCTTTCACTTGCTTTTTAGTGAATGCAGGTTTGGTATAGTTCCGTTTAATCACAGAAAACGAAAACGAATACGAATCAGGTCAATTTTTGTTTCATATAAATGGCTAATCCAGCTCTGAAACAACTGCTCATTGACAATGGGCCGCGCCGTAGCTGAGTGGTTAAACCGCTTGACTCTCATCAAGGTTACTGCAAAGTGAGATTTGTGATGGACAACACGGCGCTGGGGTGGGTTTTCTTCAGGATATCCGGTTTCTTCCACCATCCCATTTCACCGGTGCTCCATCTTCATTTCATGTATCATGTTACACCCTGCGGTGCCGCCTATAGTGAAAGCGGGTGTTAAAAACTACACACTCATTTCATAGGAAATGATCATTTGTTTACTGTTTTGTCAATCTTTAGGTTTATTTACTCTGATTATTTTATAACATTTAGACTCATTCACTCTCTCACTCATACTTCCAGATTCTAGGGAGGATGGGGAATAATCATGGCCAAAGAAAAACTCCCAATCGGAAATTAACCCTACATTTGAAAGTTAGCACATCAACCACCAGACTATGGAATCTTAAATAGTGTAACTGACAGAATTTGCAGTAAAATGAAACCAATTTTAGAGTAACCTTCAATCACAAGACGTTTACTTTACCATTAAGTTTTTTTTTTTTTTTTTTTTTTTTTTTTTTTCCAGCTGCTCAGAGTGCCAAAATATTTTGCCTAAAAATTGTTTTCTGGTGCGATCTTTTAAGAAGTCTGTAATTTAACTCGTTGTGTAACTTTAATAACATAATAATGTAACATCAGCATTCTAAATTATTATATATGCTGGTATCTTTTTAACCCGTTGGACGAGTTTGGTCACTTTTGCTCCTTGTTTGTACGCGATTCGAAAATAACCAACACAATTTTGGTTATACATGAGTAAACAAAATACTGAAGTATCATTGTTTAGCTTTCATAACCACAAAGCACAAGAGCTAACCACAAAGCACATTTTTGCACACCTGCATGATTCATTCTTTTGTCATTACTACATATTCATAAAATGAGGTTTCGCTCGAAAGGGCATTCATTCATGAAATGAGCTGTGTGGTAATACACGCCATTTTAATTAGCTGTTCTAAGGTAATTTCGCTTTATGTGTCGTAAATCTTGTTTCAGCTGCGGCACTAGAAACAGTAATTTGAGTCCACATTCATTCATCATCACTAACTGCATGTGTTAAACACATTTTACAGTGCTGTTCCCTATCCAGGACAAGTTCCTGATTAGCTTCTAGCTATTGGTCTACATGTTTTCAAGGACTTTGGTAATGATATTTTCAGTTATCTCGCCGTATCGATTAAAGATCTGCGATTATTATTCCTTGCGTCATTTTCAAGCCCATCTTTTATTGACACGATATCAATGTTTTCTGATAAGTACTGTGTCACGTTAGAGTACAATAAAATTAACAAAATCCTCCGATAAATGCAAGTTCACGGTGGTGTTTATTACTTTGTTGGACATCATTTACTAACAAAGCTATGATCATCTAAACATTTACATTAAATGAAATCAAAACGAATAAACCTACATTTTAGTGGATCTCTCTTCCTTTGAAGCGCTTCTGGAACATACGCTCCCCAGGGAAATACTGATTTTCTTTTTTCCTAGTCAGTTTATCGCGATGTCACGGAGAGACTACGATATTTTAAGGCCTGCATATACTTAACAGCATTTAAATATCTGTTTGTTAAATCAGTTTCTGGTTCTCTTTGTACCAAAATAATTATCAGCATTTTATTTTAAAGAGAACTGCAATTAATTTGTATGATGTTATTGGTTTAGCTCGTTATACAAAATCCCTTCGCAATGAAGTAACTTCACAGCTTATTCTCAGAAATCCTTAACTATACGCTTAAGCATACATTATCAAAATAGTTTACGCTATTTCTTTATAAAATTAAAAATGTCAAGCATTTTTACACACGTATAAAGAGTAGCATGACTTCCGGGATTTTCCTGAAAATTTTCGTTTCACCTTTTAGAAGACGTTGAACTTAAATAGCAAAAATGGAATTTAACCTTCCTTCCTATTTATGATGTTCATACACTCACACACAGACAAATACAGACGGAGCTTTCAAATTCGCGAGTTTTAGTTTTGTTGTTAGACAATGAGGTGACAAAATGACAATCCTGTCATTCAGAATTGTCTCGACAGTCAGATTTTTAAAAGAAGATACGTGAAGGTCATCTGCGTCTCCACGTGTTCGAGGTTATCTCACCCCAAGCCTACTTTAAGAACAAAAATAAGTTATTTTCAATACATATTCACTGCGGTGCTGCGTCTTCACAGACGTGAGTATTTTTAAAATAATTTATTAACGACTTAGTTGAAATGATCCTATCAGCGACGCCAGCGTGCAAACAATTTTGACCCGCAAGAGTTCATGGTCATGGTTCATGTCTTTTTGATAGTCCCCAAAATTCACTCTGAAGAATGTGTTAGGCTATAAAGAGCCAACTTGAAAAATGCAATGCCACGGCCGGGATATGAACCATGGATCTCCTGGTTTCCGTCCAGTCGCTCTTGCCCATTGAGCTACCATGGCCAACGTGCCATCATGGCATTAATTCTACAATTAACGCATATATTTTCCCGGTAAAGCTTTAGGGCTGTCGGATATACCGTTTGTGGCGACTTACTATTGCAAGTATTTGAGTCCCAGACTTTATCATTTAACTCCTTATTATTTAAGTTAATTGATGGAAATTAATCATTTCTTCACACTAGCCCTATATACGCTAAGGTTATCGATTAGACAGAGATAACTTGAAAAAGTCAATGCCACGGCCGTGATTTGAACCACGGAAAGTTGGCCATGGTAGCCATGTTGGCCATGGACGGAAATCAGCAGATCCGTGGTTCATATCCCGGCCGTGGCATTGTCTTTTTTTTTAAGTTGACTCCAAAACGTTGGCCTATATACGGCTAGTGTGAAGAAATGATTAATTTCCATCAATATAGGTGTTGGGCTGCTCATTTAGGGTGTAATAGTTATACATGTGCCTTTTTATGGCATCTAATTGTAAACTATGGGAATGCTCTTGGTCTATGTTTCCCAGGAGTTACACTTCGTGATGGGCCTGGATGTAGTTGCTCCTCTTTAAGGATTCTAGAAGCAGTCACCTCACTTATTTAAGGACAAAAAGAGTCCTTTTTCTCACTTGGTTGAAAGGAATAAGCGGTTAATTGTGAAGAAGCAAATTCTCTCTTCCTGTTCACAGAATTTTCTAAGAGAAAAGACAAATTCTCTACCTTGGCTATGCAATTTGACTCCTCGACCGTAAGCATGGTCTTGGACCATGAATCCTCGGTCTACCCTAATCCTACTACCATTAAGCCTTGCCTTCAAAACGACGTATTTTAATAATTTTAACAAAACACAAGCAAACTGTTTTCTGCACACAACTGACGACAACTTCCCTGAGTAATATGTAATTAACCAGCGTGTAGCAAATATGGCAACGTTTGTTCACGTTTCCATAGCAACGACATTCTCTTACCCTCCACGTCCCTTGCTTGACAGTTACCATGTATCTTCTTTTAAAAATCAGACTGTAACACTACTGCTGTTGATTATGAGGCCAACCTTTTGAAACTTCATGACCCCAAAATTCTGATCTTATGGTTTTCACACACACTTCCAAATTTCATTGTTTTCCTAGGTTTTACGATAAGCAGAACACCCTGTATAATTCAATCCACGAGCACCATACATCTTCAAACGAATGAAGATGCTCTAAGTATCGAACTTTACAGCACTTTGAGAAAAATAGTGTGAAAGAGTGAGACAGATAAACTGCAATTCTTAATAACTCATAATTCTTTTAAAGAGACAAACTGCATCACGGAGTTATAAGATGAGAAAACTTTGGCGTTACATTTTGAGCTACAAGAAATACGCTTTACGAGCCGGTCAGGATTTTCTAATTAAAAGCTACCACACGCGGCTTCACTCTTTTTATGTAATTGTGTTCCGTGCACAGCAAGATGAGTTTCAAAGAATTCCACCTCCCAACAACTTATTTATCACTCCTATCACCAGATCTTTTAATTAAGAACACTTCCAGACATCCACAAAGCAGGACGAAATCGTTGAGTTTTATTTGGCGTTTACACAAGCAATAATTGCAACTGAATGTCGGATGACATGCTATTTTCTAAGATCTTAGAAGTGTTTGGCCAAAAGATGCGATATGCCAAACATTAAAACTGGAAGGTATTTAGACCTTGACTCAGCTTCTGTAGACGTCCTATTTGTGGCAAAGGTTCGACTCTGTTTTCTCTGTAACGCCGGACGATGTCTCCGACAGTGCTCCGTGGTATATTCAACTTAGCAGCTGTTTCTCTACGCGTAAGACCTTCCGCATAGTGAAGGATCATAGGCTGTCGCTGTTGAAATGTGTTGTTTTCTTTGCGTCCCATTTGACTTTACGGTACACTACGACAGTATACAAAATATAAGTTTGTAATTAATGGAAATAAGTATGCGAGCCTCCCCTTCCTATAAATGTCTAAGGGGATGAATACAAGCATAACTAAGAGTGACCGAATATTATAAAGTGACGCATGTGCAGACTCCCATAAATAATCGGACAAAGCAGAGTACTAAGTTTTGAAAATGAAAATCAACATTTGATGTGCTATTTTATTGAAATTAATGATAATCGACTGTTACATGGTTCCTTCTTGTAAAAAAATAAATGTTATTTCACATAAAAATTATATAATGCGTGCTCCTTTAAGAACCGAAAAGAAATATGGCATTTTTGCCCCTCAAAACTAATCGGACATAACAACTTGAGTGTGATACAAAATATGGCTTAGAGCTTTGTGACTCTCCCTCTTCTTTTCATTACTTCTCACAACCTATTTGGCATACTGTGAACCAGGTTTTTCAGGTTGGCTGTAGAAAGTTTGCTCCATTCCTCTTGCATCCTCTCCTTCAAGTGCTGCTTGGAGGTGATGAGGTCTTCCGCACGGCCTTCTCCAGTTTATCCCATACTGCTTCTATGGGATTAAGATCCGGGGACTGAGGGGGTGGATGCAATACATGAGGATAGTTGTTAAGTAACCATAGCTGCCTAATGTGAAATGTATGCTTCGGATCATTGTCCTGATAAAATGAGAAGTTGTCCAAAATACCCATCATTTCTGCACTTTGTTTTAACTTTGGCTGTAATAGTCTAAGATAGACTTCCTTGTTCATGGTTGTGTCTATGAACACCAGCTTTCCCACTCCCGTAGAGGAAATACAACCCCATACCATTACGCTCCCTCCGCCGTGTTTGACTGTGCCTTGTAAATTGCGCTCTTCCAGCTCCAAGTTTGGTTTCCTCCACATAACCACCCTGCCATCGGAACCAGCAAGGTTGTATTTGCTTTTGTCACAAACAATAACTTGGTCCCACCAATAGGTTGTCTTGTTAACAAAGTCTTTGGCAAATTGTAATCGCTTCCTTTTATTGTTGCTGGAAATGTATGGCTTTTTTCTGGCTACGCGACCATTAAAATCTTGTTTTCGCATGACCCTTTTGACCGTTTCAGGGCTGTCAGTCCCAGTTCTCCCTGAATCTCAGTACAAATTACCAGATCACTTATACGCGGATTCCGTTTTACCTTCCGCATAATATAAGTCTTCTGCCTATCGTTAAGATGTTTTGGTCGCCCTGGCTTTGCTTGAGATTCAATTCTGTCTTCTTACTTATACCGGTGAATTATGTCACTAACTGTACTTTTGCTAAGATTCACAATTTCTGCTATTTCGCGGTATGTTTTGTTCTTTTCATAGTGATAGATCACTGACTGTCTCTGTTCAAAAGTACTCTGTTTACCTCTGGGCCCCATACTATGCTCTTGCCTTCTTCTTGGTACACAGTAGTCGTACTTCTTCTACGATGTTGTTTTGTCTACTGACAAACTTCACCTACTCGTTTGTATTGCATTTCGTTTGTGCTGTCCGATTCCTTTTGTGTCGTAAACTTATGCTGTAAACAAGGTTGAATGGGGAAGCTCTTAGTTTAGCCACATTTTCAATTTCTAAAATTTATGTTCATAGCAAATGATTTTTGCTTAACACAAGGAGTACCTTCAGATTGATACACATAATCTATCCTGCTTTATAGAGCATTCCATAGTGAAATGCAAAGACTGTCCGAGTATTTATGGGAGTCAGTGTATATCTTGCTTTGGAGTCAGACGGTACCTAATAATGGTTATCTTTACTGTAAAAATGCCAAATGGCCGAATTAATTTTATATTCCGTTTGTGCTTTACATCCAACATGCATAAACGTTATTTAATGCCATTTAATAATTTCAAATAGCACTTCATTATGTAGGAAAGTCTATATGACCGAATGCTAGCTGGCATGAGCTAGCCTACGAGATTTGATATAAAATAACTGCTTCATACAGGTGGTCTCCCGCGGGACACTCTGCCTTTGAATAAAAAGATGGACAATGACTTGTGTTTTTCATCTATTACTGTTTAGCGCCACACGAGACTTACATGGCTTACCTCCGTTCTTGTTATTTTTATCTTCGAAATACTGACTGCCATAGCTTCCAGGTCTGCACAACAATTGTGCTGATCAACTCTATAAAAACTAAATCAACACAGTAAAAGCAAACTCAAAGAAACTCATGAATGGCCATAGGTTACCAGATGCCCAAACGCCACAACGCGACTGTTAAAAACAGGCTATGCTCAATGAATACAAACCAACGCACTCCTTTTGAATTCCGCCCCAATACGACAGTTACGTTACCATGCTTAGCAGTAGCTATGTCGTCACTTTATGACCAAGCGCATAAAGCCGGTTTTACAATGGACGACACATCAAAGTGTGAAGCGTTCCACATCACATAAATCCCTGCCAGCCAATACGACATAAAATAGTTCGTCGAGTCCAAACTTGTGCAACTTTATGTGGCCACATTCGCCGCTTTGACGTCACAGAAGCCATTCCACTGTTATGTAGATGGCAAAGGTTGTGGAACATGCCATTGCCGCCCGGCGGTTTTGGAAATGTCTACACCCGAATGGCAGAAATAATTGGAGAAAAATCATTAGCTGGTTCGAATGGGCTGAAACCCCAAAGCAACATGGTATATAAACCACTGAGTGAGTATTCGAGTAAGAAAAGCGCCTAAGCGGCAACTTTTGTAAAGGATGGGACATGAACACCTGATGATTTTAAAATAATCCTAACCTTTCGAGTAAGAATACATTTTACCCAAGCAATATCGCAGAGTGCGTTACATTTACATATTTAGTCGTCATGAAACATATGTTTCCATTAGCCATTCTTTACCAGATGTAAGAAAATGTAGGGTATTCTGGAAATCTTCTCTGTAGCAACTTGATTCGAGTCCAAAATGCCTCCAGCTCAAAAGTCTCCATTGGAAAAGTCTAGCTTCTTTAAGAATTGCCATTCATTACAGTTAAAAACTAGAAATTATGAGGTCTATCTTATGGAAAGACATATTCGTGTCCCGCGAGTGTCATTCTCGACCACCTTTGATTTATCCCCACTAAACGATCTGCTATATGAACATGCACGTTAATTTAAAAATAAAGTCTTAAGTGGTGTTCGTTTGCTTGCTCTCTTATACCCTAAGGCCAATCTAAAAAGCGTCTAATGACAAGGGTGGGTCACTAAAACGCAATGCTGCATTTAGGTTATTGTAGACAGCACTGGGTTTCCAACCACCGCCTTTAATCTACAAGTACACATATTAACTCTAATGATTACGGTTATGCAAGCTAAAAGGTAGGTAGGTGGTGGTGTAATTTTATTTACAGACCATAAGAGCGCTAACTTGGTAGAACAAAGTCGAGTTCGTAAAAACAGCTAAAGAGCCGCCAACATAACACTAATATTCTGTGTAAACAGTGTGCGGGGAACTTTTGCCGATAATGTAAAGAACAAGATACCGGAGGAAGGGCATAAAAGAGGAGATCTGGGTGAGACGCACAGATAATCTGATTAAAATCGTGGCGTTGATTATGGAAAGAGACTGCAGCTGAGGAGGGTGCAGACAATTTCTAAAAGCTTTATTTCCCCTAACGTCAGCGTCTGCTATACCCAAATCAAAGGGAGTTAAAGAGATTTCAAACCTAAGAAGTCCTCTCAACTTCTATTGCACAAAGCAGCAATCACTTTACAAAGTGCACTGCCGTCAAGTTTAAAGCATTAAGGACTAATGCCTTTTTCATTGCTATGCGCAACTTCAGTCTAAAAGACGTCTCTGACGTTTCAAAGTTTGGTTATATACAAGTATTTAATGGGGTTAAGAAGTTAAAGTTTCATCTTCGATCGATTACGGCTAATGGGGGAATGATGGAAATCGAGAGATTTAAAAGCGAGACGGCTCTAGAACAAAAACCGAATACAGCAAAATTTCTACAGCCGCTTTCTGAAGGATATTAGGGTTAATGCAGGCAGGTATTTGAATTGCATTTTCAGACATTCAATTTTGAATTTGAAAAGTAGAAATACATGTGAGCTTTCATAATTAGAAACGGTCTGAGATGAAAGCAAACATTACTGAAGTTTTTCAGGGCAAAATTTATACGAATATGATAGTGCTAATTGGCCAACTGTCCATGAAATTTCCCTCTAAGGCCCGATTTCACCAACAGATGTTAAAATCGACGTTAACAAATGTAACGTAACAATTGTAATAGCGCTAACAATTTCTTGCATTTCACCAACCTGTTTTCTGCAAATGTTAACAAACACGTGCAAACGCCAAGAAACTTGTAAATATTACAGTTATAGAAGGCTATGGATGAGTCGTATTATTTTCTGAACGCACTACGATGTTCTTTTGTTTTCATTTTCGTCTGCACCG
This sequence comes from Mantis religiosa, assembly GCA_030765055.1. Lineage (NCBI taxonomy): Eukaryota > Metazoa > Arthropoda > Insecta > Mantodea > Mantidae > Mantis > Mantis religiosa. The sequence goes on along the minus strand of JAUKNK010000699.1, from coordinate 210,116 downwards.
CAGTCTGCACACAGCTAAAACAATGGTGGATAAACAAATCATAAACAAAAGCCATGAAACAAACTTCTCATAAATGGAGAAAGGATTGTTAATTGAATTGGTGACGAAGTATAACGATATCGTGGAAAATAGGACGGATGTGGTGAATGTAAAAGAGAAAGATGTCACACAGGGAAAAATTGGAAACAAACTTAATTCAAATGCATGTGTCATTACTACAAACGAAACGTATTACGTAAATTTAAAACGAGGTGCGAAGAAGTACAAGTGACTTAAACATTTCAAGACGGGAGGTGGATAATGTATTATCCACATAATTCAGTGAATTATAAAATCGCAAGGTTATTTAATACTTGAAGCAAAGGCGAGATCGCCATATTCCTTTCGATGCATGTTCTAACCTCTCTTGTACTTCCGCAGTAACCTTCATAGAAACTTGTTTCGACAGTCTATACCTCCGTAAAAAAATTTCTTCGGATAGCTCCTCAAAATCATTTCTCCTCATAGGCCGTACTCTATTACGAATGCCATTTAGACGGTCTTAAATATGGCAAATCGACATCAACAGCCGAGTTTATGCTCGCCATCTTGACTATTTACAATTGTTAATGACTTAACATCAGAAATTTGGCGTGTTAGTTTAACAAGAGATTTAACACGAGTGTTACGCTAACACTTGTTGGTGAAATGCAATTTTTGTTTTAACTATTGCTAAACTCGTGTTAAGTCTTAACATCTGTTGGTGATATCGGGCATAAGAGAAAGATTTTTCGATCTGTGTCTCTTTGATCGGCAGGCACTGAATTATGCTCCAGAAAATGGATGCAAAAGGACGTGAATATTAATTTGTAACATAGCACTATTTCATACTCCGTGGCATTCACAATAAAAGTAGCACTCTCTCTCTCTTTCTCCCTCTATCTCTCCTGCATATAAGAGAAACAGATTCTGGGTATGCTGATATGATATGTGTGCAATTACTTAAGTATCTGCTCAGATAACTTTCATTCTAAGAAACTTTTGTGATATTTCCTCTACACATTATAGTAAAATTCAGTACTAGCGTACAGTAAATAAGTATATAAGAAGAGAAAATAGTATCGATTTTAACACCAAAAATTGCTCAATTTATACTTATAATCAATACAAAAACACTGGTTTCTTTCGGATGATTGCGGGCTATATGTCATCTTCAAATTAAGTTAATAACCTTACATCGGGGAGAATTCATAATTATCAGCTTCGGCCATACAGCTCTGAATACAATGTGAATTATTTTTGTATTAAACAGAAACGGTAAATCTTTTATCTAATTAAGGGATCTAAATCGACACGTGCGACAGGTTCGCAAATGGAATGATGATGCGATGACCTCCGAGTGGATTATCTCGAAGCCCCAGTTGGGAAGCCGTTTGCTTCAGGATCTAAAGGTGATGATACTGCGACATCTGCGTTCCGTTGCTACAGGATCTCAGGGATGAGATGCTGCAGCGCCCTGCCTTGGAGTTGGAGCCGACGTTGCTGGTCGTGATGGTCTCTTGTAGTTACCCTCAGCTGCTTCAATCGTCGGACGTAGTATCGGATGGGGGTAGAATGAAAATAATTAAATAAATTAAATAATTGTTTGACTTCTTTTCAAATATTCAAATTTGAATTCCTTCTGAAATGAACATAAATCCGTCGTAACATTAAATTAATATATAATTTCAGAATCGCTGCTAATCCTGTTTTACAATTGCAGTATTTTTTCCCGACGATCCTTCACAGATTATTATGCTTCCATCCTCCACGGCGTCCATGTAGAGAATCACAATTTTGTGTATTTATTCGACGATGTCTATATGCAGAATGAACATTTTACGTCTTTACTCGACTATTTCTATACGTTAACTCTGCCTAGTCTGAAGTTATTGAATTTGCCGTTGCTATGGCAATTCAATAATTTCTCATTCGTTCACGTTATATTATAATTACACAGTTTTCATGACCACATTTAGTAATCTTTATAATCTTACCTTTAAACCACTTTCTAAATAATTTAACATTCAAACACTATTTCTTAAAAATTTAAACTATCGCCGTTAAACACATCAATAATATTCATTTTCCTTTGCTTCTACCTCTTCAATCACTATTTTACCTTCAATTGTTCCTTTTAGGCTCGCTCCCTTTTATTACAATTTTTTTTAATAATTTCCACCGAATTATTTTCTAAATAAATTCAAAATAAAATCAAAGTATTGACAACTCCTACGAGATTTGATATAAAATAACTGCTTCATACAGGTGGTCGAGATCGTTAAGGCAAGTCCTCGTGATGATAAAGACTGCGACAATTTATACACTGTGATTATCTAAAAGTTACTCGACCAATCCAATGATGGAGTCTAAGTAAATAATAACTTTATATCCATTTCCATGTAAGTTCAGGATGTTTAAACATGTATTACTGGGGCTTTGCGAGATTATAGCTATAAGGGATAAACTAGATTTTCCATTAGAATCATTCAAGATAATTTTAAAATAATTATAAAATTGCGGGGTAGATTAACTGAAAGTAATGCCACTAATGCAATGCTGGGTAAATTAGCTAGTCATAGGATAAGACTGCTTCAAAACATGCGTTGAGGTACAAAGGCTGGTTTCATCTGTCGTGAATTTCAAATTTGTGTATGCAACACAAAAACAAGGATATTTAAGAAAGTGTCTTAGCCGTTGTAATCTATGTTACTTTACCAATGCAGTACTGTGCCTCTATTTGTTATAAACTGATATAACGAGATGAATAATGGATGGGCTTGGAGTTTCTTTTTCTTTAATGAAGGTTCTGCATGCAAAATAAAATGTTTTGTTAATGAATTTCATTTTATTCGAGTGAAAATTATTTGCTCTACAAAAGAGTATGCTTAGTGTTTGTTTTCATACACACTATGAAAAGTCAAATGGAGTTACAAATCGACAACAAAGAACATTTTCGACACTTTTTTTTCGCGTTTAGTCAAGATGGCGAAGTCACAGAAGCTGCTCGGCGAGAAAATGTGTTTTGTTGTCTACTAACGCTCCGTTTTATTGGCCTTTAAACAGTGTATAAGCATGCAAAAATAAACACACCATTTTGCAAACCACGTATTTCTCTTGGAGTAAAAAAACGCACTGCCAAAACATTTTATTTTGTACGCAAAACTTGAAGAAAAGTCAGAACTTATGGACCAAGCCAATATAATACAGGCATGGCGATGGAATGAATGAATATTAACCTTCTTCGCCCTTCTCTTCTTGTCAAACAATAATTACTGCTTAAGGACCTGAAAGAGGCTTACAAGTCCTCAGTGTAGTTTCACTCGGCCTTAAAACTTCACGAGCCCTAAAGCGATATCGCAATGTTGGAACCCTCTTTCTTTTCTCTTAACTTAATATGAAGAAATTACGAACCTAAAAAATCAATATTAAGCCCTTTGAAGTATTTACTCGGCGTTCCTCTCTGTATCAAACAATGAAGTTATATTAGGCTGTAGTACTTCAAAAGAAAAGCCTAAAGAAGGTAGATTTTATTTGCATCTACTGAACATGCATCTGAAAGTATATTAAAATCTTGAGACTGGTAATTTGTTAAATAACTTCCGAATTTGTTTACACACGTCACATAGTATTTATACACCGAAGAATTAACAAAAGAGGAATATCCTTACACTCAATATTTCATCGCTGACACCAAGAGGGGAAAAATAAAAAGTAGAAATAATAATAATAATAATAATAATAATAATAATAATAATAATAATAATAATAATAATAATAATAATAATAATAATAATAATAATAATAATAATAATGAAAGGGTAGAGCCAGAATGAAAAATTCAATGCCATAGCCGAAATTTGAACCACAGATCTTCTGGTTTCCGTCCAGCCGCTCTAACCATTTGAGCTAAAGTACTTACAGCATAGTAAGTCGCCATTAAGGTAGTTGTCTCACGTGTTTATGAGAACTCCTAGTGGTTTACCGGGAGAAACACGAGTCAGTTGGAGAATTGAATGTCATGTTGGCACGTTGGCCATAGTAGCTCAAATGGTTAGAGCGGCTGGACGGAAACCAGAAGATCCATGGTTCAAATCCCGGCTATGGCATTGAATTTTTCATTCTGGCTCTACCCTTTCATAGTGCGTCCTACACACGGCTAGTGTGAAAGAACAATTAATTTCCAATAATAATAATAATAATAATAATAATAATAATAATAATAATAATAATAATAATAATAAATTGCAGAGTTTATGTAAGTCTCAAAATGAGGAAGCCTACCAAATGTATAGTTCATTTTATAATTAGACTGAGATCGCACTTAAGCTGTTCACAGCAGCAAAGCGAAACCAGCTCTTATCACGCGATTTATTCCTCATGTCTCTCATTGGTTCTTTGATGTGAATCGATTCCTACTGGATGGAACGGGATAGCAACATACTCTAGAGGGGTCTGGGTAGCTCAGTTGGTTACATACTGGCCTACTAATCCCAAGGTCACGGCTTCAAATCTAACCTAGACCGACGGTTTTTAAGTGCGAATAAAAGCAACAGACCCAAGTGAACAGATTCATTGGTACGTAAAAGAACTCCTGTGGGCAGAAATTCTGGGTTACCGGCGGGTTGATATAATCATGGAATTTAGCAGCACCGTTAACAAAAAAAAATATTTACGACGAAGGATACGCTCGTATCCTTCATTGGCTGGAGTAGATTTCGTTGCTACCAAGCTTCCATCCAGTAGTATGATGCATATTGCATATCTAACTTTAGCCAGACATCAGACTTTCCTAGATGGAGTAAATGGTGTAATAGAAGTTGGTTACGTTTTACTGCTGTGAACAGTTTAGTTCCGATATCAGTCTAATTATAAAATGGACCATATTTATCATATGTATATTTTAAACAGGATGTTAATGCATGTGTAGATTTACTAGTAAAAGAACTCCTGAGGGACAAAACTCACTGACAACTGATAAAATCGTTAATAAAAAGAATTTACTTATTTCTTCTAATTATACCAAATCGAACAAAACAGCTATTAAGTTCTCTACCACGTACAAAGTAGGTAGATAAAATATCCATTTATTGCATTCTACCCAACAATTGCATACCAAGTTTACACTGACAACATATACTTAGAGGCCCTCGAACCAAAAAGAGAAAACATTTTTGGAAAAAGCTTCATGAAAATAGGATCACTAAACACAGAAAGTTAGCTAAATGCCAAATCTGGTATTTAAATTTGGCATCTTCCAAGCGTAAGACAGGAAAATTGTTAGCAAACACTTCCATCCCATTTCCTCTTTTATGCGGAACATTTTTCCAAAACTTCTATTTTCTTAAAAATAACTAATGAATTTAATTGAAGTACCAGATGTTTAATTACTTTTATGAAAAATAGAATGCATACCACGAATTTTCTGGGAATAGTCCCTGAAATCCTCTTCATTCTGAAATGATTTTGCCCGACTTTTAAACCTTGTGTGTGAGTGACAACGAAAGAGACATTATTACACAAAAAAATGCAGATCTTGTTAAACCACATATTCTGTGAATCTTTATTTTATTTCTTATTTATTTGTAATTAAACATTTCGGTGATACTCCTTATTGGTTTCAATATTGAAATATTTAACTTTTCTCAACTATTCGTACAAAGGGAATGGGATTTTAAAGTAGTCACATAGCGGCCACGTCTTAAAAGATGACTATCATTCAGGGAAATTTTATACCCCTAATCATATGCTGGTTGCTTTTAAAGGACACTATAAAATTATATAGCATCTGTGCTGTAGCACTTATACTACTATGGCACTAATCTTGGTGACAAAGTGGTATCGTTAGAGATCCCCATAGGACGGGTGTTCACAGTCTACAAGTTCTACCAGATGGATATATGCGCGATTATTCAAGCCTTTGAAATATCTTACTACTCATTAATTATCCATAACTAAATATTAATAAATGATTAGATTTAAATGAAGTTCAGTTATAAAATATGTAAATATTCCTCGTCTGCTATAATAAATATATAAAAAGTTACGGTTGAACGTAGTTCATGCACCTGCAGTGGTATGGACAAAACACGCAGGTTAGGTAGGTTACCAGAGCTACATGCAGGAAATTCAGCTGTTCACCATGACAACATGAATGGGTAGTAGAGGTCGTTAAGACATTGCCTCATGAACGGAAGGTTCGCTGTTCAAATACCACGAGAACCGTCGTCCCCCTGACTGAGGTGTACCTCAGTTCTCCCAACTGGTAAATGTCGAGGAGGTGCTGATAAACTTGGGTCTGGCACGATCGCCTCTCAATTATCATTTCATGCATCATCATTGTCCACCGCCTGAGATGGGCGTTAAACACTATTGTAAAAGTGCAATAGTGGGAAGTGGATCAAAAAGCACCGAAGAAAGGTTTTGTAATGCTAACACGAAGTACGAACGCAACCAAATCCCTGTTTTTATGTTTCATCACTAGGGCTCGGAAATTGATGAAATATCATCTTTTTTCTGCGTCATCACAGACAGTGCGAATACAATATAAATTCATTTCTCTTAAAAATGAACCAATACCTACTTTCTTTTTTTAATTTGGGGGGGGGGGGTAATGTCTATTGGTCATTTTTGTTGCATTTTCTTCAGGGTTTTTTTTTTTTTTTTTTTTTTTTTTTTTTTTTTTTTTTTTTTTTTACTTTTAAAAGTACTTTTTTACGATATTCACATATATTATACATTAGAAGCTGACACCCTTCAGAAAATGTTTCTTCTTAAGATGGAAGTTTAATCATCAATGTATATGCAAGCTATTTGATTAAAGCATGTTTCTTTTATGGCCACAGGGTATGAAACATGAAAATGTTTTACTTTTCGTAACAGAAGCAACGAAATATATGGTGAAATCGGGAACAGCAATTAAATCATTGTACACTAAAGTGGTTCACATATCATGCACTCTTCCTGGAATCTGAAAATGTTGCATCTATAGCTGTTGCTCAAGACTTACTAGATGACCCTCACAATAAGTGAAATTTGGCATTTATCAATACCAACTTTTCAACTTTGGCAGAAACAATAACATGCCTAGAAAAAACAGTTGAGAGCATACATGCGGTTATCAAAAAGATTAAAGGTCTGCAGGAACATTTGCAAAAATGTGTGGGGGAAAATTGGCCAAGAAGTTTGTGACAAAATGTATCAAAAATAACACTGTGAATCAGTCGTTGTGTAAAATTGAGGAAAGTTTTTCGAGGTAACATTTTGACTTTAGTTGTTTTGAAGAAGGTTTATCACAGGGGACATTGGTAACTTCTAGTATGCTTCAATGACGCCAGCTGTAGTAGAGAGAAATTTTCAAAGTATATGAGGGTTCTTCAGAACAGTGGGATCCTTCAAACTCAAGAACCTACGAATGGCAATGGTTCTTTATTGCAATGCTGAACAAGAGATATGCCTAAATATTTAAATTGTTCCTAGCAGGGGCGGCCGGTGAGGCATTGTATTGGCGGTGCCATAAATGAATGAATAAATAAATGAATGAATAAACAAATAAATAAATAATAAAGGAATGAATAAATAAAAAGTAAATATATAAGAGTTGTTAAAATATAAATATGTGTACCAATTTCGAATGATTTAGGTAATCTTATCAATCATCCATCCTATTTTATAATGTACTGTACCAAACAGAACGTACAAGGAAAAGAAAATATATATTTATTACATCCGTACTCTTGTTACGCACAGTTGTAAAGAGCACAGTAAAAGTTTGATAATACAGTTCATGGAGAATGTGATAAGAAGCGTTCGTGTACGATTTAGCGACAGAGAGACAGGTATCTTAAGTCCCGTGCTTTACTGCACTCTTGCGGATAAAACGTAAGTTATGCGCCAGAGAAATCTCGGCACTACCTGCTCCCATAAGAAGCCTTGTATAAGCAGACATCCTAGCCCTTAACACAGACGCTTATGAGCGTAGACGGTGCCATTCTGGAATCGGCACCAAACCACGGAAAACAATCAGGACAGAGCACTTGCGTTTAACGCGCCTATTCACACGAGTGAGCAGATACACAGAAACAATCCTTTTTGCGCAATTCCTATACACTTCTCTTTCTTTCGTTTTAATACAGATGGTGCCATGGCACAGTGGCACTATCTCAGAAGCCGCCCCTGGTTCCTAGTATATAAATATGTATGGGATACATTACATAAAATTTATAATTATAATTAATAAAAGTTATATATATATATATATATATATTCAATTTTGAACTTTAAAATTACGAAAATAATTTTCGGTCATTTTTAAAAATGTTAATATAATTTTCCCAAAAATTTAAGGGCATTTTATTTGCTATTTACTTCTGATTTTGGGGCCATCAACTTGCAAGCCCTATTCATCACCTATAAACGCAGCCGGTGCCAAACTTAAGTATACTTACAGATATCTTTCGGCATATCATCACAGTGATACGCCTCAGCAGCTCGATAAGTATAAACGATAACGTCCGATGAGATTACACATACAAAGTGAAGTGGCACGCAAGCGGTGCACAGAGTTAAAAGCTCGTTGCGCCTTCTTGGGCACTAATGTTTATGAAGAAAGGCTCATGAGAGACCTTGGCAACTCAATATTATGGAATTTCAAAAGCACTTAGAAATATGCATTTCTAACACTCGATTATCAAATTTCCATAAATGACAATGCACTAACCGTTCGACAAATTGTATTCATGTTAAAAGTATTGGACGCCGTGCAGTGTAGGCAATAAGCTGTACTCTAATGTCACGCAGATCAGCAGCGCTGGATCAGCTGATAGAATGTACTTCGGTTGGTCACACATGATACCAAATCAGCTGATTCACCCGAGTAACAGCCTATTTTATTGTACTTATCCAACCTTCGTTAAAATCAAGAAAACGTATAAACCAGCCATTTTTGTACTGGGCATATATATTTAGTAAAGCCTTCCGGAATAGGCGAAGTAATTTTTTGAGCAGCCATTCAGATGACGTGCACCGAAGCGTTGAAAATGGTTCCGTTTTGTTTTCAATTCCGGCCCATATATAGCCTTGGAAAGGATGTTTTCCTTAGTTAACGTTCATTGAGCGTGGTGGTAGTATGTCTGCCTCACGTCCAAGAGGTCCCAAGTTCGAATCTCGGTCAGGGCGAGTTACCTGGATAAGGGCTTTTCCGGGGTTTTCCCTTAGCCTGAAAGACGAATATCGGGTAACTCTAAGCTCCACATATCCCGGACTCATTTGAGCAGCATTTCACCCATTTCACTCATCGTCCGATATGACTTAACGTTGGAGGACGTAAAATACAAAACAAAGCAGAGTGCATAAAGAACTTGCTGTTTATTTCACATAAGCATGAAGGTGTCTCTTGGTCCCAATAACAGCATTAAATGTGGAAGTAAAGTTCTCATTTTTGATCAAAAAATTAACATGCACCTTAAAGTTTAGCTAACATTACAAGAAACGGTGTGTGAAGGCCCTCTAAAATCCCAAGTTTTTCATTTTGGAATTTGATAACGCTATTCCGACAAATAAAATCGTGTGAGGAGTAAAGCTAGATTGTAAATAACGTACATTAGAAGTTATTAAAATCTATAGGGTGGGCCAAAAGTCACGATCGGGTAAAGTTTCTATTGAAGTAACTCACTTCCCGAAACCGAAAACAAATTAAAACCTTTTCATTGGCTGAAAGGAATATTTTTCCCCTTCATGTGTTTTTGTTGCATTATTTTGTCAATTTTGCGATAGAACGAAGATCTTATGTTATAGCGCTAAGCCAGATTTTCCGCTGTTGGCGCTGTCAATGGGAAACGCTGTTTGTGTTGTAACCAATGACTGATACAAGCAAATATATTAGTGCGTGGGTTCATAAAAAAGAACAAATTGCCAAAACATACGAAGAAATCAGAGGAAACTTCTTTCTTCATTTCAGTAAAGCAGCTTCCAGTGAAGCCAATCTCCGAAAATTGGAAAAGAAGACTTTCTCAACAGGCTCTGTATTGGATGCAACACGCGGAGGAAGACCTAAAAATAGTGCGGTGATGATGTTAGTAATCTTCTGAATCATTGGAGCGTTCGCCGAAGAAATCAACAAGGAAACGATCGGCGGAAATACAAGTACTCAACAACTATGACAGCTAAATCCCGTAACTGGAGAGAGACATCATCCGTATCTTCAGAACGACCACTCCTGAAATGCTCAGGCGCGCAAGCAGACGGACACGGCGGCGCATTCAACTGTGGGCTGAAAATGCTGGTGAGCACACCGAAATATTAGATGTTTAATAATGACTTTGACTGTCCCAGTAATGTTTGTCTTTTCATATTCCCATTCCTTATTCATGCATCAATCAATAAATAACATTTTTACGTCACTTGTGAAATATTATTATTGCTACACAAACTTAGAAAACATCCGATCGCGAGGCCGCGCCGTGGCTCAGTGGTTAGACCACTTGGCTCTCACCAAGGCGGCCCGGGTTCGATCCCAGGCGACCGCAAAGTGAGATTTGTGGTGGACAAGACGGCGCTGGGGGTTTTTCTCCGGGATCTCCGGCTTCCCCCGCCATCTCATTCCACCGGTGCTCCATCTTCATCTCATGTATCATCAGTGTCATCGCCTGCGGTGCCGTATGTAGTAAAAGTGGGCGTTAAACACTACACATTCATTCCGATCGCGACTTTTGTAGAATGAATACATTACGTTCAAGCGAGAAGTGAATATTTCAGTAATTGAGGTTCTCAGAAATTACTATGTTTAGACCTTTCCAGGTCTACAGAAAGAGACAGAGAAAGTTTACATTCCTTTTAAAATGTAATACTAATATTTCACCAGTAATCACACTTTAAGACCTACTGAATTCAAAATCAGCAATCTCCGTGTCATTTGTAAAAAAAAAAAAAAAATAAATAAATAAATAAATAAAACTCAAAGGAAACCCCTGATGCATAAGAATTTCATAATTAAGTCTGGCACCTTTTACGCATACACGTCAATACAATTCCTCCACGTTAACACTTTAGCTAGAATTTTTCCACTCTTATGTGCTCAAAGATGGCTCCAATTTTTTTTAATTTATATATAGATTTGCGTCACTTGACGTTAAGTAATATCAGACGATGGATGAAATGGGTGAAGCGATGCTATAATGAGCCCGGAGTCCATAGATCTTTCACGATAAGGAAAACCCCCGGGCAAAGATGGCTCCAATTTTTTTTTTAATTTATATATAGATTTGCGTCACTTGACGTTAAGTAATATCAGACGATGAATGAAATGGGTGAAGCGATGCTATAATGAGCCCGGAGTCCATAGATCTTTCACGATAAGGAAAACCCCCGGGAAAAAACCTTATCCAAATAATCCACCTTGACGAGATTCGAAATCAGGACCTCTTGAACGTGAGACAGACACGCTACCATCTACGCTACAAAGACGGACCGTTTTTTTTTTTTTTTTTTTTTTATTTATTTAGATACCGCATGTTTCAAAAGAGGGCGGCCATCGTAGCCGAGGTTGTTAGTGTATATTTCTAGCTTCCGCCATGCAGAGGGTCGCAGGTTCGAGTCCCGCATTTGGCATGGGTGTTTATGGATATAGTGTATTAGTGAAAACATACAGAAAGCAAACAGTTAAACGGAAACAACGAAAAACGTTAAAAATAAGGGGAAAAAACATATATTTCTGTATGTAGAGACTTATATTTAAAAAAAAAAAAAAAAAAAAAAAAAAAAAGTGATTTGCTTTCATAGTGGATTTTATACAAACATGAATCTTTCCCCACACTAATTTACAAAAATGAATACAACTTAGATGTCTTCTACAACAGTACTATCAAATGTACGTTTTATGAAAATCAATATTTTGCAGTCGTGACATTAAATTCTCCATTTGACTCGTGTATTTCCCCGGTAGACCACTAGGGGCTCTCGCATTCGAGATACACCACTTGAGGCGACTTACTATAGTAAGCACTTGAGTCCCAGGCTTCATCATTTAACTCTTATTTTAGTTAATTGATGGAAATTAATCATTTCTTCACACTAGCCGTATACGGCTAAGGTATTTGATACAGTCAACATGAAAAATTCAATGCCATGGCCGGGATTTGAACCACGGATCTCCTGGTTTTCGTGCAGTTCAAAGGGCAAGAGCGACTGGACGGAAACCAGCAGATCCGTGGTTCAAATCCCGGCCATGGCATTGAATTTTTCATGTTGACTACCAAAGTAATCAATGTTTCAAGCCCTAATATTAATCTATAGAATGTAATGAAAATAAACAGCACTTATTAAATCTGTATTATGGGAGAAATTAACAGTTTAAGCAAGAATAAAACTCAAACTTATTAATTTACCAAAAAATTATGGGTCAACTAATAGTAAAACCAATGATTTGAAAAAAGAATAGAATCGAAATTGTTTAAAATTTGGATCAACTTCATTGACCCTTTTATATTTCAAAAAATAAAGAAAGTTAGTAAAACCAGCGAAAAGTCATCCCACCAAAAAAGTTATGTTGCCCAATTTTTCGACTGGGGAAGCTGGTGTTTGATGTGATTATAAAACCAGAATTAATTTGATTATTTTATATGATCTCAATTAAGTGTAATAGAATCAAACAGTCCGTAATCACTATCAGCTGACTAACTAGCAATTTGAATTTCTCCGCAAAGAAAGTTATTACCAGACTGGCACTAAGGGTGTGTGGCTTTTTAAATGTATTAAATCTATCTTGTGAATATGTACGATATATATCTTTGTGATTAAAACGCATTAAATTTACGTTACTGGTTTCTGCTAGTTTTATACAAAATCCTAATAGCAGAAATAAATGCCACTGTTACTTTTTTGATTATTACTTCATTATTAAAAGCAATAATGAGTGTCGTAAAAGTAAGGTTTTAATTATTAGCTTGGATTTCTGTATGATCGTATAGCCTTCAAAAACAAAAGTGTCGCTAACTTCTCTTCTTTCACTTTTTTTGCGAAGTTGTTTGTGCAAGATTAAAATAAACACAACGAAATTCAATTTTTCTTTAGGCAGTAAACTGCAATTACAATAATACCTTCTTGTCCGACGTATGTATATATTTTCTGCTGACAAAATACTTCTGTGCACAATATGTAAGCAGTCACTGAACTACAAAAGGAAATATTTCATTTCTCAACATAATAGAACAACCAAACACATACACGTTCCAAGGCTGAGAGCCCGCCTCTGTAACGTAGATGGTAGCCTCTCGTTCAAGAGATCCCAAGTACGAATTTCGATCAAGGTGATTTATGTAAGTTTTTCCTGGGGTTTTCCCTTATCCTGAAAGACAAATATCGTTAACTCTAAGCTCTATGGACCCTGGGCTCATTTGAGCATCATTTCACCTGTCCGATATGACTTAACGTTGGAGGACGTAAATTAAAAATAAAGTCAAACACTTTACATATATACAAACTGTTTAAATGTTTATAGTTTGAAAAAAAAAAAAAAAATACGGTGTTAACGTAAATAAATTCAGATGATTTAAGGTTTCTCTAAATTGCCCATTTTAGTTATTTATAATGCCTAAACTTCTGTTCCCTGATGTACTACAAACTGAATGTCTGAATTTATAAATCCACAAGTCCATGATCATTGACATAAAACATACTAAAAATTGTCTCTGCAAAGAGCCGTCAATATACTTGTCTCTTAAACCAAAAGTTCGGGTTCAGAACAGGAGAATTTTTTTAATTAGAATCATTCCTTAGTCAACAATGTCTAAATGAAACAAATCATACTCTATAAAATACATAATTTGGTGACTACATTTTGAATAATACTCTTTTTTACATGTTTTGCAAAATGATGAATAACGTCACAAAGGTAAGCATTGGTTCAGTATGCAAGAACATTATAATGTTAAAACAGAAAACAAAGATAATTGTTATTACTACCATAGGCTTTTGTTGTTTCTATCTACTTGTCAGTTATTGCTTATAGTTATTGTTATAAAAACCATAGTTTCTTTTTCTTTACATATCCAATGATTTTCATAACATATATGATTGGTGGAAATTAAAAATCACAGTCTACAGCCATAGCCAAGTATACAACTTACGTAGTTTAGAATAATTCCAAAACAATAATAAAAAGGATACAATTTTTAAAGGTGACATTAATCATAATTATGTTGGGTATCTTGCTATAAAACAAATCTAATAAGCCAAAAAAGTTATCTCCAAATAAATGCATAATATTTAACAATACCTTACAAAAATAATCAGTAAAACCGAAATATTAGCACAATCAGCTTAAATACCTAATCACTATTACTAAACTAGCTGTACACGAGTCCCTAAATCTGTCTTGACTAATTTGAAGGTTACCTGCTTAAGGATTTCAAAATGCAGACTATTGTCTTCACGTAAAACATCTAAAACTAAATTAAATAACCACCTTTTGCCTAATTATTTATACTTAATATATCCCGGAGAATTCTACAAGTGCAGCTTATCTTCACTGACTTTAAATTCTTTAAATATAGTTGCAGTTCAACGATAAAAAAAGGATAAATATAAATATATTATTTAAAACTTTTAACACTGGCTTGAAGAGAAAATTGCAAACTGTGATTAAAATCTAGAGTATGTTGTGTAGCAAATCCAAGCAAGTTGGAACTATAACTTACTGTAACTTATATTGAAATTAGGGGATGATTTATCAGCATATAAGCAGCCTGAACATTTTTTCTTATGAAAATTATGAAATATGTGGCTCATGCTATTATGAAGAACATTAATATGGTTTTGATTCTGAAATTCTCCTAGGAAAAGTATGTTAATTATTTTTCTCCACTCTATCACTAGCGGTAATTATTACTACAGTACAAAAAAAAAAAAAAAAAATAATATAAAGAGAAAATAATCTGGTGCAGCAAAATGTATCCTACAAACAGTTTCATATTAAATATCTATCTGTGCAAGAAACTCAGAACTAACATTCATTAATTTATTGCCAAGATACTTCCCTGTTTTAACATAGTACATAAACAGGCCTGATACACAAAAACCAAAATTAATGAAACAGCAACCTTTCATGTTCAAGTCCTAATATACAAGAAATATATAAATATTAGACTAAACTACACACCTCTTAAATTTGGAAAGATCTTTCAAATCCTTGGAGATCATGCTTATTAATCTTTATATACAGATTAGTTATTAATTTCCTCAACATCCACAAATGAACACCGTTTATTAAATTGGTAAATGTTTTTAGGTTTGTTGATCTTCCAACTCCCTCAAATATTTCATCATGATGAAACTTCGGTTCCCTTTTAGGTTTATGTTTAATTATCCAAATTATAACAGGTTTATTTTTCAGGAAATAAAAATGTATCTATTCATTCTAAAAAGCATATGCAAAAATAACTAAACAAATAAATAACTCATACCTGCTACAATATTCTTCCTCGGCAATGCTGTAAGGAGAATCTGGAAGGATCTGTGGTAACCTTAGTTTTTGTTCAATACACATTTGCCTAACTATGCGTCCGCAATTAGAATTGACAAACGCTGAGCAATTTCACACTGTCAAATGAAGTATATAAGTCAATGCAAATACACATAACACAAACTTTCATTACAAGAACCTGTCTCACTTTCTGTGCTCTTTCACGGCGTTGTAACTCTTCTGTTGGCTCACATGGTTCTTATTTACTTCCTATTATCACGAATAAAACGACATGAACTGTCACCCCTTCCACGAAACCCCCATGAACGAATCCTTCAGTCAAGAAACGAAAACACAATGCTGATAAATAACACTATTTAATGCAACCAGACCGGAATACAACTTCATCCTATACTTCAGTTACGTATTTAAATGAACTGCAATAATCACTACGATAACCGACTCATTATTCATTTAGAAAAGGATAAAAACATACGATAACAACACAGAACGTTCAACACTGTCGACCTACACAAAGCAACTGCAAGTTTCTTATGCTTGCCGCCAGAGGCTGACAGAAAGTAACACAGAGAGAGAGAGAGAGAGCAAACGAGGTCTGCGTCACTTACGATCTCTATTGATAGATGGCGAAACTAGCAAAACCCATTTCACGAAAAGTGTATAGAACACAAACCTGTTCAACAGTTTCTGCATACAAGAGCAAAAATTGATGAATTACACACCCTCAAATGCTTATTCCTCCATCTACTTCAATTCAATAGAGATAAACATTTGCAGAAATGATCTTGTTGCTAATTTCCTTGCAGGTGGTGCAAGGGAATAAAAGTATACAGTAGGCTTTAAGTGGAGAATCAGATCTTTCAAGTGCATGGCTGGTAGATGACATACCTTTGAAATTCCGTTCTCTCTGCAAGGCCAAGGGATTAAAAACACAAGAAATTTAATTCCTTAAAACGTTTCCCATGAGAAAACTCAGACAAATAACAAGGAATGTATCTCCAAAATATTAATTCCACATTGAAAAAATATGTACTATACTTTGATGAGCTCTTGCCAATTCCTTTGGGAAGAATTTTCTTCTCTAATGGATTTCCAGTTAAAAAAGTAATCCAGAATGTGGAATTATGAGGTCATTCATAGAAAATTCAAGATATATATTTTGTCATGAAAATATTTTAAACATATATTTAATGAACATCGCTAAGAGCTATTTTTGGGAATCAGAGTTTTCTAAAAATGTTCCCTTGTAAAAGGTACTCTGATATGGGGGAATTATCTTGAAAATTTTTGTGTCATAAGAATATCCACAACTTAAATACCAAGTTTGATACTTAGCCAGCATTTTCTTTTTCAGTTATGCTATCCATAGAGACAGAACCTTTTTCTAAATATTTAGAAGACCTCAAAACGTATATCAAGTAAAATCTCAGTTCCTATCAAATTTTTAGTTGAAATGCAATAAAGAAAATTTTTAATAAATCTCCTCTTCGCTAATGATCAAGTTATTTTAGCTAGTAATGTAGATTCATTACAAAGGGGGCTGTTTGAAATATATAAAATTACTAAAGAGATGATTTTAATCATTTCGAAAGCCATTTACCTATTTTCATAGGTAAAAGGTTAGTGAGATCAAATATGGTAATTGAAGACTATATTATAGAACAACTTCCTTGGCTGTAACTTGTCCTACACTTCTGAAAAAGATATTGCATGTGGGACTATTAGAAGAACACTTCATAACAAGACAAGAAAAGATACACAGATTAAATTATATAAAATTTTGGCAATACCAAAAGGCGGGGAAACTTGGACCTTAAAGGAGAAAGATATAAGCCGATTACAAGCAGCCAAAATGCAATTTCTCCAAAGTATAGCGGGAGTAACCCAACAGGATCATATCAGAAATGATTAAATAAGAATCAACCTAAAAGTTAGCAGCCTGTTAGAAGCTGTAGAGCAATATAACAGAAATGGTGGCAACACGTACAATGTATGAACCAAGATAGTATCCCAAAAATAGCTGCTGAATATATACCTACCAGAAAAAGAAATACTGGCCGGCCAGCAAAAAGATGGATTCAACAAATAAAGGAGCTGCATCAGGCTTAAAGCCTATAGTTTGAAGAAGTGCAATAAACTCTCTACCTAGTATGCACATAGTAGAAATAATAATAAAACTGTGCATGCATTACCACTGATATCTTCCAACTTCAAATAATATTGTTTCTCTGTAACAGTCAACTGTCTTTAGCCACCAAAAGGGACTCTGATTATTGTTATCTCTGCGGCTTTGCATAATATGGGTAATCAATAGATATCCACAAAACTTAATTGAACAATTCTATCTAGATATCCAGAAAGTAATTATTTGCCTTTATCTGATGCAGACATATAACTGCAACAGTTGAAACAATATTTCTCTCAGTAATTATTTTTAATTATTTCAGCAGTATTAGCATGCTGCTCTAAAGAAGCACAAGACCAATTCTTCCATTTGGTCTACAAATGCCTTCATTTTTACATTTTGCAGACATGTCTATTTTTAAAGGATTGCTTTAATTGTAAACATTTGGACCTCCTGCAAGAGAGAGAGAGAGAGAGAGAGAGAGAGAGAGAGAGAGAGAGAGAGAGAGAGAGAGAGGAGAGACTGGAAGGGAATGGATAGCTAGGTTCTGATTATTGTTAAAAGTAAAGCCATTCATAAGGCTACTGATCTATATGTCAACTTCTAAAATAAATTCTTCTTGGAAGTGTTGAAAACAATGTTGTTATAATAAATTAAATTTAAAGGGAGTCGATTAATGATACTAAACAACACTTACTTTTAAATGTTTCCGGAACATGTTTCAGAGACTTTGCCTCCATCCTCAACCGGCCATCGACTGGTTCTCATTGGTGTAGATGACGATATTTTGTCATAGGTCTCCTCTGGTAGCGGTTCAAGGAACGGGCTGAACAAATCTTTCTGGGGGATGTCGAAATTGAATATTTTGTTCCTATTTTTTTTAAATGAAGATTTGTTCCCATGTGGATTGTTCTTGTTTTCCTGATGTATGTTTTAGTAGTTTTGGTTCTGGATTTATATTGTGGTTTTTTTCCCCAAAATGCGTGGCAACTGCTGATTTTTCTAATTGTTTATATTTTATGTTTCTAAAGTGTTCCTTTGCTCTTGTTTCTAAATTTCTTTTGGTTTTTCCAATATAAATTTGACTACAGTCACATTTAATTTCATATATATATATATATATTATACCAGATTTTTTGTTAGATGGAATGGCATCTTTGATGTTTGAGCAAATTAGGTTTTTTAAGGAGAAATGGTTGACTGGTGCTAGTTGAATGTTTTGTTTTTTTGAAGACTTTTTATAATTTATCAAAGGCCCATTGATGGTAAGTGAATTTTTTGAAAATCATATTAGTTTCTGTAGCTGAGAGGGTTATGGTTTCCTTTATTAGCTTCTTCTTTTTTGCTAAGTTCACTTTTTTGTCTACTAATGATTTGGAAAAGTCATTTTTTGTGCTATTTCAATAATTTTGTTGTATTCTGTTTTGTATTCTTCTGCTGTGAGAGGGATGTTGACCAGTCTGTGTGCTAAACTATTGAAGATTGCCTGTTTGTGGGATCTTGGGTTGTAGCCATTAGCTTTTATGTAGTTGTCTGTCTGTGTTGCTTTTCTGTAAATGCCAAAGTTTAGTCTGTTTTTATTCCTCATTATTTTTAGATCCAAAAATGGTAAATACTCGTCTTTTTCTATTTCTACAGTGAACTTGATGCTTTTTCTTGGATATTTAAAAGTTTTAGTGCATCACTGATGTGGTTTTTTGGTACTATTGCAGAGATGTCATCTACATATCGTTGCCAGAGTTTGAACATCCAAGGGAAACCTTTGGTGATCCTTATTTCTAATGCACTCATGTACAGATCGGCCAGGAAGGGTGATAGGGGGTTGCCCATTGCTAAACCTGAAGTTTGGTGGAAATATTTTGTTTGAAACTGGAAGAAATTGTTCTATGCATAATTTGGTTAGTTCGATGTAATGTGAAATTTCAGGTGATGACATTCCAAGTGATTTGAGCCATTTTTCTATCAACAGTGAGAGTTGATTAACTGGTATGCTGGGAAACAGTGATTTAACATCAAACGAGACTAGTGTGTCCTCTTCTTTTAGTTCAGTATCCTTAATGTGTTCTATAAGTTCATATGTGTTTTTGATGCTTAGGCTGACGAATTTTGGAAATGAGTTGAATTTTATTATTTGAAGCAAAAGGTTATCAACAGTGATGTATTTAACATTTGAAAGTAATGAGTCGGTAATTCAAACACAAACATCGCTTAAGTTATCCTTACTTGGTCATGTTTCGGAGAACGTTTTGTCCCCATCCTCAGCAGTTATCCGACTGGTTGGATCCGTGGTTTCTTGAAGTGAGCTGGTTGTCTATGGTGGCATCTGTTGTCTGTGAGATGAACTTCCAAAGAGAGTTTTCAGGCGGCAATTTGGAATTTAAAGTATGTTTGTTTTTTATAATTAGCAACTTTTCCCAAGCGAGTTCGACTGCATTACTGGCTGATTTTGATAGTTTTATATTTGGTACAATTTCATGATTGGTAGACCAGAAATGGTGAGCTATTGCTGATTTTTCTATTTGTTTGTATTTCATGCATCTCATATGTTCCTGTAACCTAATATGTAAACTTCTTTTGGTTTTTCTTATGCAGAACTTATTGCAATCTGAGCAGTTGATTTTGTATATACCTGATTTCTTGTTTACAGGTACTGGATCTTTCAGGTTGTTGCATAATAAGTTTTTTTTTTTTTTTTTTTTTTTTTTTTTTTTTTTTTTTATTAGCCACTTTACAAGTTTGTATGTTGGTGAATTTATACTGCTAACTATAGGTCTCATTGTTATGGATGGTTTGTGTATTTTGGGTAAGCCATAAAGTCTAGGTAAGGTTGGGTTATCCGGTTTAACTGTATATTTGTTTGGTATTATGCTTGATTTTGCTATTGTTTTTTCAAATTATTGTTTGCAACTTTTTAGAGGAATTTTGTTAATGATTTCAAATTCATTGTCAGTTAGCATTTCTTCCATTTTTTCAATATAATCTGATTTATCCATTATGATTTATCCACCAGATTATATTGAAAAAATGGAAGAAATGCTAACAGTTCTACTCCTTGCATGGCAAGCACTCTGTCACACACATTCTCTGTCCTTTTCCCACTGTGTACCCTTATTGACATGTTTTGCGAACTATTGCTCGCATCTTCAGTGACTTGAGTCGCAGCAGAACTGAAGATGTGAGCAATAGTTTGCAAAACATGTCCTGAATATTAGGTACGTAAGTGAAGCTTATATGTTAAAATACGACTCATCTTGAATTTAGTTAATTTTCTTCAAATGTTTGACTGCAATAGTTTCCTAATCTGTGGACCCACTAAAACACTTCTTGTTCAGCAACTGAAATATGGCAAAATCTTTCACACATATACCAGAATCCTCTTGAATATCTTTGTTCAAGTTTTACAAAGCCAAGATTTATATGAAGAGACGGAAGTAATACTATTTTGAGATCAACTAGTGGGATATCCATTACATAAATGGAGCATGTTATAATTAATTAAAAAAAAAAAAAAAAAAAAAAAAAAAAAAAAAAAAAAAAAAAAAAAACGAACCAGTTGTTCTTAGATAATTATTTCTCCAATTGATTTTAGAGTTAAAATTTATAAGAATAAATTCCAGTGGTTTGATTTCCAACTTATGCGTATACACTAGCAGAAAAAAAAAAAAAAAAATGCAACACTATCTAGGATTGCTTGACTTTAACCCTTTCACCAATATGGACGTCATATGACGTCCAAGTTAAAATGCTCCAAACCAATATGGACGTGTATAGATGTCCTGCACATGCATGCATTTAATGCTTATTAAACATCAATTACATAAATCTTCCTATTTTACAATCAAATTAAATTAGTTCTATATGGGATGAATGGTACACCTCAAACCTGGATGATCACACAAGGGCACATCTTCAGATTCACACCAAATAATATTGGTTTCCTTGCAAATTTCTTTTTTGCAACACACACACATGGTTGAGACTTTTTTGGTTGTGTGTGGTATCCCTTTAGGAAAGTGTTTTCTCTCAAGTATGAGGAGTGCTGTAGTGGCGTGTTTCTTAGTCCCAGTATGAAGAGGCCTCTGAATATTATAGTACTCAATTAGGTTATCAGCTATTGATACGTGCAAGTCCAGTTAGGTCATTGTCTTGAATGAATTTAGACTCTGCAAATTACTAAACAATTGTGTATGGTTACATCCAGCTGGTATAAAAATACTTCTTTTTTGCCATTTAACTGTTTATCGTAAAGAGGGATAGCTAATAACAGATCATACACACCACCCATATTTGACCCGTCTGGGTCAAATGGAGCAGCTAACATGCTATCTGTAGACCAGTACATGTCTAATGTAGGCTTACATGTACACTGTCTTCTTCTGAATTCTCCTCTTAGGCCCTAAATTAACTTTAGAGGTCAGGGCTTGCTTCATCCTACTCACATATACGTTTGTTTCCATAACAATGAGACACACAAAGTCAGCAATTAAACAAATTTTGTGAAACTGTCAGTTGGTTGGATGTCAGAAGTTAGCTGTACACCAGAAAATATGTATATTTGTCTACATATCTATTTGTTTTTGAGTTATTTTGACCACTTCACAAAGTTGATTCTTCAAGGACACCTGAAGGAAGCAGGTCATTTTCTTCCTTACTGCTACCTATATCCTCAACACCTCTCTCACAATCACCTTCAATATCTAAATCTTATCAAACAGCAAAAGGTCTTCCAGATTTTCTAAAGTGATATCAGAAGCCTGTACACATCCTAGCAAGCTAATTTATTTACTACATTACTAGGATAAGCCATGGTTAAAACTGAAATTTAACAATTTCAAATGTGCCATTCATTTAGCTCTCGAAAGCTATAAGGAATCACTCTAAAAACTCAGAGTATAAATAAATAAAATACTGAGCAAAAACAGCTGCATAAGGCTACCAGAAATTTCATTTGTCAAATACTGTAATAAGAGGTACATACAGCTGCTGGCAGAGAGGTTTGTTTCTTTCTAGCATGCATGTGTAACACAATATATACAATGATTATCGCTTGGTAGTATAAACCCTAAAATCTTTAACCAGAGAAGTCGTTTACACAACTATACATATATACATTTCGTATGCACACAAAACAAAATGGCACAAATATTATATGCATTCAACGCAAATAATGGTTTTTGCTACAGTGAAACAAAGTGGTGAATTTTCAACGATCTATTAATATTGTCTCTACTTTATTGATACTGTAGATGTATACTGACTTTAATGGGTTTTAAACCAGTTTTTTTTTTTAAAAAAAAAGCTTAATACAGAAAATGCGAATGTGTATTTATGAAGCATTTTTACAGCATTTAACAATTTAAATATCTTGTTCTGTTTATTGGGTATCCATTTCCAGCCCCTGAAGGGTTTAAATGGCTGTTGCTGAAGCAGTTAATACACAGTTAACTGAAAGATAATACTTCATGATAACATCAAATAACAAAATCAGCACAATGAAGCAGACATGTTGCAAGCAGTTATGTCCAAAGAGTTGCATCAATATTGGTATACCCCAACTCGGGTTGCAATACAGGCATGTATTCATGCAGGCAGACGATAGTACAGGTAATGAACAGCATCCAGCATTACATTGCCCCAAGCAACAGCAACTCCAATACCATAATACGAGAATTGATTGTAGGAAAAATGGCGGCCCCCATGTTATAACATAACTTATGTTATGGTTATATCCACTGAGTGAAGCAGTGTGGCAATTAGTGACTAACGAGTTAGTTTATAGTTGAGTTTTTAACAAAGTTGTAAAGTTTATGTAAATATATAGTGTGAAATATTGCTGAAATGGGTCGTTCTTGTTGTGTTCCCAGCTGCAAATCTAATTATGGTAGTTCACCTCATATGACAATATTTAAATTTCCTAAAGAAAAATCTTTATGGGATAAGTGGATCAGGAATATACATTGTAAAGATTTTGAAGTATGACAAACGACAAAACTGTAGTTTGTATTCATCATTTTGAACAACACTTTGTGGTTAAGAACACATTTTTCCAGTAAACGATGGTGAACCAATTTGTGTCCTCGAAAAGTTCCAAAATTAACTGATGATGCCTACCCCACAATTTTTAAGAATCAGCCATCCTATCACACAGTAAAGCTCAACCAGAAAAGACGAAATTCTGAAGAACACATGCAAAACATTTTGTAGAGTGAAGAGAATCTTAATAATTGTTGTGCACAAGATGTTATTGACAGTTTTGAGTCCTTAAAAACCGAAGTGGTTAGGAAAGATTTTAACCCATTCATAGTAATTAAGATGATTAGGAATGTTCTTTTCATTAACATTCAGATTTCAGCTTCACTGATGTTCCTTCACTTAATGTAAGTTTCCAAGTATTTCATAATCTAGACGGGAGTGTGTTTTGCAATACTATGAGCCTACTTGTGGAAAAGTTTAGATGGATCTTGCAATGTGACGGAACTGACACCTTCAAATGTGACAGATGGAGTAAACTGGACAATCTGGTGAGTTCTCTTAAATATAGCATAAGCAGTATGTCCTTACCAGGAAAGGTTACTATGTAAACAATACATTAGAAACTTTATTAGTTGCTACAGAGAATGATACACTTCAGTAAGATAAAATTTGCTTTAGAACAGCTGGAGCCAGCCTGTGTTCTCCAGATGTGATATGGGCTGCATACATGTCATATGCATATCCAGAAACATATGAAACAACAAGAAAAACTAATGTATTGACATTACCCCACCCTGTGTATCTAACACAATTTTTAACAAAGATGGACAAGCACCCCTGGCTTAGGACACTCAAAAAACTAAATATAGGTGAGCCTTTACTTGTCAAAGTGAAGTGTGTGAAAGTGCTGGCAAACATATTAATGAACAATTACACAAAATGTGTCTAAAGACTTATCCAAGAAAGTGTAAAATAGAGAAACCAGGAGAAAAGCAACTGATGAACTTGGTGGCAAAGTGAAAAGATGGAAGGAGCTCAAGCTTAGCAGCCACTATATATTTCAGGTTAGCTTTTTCGTTTTCTTTTTCTTTCTTTCTTTTCTTGTGCATGTGTTCCTTATTTTACCATTTCTGTCGTGTTCAAGTAAAAGTTAACTTTTGTTTTATTTAATCATGTTTTCCTCTAAGTTTTTATTGTGCAAAGTGTTAAATGCTCATGAGTTGTCATGCCTTATAAGTTAAATTTTGATTGGAAGTATGAGGTGGAAAATGCTTAGTACTACTGGTCATGCTACTATATAATGTGATAAACGCTTAGGATTTGCCATGCTACTTTTTATATATGTTATTACACATTTTGGTTGAAAGTATAAAGTGATAAATGCTTAGGAGTTATCTTGCTGCTTCTCAATATGGATTATATGTCCATTGTGTACTAGTTTCCTATTTTGCGTAACCAGAGTCGCTGGGCTTAGACGGACACCATCTTGGAATCTGTATTATGGGCTGAGTATTGGAGTTGGTGTTGTCCCAAGCATCCTGCACCTGTTGTCTCAGTTCGACACTGGTTGTGGCCAACCATGGAGAACCAGTCAGTATCTTTCCCATCATGTCCCATACATGATCAGTGGGAAAGAGGTCAGCAGTGTGTGCTGGAGCGGGCAGTTGTGGTACATCTTGAAGAGCACATTGCATTGCAGCCAGTGTATGGAGACGTTCATTATTCTGTTGAAGAAATGGTAGTAACACAGGATTAATTACCTGCTGGATGTATAGTCCAGCAACGCAAAGAAGGTCATTGTAAGGAATGTGCTCTTGTACAGTGGCACAAAGACAGCAATTGTGTGACAGTGAACGCATGCTACACAAGGAGCAGAACCATTAAAATACATGCGCCCTATTCACTTTGTACACTAAAACCGAGGAGATTCATTCACAAAACTATAAGCCGTCAGAATGTTTTTGAATGGTCTGTAACTGTACTGACATGGGGTGTCATAAACCTGTCCAGGGAGGGTGTGTTAACCTTCTCCAACTCCCCTGTGTCTCATCTCTCGGAGACTTTCTCTCCTGTGGAGGAGTATAGATCACACTTGTTTCACAACCCTGCATTAACACCAAATGTGAATGTGAGCTGTAAGTGATGGCATCCCACACAATGATGCCAGGAGTTGGGCCTTTGAGTCATGGGCAAATGCACTCTGGACAAATTCGCTCATCAGCTCTACGTCATACATGTACCGACTATCACTAGTGTGTAGATAAAACCTATTCTCATCACTAAGGACAGAGTGCCATTCCATTGTCTAAGGACAGAGTGCCATTCCATTGTCCAATTAACCCTTTCTCAATGGAGAATGTGCAAGAAATGTACAAGACTGTTGTGGTATATGTAGTAGCTTAACAGAGGTACACAAGATTTGAATCCTGCTGCAAGAAGACAGTTTCCAATAGTCTGCTGACATTTCAGGTGCTACTTGTGCCCAGATAGCTTACCTGGTAGCTGTTTGGCACCCACTGAAAGCCGTACAAGTCGATTCAGACATGCATTTGAACTATGTGGCCGCACGGAATCTGGTCTACTAGAGTGAAAATGTTCGTAAGATCATTGCTGAAAACACCAATTCACTACCGATACATTAAAATCATGTGCAGCAGTTTGTCGATATCTCCATTCAGCTTCATGCAAACAATTCAACCCATGTCAAATGGCTGTAGCTGGTACAAGCACATTTGTATCATTGTGGCAAGGCTTTCCCTTAGGCTAACTTTTGACACTGCTATTCAACTGTGATGGTATCAGTGACTGCCTGCAAAGTGAACAGAGAGATTAGAGACACGCCTGAACAGTGCCATTTATTTGTCTGCTGACCGCAACACTTTAATCACCAATTTTATAATGCCTCAATATTCACATAGTATGACTATGTTTTAATGAACATCTAAAGGGTGTTGCCATTCCCCCCTCCCCTGCCAGCGTATATGTCAAATCTATATTTACAGATTACCTTACCCATAAGTTTTAATAGATTCTCCACAGCATAAGTATGATTGTTTCTGTACCTACCAATTTCAATGAAATTGTGTCAACAAACTGTATTCAAACTCTTATGTAAAATAAATTCGCAAATCCATAATGCAATGATTTCGGAATTGTTTCATGCATATGGAGAGATGGATAAATAAGAACCCAACAGCAGAGAATCCATTTAAAATGTACACTCTGGGTAATTCTTTCTTAAGCAGAAATGTTAGTAAATCTTTCACTATAGTAGTTATAAGAACTGCTACAAAGTAGCAAACTTTGTTATTAAGCATATCATTGGGATAATACTCTTCACTTACATATTTGTTAAAAGACACAAATTATTGTATTGATTTATTAGTTATTTTATTACATTCAATACATTGATCCTAACAGTCTTACCATAAGCTAAAACTGGACTGTTAAGTGCAGCTTTCATGAAAGCTGTCTTTGTGTACATTAACCACTATAAGAATTAATATATAACAGCAAAGTACAGTGTATTCAGTTGAAGTGATTACCAAAATAATTTTTTTGAAATCTCAGGATGTTCCATACAATTCCATTTCAAATGTTTAAAATAAAAAAACTTCTTACTACTCCATTAAATAAAGAGTACCATTTTAGTAAAAAGCGGAACAAATTACACTGCTGCACATTAAAGTACTTAAAATAAATGGTATTTACACATATATACATCAATTTCAGTCTTCACATATATATATTTAGTATTTTTATGGAAAGGGGCATACAAAACACTGTATGCACATACAATGAACATATATGCATTTTATAAAGTTATCCCAAAAAGCATGTTAACTGTGAAAATTAAGCAGATACTGTAAAAACAAACTTAAGCAACTGTGGAATTGCTTTAGATTTGTTTATGTGTCCAGAGAGTTTTTCTATTTATCTTTGCAGCAAGTTGTTCATGTTGGATTGATTGAGCCTGCTTTTTGGCATATATTTATAAATGTCTTGGTTGCACATTAAAAATAAAGCCTTGTAAACATAAATCTGAAAACATGTATCGATATAATCTCAGAAACTTTCTAGGAGTCCCATTTACGCCATTCCATACCATCTGGGGCTTTGACTTCCACTTTATCCCTTGCCACTTCACTCCAGTTGGTGCTCAGTACTGTCCCACCAGATTCTTGCTATAAACAAATAAAGGTATTATTAGCATATAGCAGCATATTAAATCTTAATTGCATAGTACAATAGGATCTAACAATGAGAATGGAAGAGCATTTTGGTTACAAAAAATAAACAAAAAAAAATTTGTAGTAGCAATAACTTTAGGTATGAAGGCTGTGAAATCCAAAGGGAAGTAAAATTTCTGAATGTGTCACATTAACACTTCCAATAAGTTGCTACTTGCTGCTGGAAAAGGCTACTACAGATATAAAAGTCCAAAATTAGTTTAGTTAACCACCAGAGAAGGTCATCTGTATAAAATATTTCATGAAAAATAGCTGGGAACGGGTGAGACATATAGATAATAATTTTGATTTAACAATGGGAATAGCTTGGTTAAGAGGGAGAATATGGAGGATAAACTGCCAAAGGAATGAGTACCCACAGGCAAGAGCCCATTATGTGACAGGAAAGAAGACATACATCACGTAAGTGTGAAAAAAAACACCTGTATGATCAGAAATGAATAATAGAATGGATTAAGAGGTATACTTATGTATATTCATAACATTTTAGAAAAAAAAAAACTTGTAGGAGAATAGAACAATATTTAGAAAAAGTTACAAATAAGTGGAAATGGACTTTTTAAAGTGGAAAAAAAATTGCTTATGAATAATACAGGAATCAAGTAGTAGAAATAATAGTTATATTAGCACCTATTGTAATTTGTACCATTATTTACTGTCCACTGGAACAGTGGCCAGAATCAATTACTAGTGGGCAGACCAATACATGTTTTGTTATTAGCACTTTAATAAATTAACAATTAATAAAAACTAACAAAAAGGAAAGCAGCTAACAACTAATCAAGTCTTTTTGCAAAAATGATTTTAAAAATTAAGAGAAGCTGCTTATTAATATCCCATCTTCAATTTTTCTCCAACTGCTCCAGATCCTACTGTGTATGTGCACATTGATCACTTACAAATGATTTATTCATGGCTCGCTTCACTTCATCTGACCCCTGAGAATATATCTTCTGAAACAATGCATTGAGTGCAGCTTCTCCTTCAGGCTTCTCTTCTTCCTCCTCTTTGCTAATTGCTCCAACAACTCTGTCCCAATCTTTGGCTTTAGGAGCAGAGCTGGGATATTTTGGTGGGCCAGCATCTGGCACGGCTAAAATGAAAAGGAAAAGAAATACTTTAATTAAGCTACTGCTTGCTATATTCTCAATACAAAAAGGAGGGGAATAATAATAGAAAGAATACTGAAATTCTGGTATAAGTGTATTATAGGGCAGAAAGGAATTATTGAATCTGTGCATGAAGCAACAGAAAAGCATTAACACAAATAGTTGGTGGTCGGAATTGGAAAAAATGGTATCAAAGATAGGCATGGGAGATTTAGGGAGAGCAGAGGAGTCAAATCATAGTGCTTTTTGGAACCAGAATACAAGACATAGGCAGGAGATTTGTTAAAGTATAAAAGAAAAGAAATCTTTAAAATTTTATAAGCAGTTAAAGACAGAATTGGGTAGGGAAAAATATATAGATCAGTGTGACAAATTTGGAAGAGAAGGCATAGCACGGATGAGAGTACGAATAATATATCTAAAAGGGTTGAGAAATAATGAGGTAGGCATATGTGAATTTTGTGGAGATGAAGAGAGCACTGTTCATTACCTGATAGAATGTACAAGTTAACAAATTGCAGGAGAAAAATATGGGATAAGAAGTAGGACAGCGTGAGCAAAGAAGTAGTGGCATTACGCATGTTAACGGGGATGAGTACTAAAGAAAAATAGATGTATAGGAGAATTCTTATATAGGTTAAGAAAAAAGTGGATTAGGGTAAAAAGAAGTCCAGGTCAGGAAGAAATGGCAACAAGCTGCTCGGGAAAACCAAAAGCCAGGGGACCTGAGTCAGCAAGTAAATCTTTCATGTATTTGTACAGGATGTATAATAGTGATTGTTAGATATCAAAGTCCTAGTGAAAATGTAATGGAAACTGTACAAAAAAATATCAATATCAATATTCTCATAATGATTTAATAATATGTTTCAATCACTACTAGTATCAGTTGTATATGTTTGACTGAAAGATTCAAATAAGGCATGAAACAAATATATACCAAAATTTTATGAAATATAAATATGGGAAAAAGGGGGAAAAGAAAGAATAAAGTGAAAGGGCGTAAGCAATTAAAGGTACTAAGGGTCCCTAGAAACCTTCTGAGCTGTTTTTAACTATTTCACATCCCTCTAACTCTGGCCAGCAGAGTTAATGAATAAACTGGATAGGATGTTCATATGAGACTAGGGCTTTCTGTTACCCAACATTTGTCTTGGGAGAATAACACTCCAGGTGAAAAGTCTTATCCAGAAAGGAAGGAAACTATAATCAGCAAATCCAAGAAACTCATTTCAAGATGAGCTGATACCACTTAACTACAGTCCGACCGTTGTATCTCCGGCTCTGACGTTTTGTGACTACAAGAGGTGGAGGGGGAAGGTTAATAGTACCAACATACAGTAATGAGCAATTGAAAACATATCCTCAAAATTATCTTTAGAATGAAAATATAATACTATATTAGCTTTAAAACACTGAAATCTAACTTGGAATTTCATTATCATGCAAGATATTCATTACAACACCACTCTATTCGAATATTTCATTCACACCTTTCACACACACTAACTGTATCTGTTGGTAGTACTGGGAGTCTCTACATCCGGTGTCATGGACAGGAAGTTAAAACTGTCTGCTAGCGCCAATCAGCATTGTCGCTGCTACGCATGGCTTCCAAACCCAACACCGTGTTGCCAGCTTAAATTTGTTTGAACCACGTGGCTTTAGCTGCTTGCGCTGGTGAACTTTCTTTGCTATATTTTGCATGCGTGAATTCAGATTTTTAGGGTCCTATTATTATCGCTATTATAATAATATGGCTACTGGTTCATGAAATATGCAAATACATTGAGATATTTAAAATATGCATCGTTCCTCTGCTTGAAATTCCTGCTAAAGAACTGGCAACAGCCTGCTTTCCCCTCTCGAGAAATGTCAGAGCCGGAAAAAGAGCGGCCAAACTGTAGAAGTATACTTATTCAAAGCAGAAGAGGGGCAGAGGGAGCTCAGGAATGTTGGCCAGTCTTCCAAGTGAGGCACATAAGTGGGAAATATTAGTGCAAATAGGATGCAAGAAACACATGAAATAGATAAGAAAACAGGGGAAAAAAGTAATTGCAATAGGGCAAATACAGAGCAAAGTTTAAGAACATGGGATTAGAATATACATGGCAATTAAGAGGAAGAAATTTCCAAGTAGGAAGTATCGTCAAAAGTGATCAGATAATGATATTTGAAAGAAGTAGCATGAAAACGTACTGAAGGCTTGCACTAATGGCAAAAGGCCAGGACCCAGCTAACAAATGGTTCAAGACATACTTAATAAATTAATTTCAACTTACACAATGCAGTGGCTACATTCTTGGATTACAAGATGTAAATAGTCTAACAATTGTAAAAAATATTTGTTTTGCTCTACTGTCGTTTTTATTTTAGGTAAATAAGTCTGTTTGGAACCCAAGCCCCTAGATGGGATAGATTTTAGAGGGAGAATGCAATCATCGTTATCGTCATAATCATAATGTATAAAAGTCTGTGCGGATCTTTGCCTCCTCCACAATCAGTCTATCCAATGATTTTCCCAGTCCATCTTATTACCCCCCTAATTTTTACATCCTTTGTAAATAAATGCTTGTATGCTTGTTAGGTTTACTGCTTTTTTTTTTTTACTTGAGCCATAAATCACCCAGCCATGATTGTCTTCTTGCTTTTATAAATACAACACCCTCCTTCCCTTTTATTATTTGGTTAATTTCATAATTAAATTGAAATCTCCAGTTATCTTATTCCTCTCTCAGTCCACAGATTTTTCATATTTTCCATTCAAGTCGTAAACATTTCCTAGCACCTTGAATTAGGTAAATTTTGAACTTACTGCTTTTTCTTGAAAACTTTTCCAGACGTATTTTCCATCAAGCAAACATATTTGTTCACAAATAAATATTAAATACATACAAACTATATAACTCAAATGCATAATAATCACATTCAAATTACATATCTTTTTTGTAGATCTTTTATTTACTATATTACAGTGGGAAGAAGCTTGTAATTGGTTTACATTTTATGGACTGATGAAGAAATTATGACTATCGAAACTAAGAATTCAATGTGAATTCCTAAATATATTAAATGTTCAATAAAGTATAATAGTGACTAAACTTCTTATTCTAGATGTTAATGTTAACATAGGACTAATTTTGCAAATACATCATTTGCATATTCAGCCAAGTTATTCATTACTGTTATCATTAGTAGTTATTACTTTATTTATTTTTATAGTTATTGTTATTTATTACCATTGTTGACCTCACTATTATTATGGTTTACTAATTTATTACATTGTCAATAGCTTCAATTTTCTACTATTATAAACTAATGAAAGCAAGCAGCCGTTTAGAAAGTGGAATAAGTCAGGGCATGCACTGACTGTGCAGGCAACACTGATCGGGCAGAAAGGAATCCAATATCAGTAGGTGTACTCAGCTCATGTGTAGAAGTATTTTATTCTAGAATTTCCCCTCAATTTTGGTTTCCACAACTTCATCTTTTGCTTCTTAGCATCTTAGCATATTCCATTTATGTGAGCAGTTTTTTTTCTTACCCCATTAATGAAGGCTTGTAAACTAAGTCTGAGAAACCAACTATTTATCACACCACATTTGAAAATGTATTGTTTTGAGCAAGTCAAAATAAGATACTCATTATTGAAGAACTATTGAAGGACAAAAGAATTAAAAAGTAACAATGACGTAGTATAGGCTTACAGTAAATTTACACTCAGGTTAAATCAAGTGTATACATTATAAAATAAGAATCCATTTTCTTAAAGACAAAGGAAAGCTTTTCTAAACATTCTGAGTAATATTTCATTATAAGTTCTAAGATATTGTAACTTTGTGGGTTCGTGAAATTAAAAGTCCAATTGCACAACTCAAAAATGTTCTTTATTTCCACCGAATCACAGTCGGAACACTTGCCGATTACACAGAATTACGAAATGCACACAATTACAATTCACCAGTTCGTCTGTCACAGGTTCACTGCACGCTCACAGTTACGTACAACTCCTCTGATGCACATTCACAGTCTTATGGTCCGTTATCTCACTCGGCGCTCCTCACGGCTGCTCGCCAAGAACTGAACTGACTCGCAAAATACAGGCCTTATATAGGGAAGATCGCCGTTTCTGGAAGGTTCGCGGTGCACACAATTATCCCGAGGTTTCGAGACGTCTGGTGAGAGGGGAAAGAGACGGTACAGGGCTCGCGCCACTCTCTTAATCATCCCTTCAGTTAGTGACACGAGATAAATGGGTAGGCATGGGCTGAATGCTTCCTGCCTGGCCCTACTGCCGGTCGGTTCTATAGGGAGTTCCGACATTCGGGTGACAATATGTAATACACAATGTTATTTGTAAACTGTTTTCAATGTTCTGTATGCAAAATTTATTTGAAAAATTGTAAAACTATGCACTATAATATGAAAAAACAAATGAATAAAAATCAAACAAGCCATATTTTGGGGTTACTCTTACCGTATTCATGATTGTTGCAGTAGATAAGGAAGTTCCTCCTACATCTGCCAGTGAAAATGATTTTATACACTGAAAAAGCTCTTTCTACATTGCATGTCACAGGTGCATGTGAAAAACACCACAACTCTTCTTCAGTGAATTCCTCTTCCATTACAGCTTTTCACTATCAGCAGACAACATTTTGCTGATTTGACAGATTGTTTTGTAACCAGGATTTTTATTTAATACCTGATTAAGCTTATTGAGTGCAATTTTAGCAACACCATTAGTTTCTGCACAGTATATTTGAAATCCCACTTATCAGAGAAAGTGAATAATCTAAAGAATTATTTCGGGCCTCCAAACTGTGTTATAATGTCACGTTATTTTGAGAACCGCTATGAATAAATTAGATATTTTCTTCAATGTGATCTTCAGAAAACACATTCCTGTGATATAGCATCTTCCAGCATTTTCCTCATTTAAGGAATTTATTACTTTTTTCTGTTTACTGAAATGGCTGTTAAAACTACCTCAGGAGGTAAGGGCAGATTTGCAAATAGTTCACAATATTTTTGAATTCTTAGTGGCACCTTCACAAACACTGTTGTAACACTGGAGATAAGCAAGTCCACTTCTTTATATTTGGCTGCAATAGTTTCAGGGACACGATGTAAACCGTGAGCAAAACAAAGTATCGCATGAATTAATTTGGGATGAACTTTCAATCCAGTTCCTGATTTTCCATATATGGAGCATTGTCAGTGAGAAATAAAATTACATGTCATACTGTAGTCCACCTGGTCACAAGAAAACTAAGATTGAAATATTTTGCACCTGTGCTGTACTTTACCCGGTCAAGTACTTGAATGTTCAAGAGGAATGATTTGATACCCACTGTAGCACTAGCAACACACTGTTCTGCAGTATCTGGCATTTCATACGTTGAAATCCAGATATTTTCCTGTTCCAATATATCCTGTATTTTAGAAATTAGATCCTGAAAACAAAATTAAAGATAGAAACCAACCTGGCTCACGATGGTTTGAACTCAGATCATGTAAGATTTTCAAGGTCGAACAGACCTAGTTATGTGGTACATAGTTTTTGCATTAAGTATGCTCATCCAGGACCCTTTGGTTATGAACCGTGCTAAAAAAACTGAATGAATCTGCACTTTATTCAGGTTCCACAATGTAATGTTGGCACTCACTAAAGCTAAACACAAGTCTTTGGTAAATCACTCAAAAGTGATTGTTCACCTACTTGGCTTCTAATTAATTGTTGATTTAAAGAAGACTTCTTAACCCAGTCTTATGGCATGCTGTATTTATGTGTTGCACAACTTCACACTTTTTATTTGCAGGAACACTCTTTTCATATACCAAGCAAAACAATATCTAATACTCATTAAAAATATTATTTCCAAACTCATTTACATAACATGGCAGACTGAGATGCTTTTGTGGGCAGTATTTCTCAAACCAAAGGCACTATTAAAATAATTAACTTCCTCAATTGTCATATATTGACATGCAACTCAGCTGTGAATCAACTGTAAGCCGAGACGTTGATATATAATGGAAAACGGGGAAGCAAAAGCCATGTGAACACATGCCTTATACCAATTGTTGGATTTTCTTTGACTTATGGTTGCTATGAGGATTACCTTGTCTTACCCCTAATCTTAATTGCACAATATTATTTCACAAGACGTCTGTGATATCTCTGTTACACGCATTTAAATAAACACGCTGATTACCCAATGATGACTGTAAGTCTTACCATTATATGTTGACTTTGAATGGTTTACTCCAGGTGTTCCAAGTTTTGCTGGAGCATACAGTCATTTATAAATATATACACATATTATAAATAAATACATATATGTATATATCTTCTACTTGGTTGTTTTCAGACTTTACCGAGTGCTAGTAATATCAACATCATCTTTAGGGGAACATTATAATTTAATGCCACATTCAAGAGTAAAATATGCACTTTTTCATTTAAAACTTAAAATATGTATTTGGCATCGGAGTATACATTTACATGCATTAAAAATACTGGTCAAATTGTCTGGGAAATTGCTACATACAACATGTATCATTTAGGCATACTTGTAAGTATATAAAAAGGAACCTGTATTTTGCAGTCAAATCCAGGCTCTACTTATTACAAAACTTATCTTAACTTCTGTTACAGGATCTTTCAGAAATTTAAGTTAAAAACTTGTAAGATGCTACTGTGTCTTCTTCACAGGTATGAACATGCTTTGGTAAAAGTTCTCCCTCTGGAAGGCCAGTCTTTAAAATAATGGCACAGTTTCTATACCTGTCACTGATACCTAGCCCAAATTCCATCAGTCCTTTCAAGAAAACAAATGGTGTGAACTGTACATGAACGTAAGTCAAGAAGTCGTTTCTGCATACTCTTCTTTCTGTCCGCCTCGGTAGCATAGATGGTAGCATGTCTGCCTCACGTTCAAGAGGTCCCGAGTTCGAATCTCGGTCAGGGTGAGTTACCTGGATAAGGTTTTTTCCGGGATTTTCCCTTATCCTTCAAGACAAATGTCGGGTAACTCTAAGCCCCATGGACCCTGGACTCATTTGAGCACAATTTCACCCAATTCATTCACCGTCCGATATAACTTGACGTTGGGGTGGGCGTAAATTTAAAAAAAAAAACAAAAAACCTCTTCTTTCATATACTCATCCAAGAAACATTGACCTTTATTTATTTAGATGTGGCTCACCTAATCCAATCATGAGCAATGTATTTCTGGGAAGCTGAGTATTCTTGATTACTAAATTGATGTGTTAGAAGTGATCTGCAGCTACTATCTTGTTCATAAAAAATATCTCCAAATTACTTGATCCACCTGATTAATGGAATATGAATAGAATACTTTATTCGTCACATTACACTTAGTTGAGCAATGCTCATAAACTTATGACTCATCAGGATTTAAGTTTAAGATTAAAATTAAACTATAAACTAAGACTACAATATTTACTAAGTACAGTAAAGCAAAGATATATCAAGTATGTACAATATATAGATTTCCTAAACTTATACACTACACTACGTTGAGATCACAGTTCATCATCCACATATTCGACTGCCTTGGTAGCGTAGATGGTAGCGTGTCTGCCTCACGTTCAAGAGGTCCCAAGTTCGAATCTCAGTCACGGTGAGTTACCTTGATAAGGTTTTTCCGGAGTTTTCCCTTATCCTTCAAGACGAATGTCGGGTAACTGTGAGCTCCATGGACCCTGGACTCATTTGAGCATCATTTCATCCAATTCATTCACTGTCCGATATGACTTAACATTGGAATCGTAAATTTAAAAAAAATCCATATATTCCTTGAGTGAAAGGTACACTTTACTGACAACTAAATTTTTAATGGACTTTTTGAAGAGATTTAGGTTTTGGATTTCCCTAAATGTTTCTGGCAATTATATATTTTAATTGCCATATAATGAGAACTTTTTTCCTATGAGCTGGATATCTGATGTCTTGTTTTTTTCTTGTGCTCTGTTCATGTAGATACAGATTTTTTTAGAAACCTGTTATAATTATTATGTACATATAGAACTAGGTTGTAAATATATAGGCAGGGTTGTGTCAAAATTTTTTAATGTTTTGAACAGTGGTCTGCAAGAAGCTCTATAACTTGAATGGGTCATTATGCCTATGATTTTCTTTTGAATTCGGAAGATTCTATCACAACCTGTTGCATTTCCCAATATGGTTATTCCATACGAAAGTAATGAATGAAAGTAACTGTAATATATGATTTTCGTTTTTCTAAATTTGTTATTTGGGCCAGGCAGGACATGTTGAAACAGGGAAATATTTAATTTTTTTTCTATATAATTTAGTTGGCTAGTCCATTTGAGGTGTTCATCAACAAATAGACCTATACTTTGTTTCACGCAAGCTTGCCCAGTATCTCTTAACGGTCACGTGACCTAATCACCTCTCATTGGTTGCTGTTGTGGTAATGACTGTCATGCGGTAAAAATTAGTTCGTTATTTAACATGGTGATATATCATTATATGTTGGAAGAGAATTGTCAAATTTATATTTTCATAACTGTTTTAATTAAATATATTATGCAACAGAGTTGATTTATCTGAAATGCATGTTAATTCTTAAACAAAGTAAAGAGTAGGTTCCTTTGCTCTCAAGCACATGGCACGATAGCATGTGATTTAGCGGTAGTGGTGACATTTGTTTATAAGACTTTTATCACTGACCTTGTTTTGAACTGGATTAGTCATGCATCGCCATTCGAAAGTGCGGGAGCTAAATTATTTTATTGATCGTTTATTGCGCATGTATTATATGTATAATGGCAGAGTCTACCGCCAGTTTTTCGCTTAAGTATCGCAAGGATAATTATTTACAAACAGGCGAAAAAAGAATTGTGTTGCATGTGTTTAATGCACTCACAGAGAAGAATCCGTCTTTGTCAGTGAGAGAAGTCGAACAGCTGGGCTCTGAAGTTACAGGTGTGAGTGTTAGATCCGTAGGAACATCACGACATGAAATTGAGGAAACAGGAAAACTTACCACTCCAGGCAAAAGCAGGAGTATACAAAAGTGCGTGCTCGGAGAAAATACGTGAAAAGTGTTGTGCGTCTTCATGTGTGTAGTTTTTCTTTAGAAACGAACTCCCTAACATAAGTAACATTTCGTCTGCTGTAAATGAGGATGCAGATTTACCAAATATCAGCAGATTGCTTATACAGCTGGGATTTGTGAATGAAAAAAGAGGCAAGAAAAATGTGCTAAAAGACAGAGGTGATATTGCTGTGTGGCGAAGACGCTATTTGACAACCACACTGCACCGAGGTACAAATCGCTAAATATACACGAAGAACACACGAAAAGTAAAGTATGGTGTGACACGACTTTTAAGACTGAAAGACAGCATTTTTGAAAGGTATGTGTGCTGGTTTAAAAAATTCCAGTGGAAAAGGCCGAAGGCCTTTCATTATAAACTCTTTCAGTTTCATTGCTCAGCCATTCTGTTTCAATTTGCTCAGTTCATTATAAACTTGTATTTTTGCATGCCTTCATATCCTTATTTGTATGATTTTTGTATGATTTTATTTATCTTCCCGGCAATTATTACGAAATGTGACGGGAAGGCACTGCCTATGGCGTATGACGCGAAAGCATTAGCCAATTAGGGCGAGGGGGAGGGTTGTTGAACGCGAAGTGATACATTTCAGCCGGGCAAGGTTATATGAAACAGAGATTAAGAGTTTTGCTTCTTTTGTACTGGCTGAAGTTAGCTAGTTTGTTTGCATGTTTTCTACTGGGTTTTGAATTGCAATATTTGTGTTTTAGTTGTATTTAATTTCAATCCGTTGCATGTAAACCATGCTTCCAACTGTTTTACAGCCTGGTCAACGTTTATTTCTAAATTTTTAGTATCTAACCCACTTAAAATAATGGAGGTGTCATTGCTGTAACATACTGGTTGTCCAATAACGGTAAGTAGAAGGTCATTAGTATATACTATGTAAAGTAACAGACCTAGTACAGAACCT
Organism: Mantis religiosa; assembly: GCA_030765055.1. Taxonomy (NCBI): domain Eukaryota; kingdom Metazoa; phylum Arthropoda; class Insecta; order Mantodea; family Mantidae; genus Mantis; species Mantis religiosa. The sequence continues at coordinate 171,139 of JAUKNK010000699.1, read as the reverse complement.
TGTGGAATTCCATTTTTTGTAAGTTCCTTTTTTATATGTAACGGACTTGCATTGCCCTCTAATATAATTTTTTGTTTGTGGTCTTCTAAATATAATTTGAATCATTCCAAGTTAGTGTCTCTTATACAACATTAGTATAGTTTATATACTCAAATTTTGTGGTTTACACAAATGCTTTGGATACACAGACTTTTAGCAGCAGTTTGTCCTTTTTTGTCTAGATTGTTAGCCATCATGTTTGCAAAATTCATGAGTGTATGGTGGCTGATAATGTTTTCCTAAATCCATGCTGGGAATCATTAAGAATATTTGCATTTGCAAAATAAGTTATTAATCTTGATCAGTATCTAACCATTATTTGGAGCTCTTTTTACCAGTACTGTTAGTCATTTCATCACACTGGATTGTGTAAGAAGTGAATGAAGGACATCTAACAAATTTTTTCTTTAAACCTCCGGCTACATGCACTATCCTTTCTCCTCAATTACATGTGCATGGTCCAAGAGTCCACATTAGTTTTTATATAAGTGTTGGTATACCATTTTAATGTTGTGGTTTTGAAGTAATATTTGGATCTGAACAATATAAAAATGCATAAATTTGCAAACATGAGATATTTAAGCATAGCTGTGGAAAATAAATAACTTTAAGTTATAATTTACTTTTAAACCACTAAGAACATTTATTTTAGTCACTGAATATTACTGTTCATTCTATTTTAACTGTTTTTATAAATACACATTAAAACATTTATTTGCAGAATAATTGTTTGGAAAGTTTATTTTTTCCTACAAATTTTTCTCTCTCAATGTCAAGCAAATCGTTTATGGTGGTTGCTGTTCTCACTGCACTCACATATGCCACGATATGTTCCAGGCACACAACTTTACTGCATAACTTGGAAGAAAACCTTCTTGGTCTTTTTTTTTTTTTTTTTTTATTTTTTTTTGTTCCCTGTCACAGCAGTTGCATGTTCCTCGAATATTTAGTTGTGGACTGTAGGACTAAATAAAGCTTTCAGTAAATGCAGTATTTTCCGGATGTAGTTCTTGATGCTTATAAGAGTATTTATTTAACTGAATGACCGTTTACGATAAATAAATTTTCTAAATAAACAACTTTTCTAAACTTTATAATTTATATTAGTTAATTGATGGAAATTAATCACTTCTCCACACTAGCCATTTATAGGCTAAGGTTTTTGATGGATAGTCAACATGAAAAATTCAATGACATGGCCGGTATTTGAACCACAGATCTCCTGGTTTCCGTCCAGTCGCACTAACCCATTGAGCTACCGTGGCCAACGTGCCGTCCTGACATTAAATTCTCCATTTGACTCGTATATTTTCCTGGTAAACCACTAGAGGGTCTCGCATCCGAGATACGCCGTTTGTGGCAACTTACTATCGTAAGTACTAGGCGGCCCAAATGACCTTGATGTCGACGGGCCCTAAAACCACACACACTAAATCCCAGGCTTCATCATTTAACTCTTTATTATTTTAGTTAATTGATGGAAATCAATCACTTCTCCACACTAGCCGTTTATAGGCTAAGCTTTTTGGAGAAGTGTGGAGAAGTGATTAATTTCCATCAATTAACTTCATCATTTAACTCTTTATTATTTTAGTTAATTGATGGAAATCAATCACTTCTCCACAATAGCCGTTTATAGGCTAAGCTTTTTGGAGAAGTGTGGAGAAGTGATTAATTTCCATCAATTAACTAAACTAATAAGAGTTAAATGATAAAGCCTGGGACTTAAGTACTTACGATAGTAAGTCGCCACAAACGGTGTATCTCGGATGCGAGACCCTCTAGTGGATTACCGGGAAAATATACGAGTCAAATGGAGAATTTAATGTCAGGACGGCACGTTGGCCATGGTAGTTCAATGGGTTAGAGTGACTGGACGGAAACCAGGAGATCCGTGGTTCAAATCCCGGCCATGGCATTCAATTTTTCATGTTGACTATCCATTTATAATTTATACTTTGTAATATTAGAAGGGAGAAGCCTCCTTTACCACAAAAATTGTAAGAGAATTGAAAGAGTTGATAACGGAACTGACTCACAAGAATACAGGCACATGGACTAACACTCCGTACCTCACCAATTGGCTGCTTCAGACAATAACAATTTCCAATTATTGGTAGTGATTTGTTAAAGGTGGAGGGAAAGGTAGAAATAGCCGCTAACAGAAATCTTGATTTCCTAATTGTTGACGGAAAATTAAAACTGACGACTCACACTCCACAGAAGGTAACAGAGGATTAAACAAGATCTAAGAACATCTGTTATCCAAGTACCTTATTTTCCCTAAAGACATAAAAAGTCACTAGGAAATGAGCCAAGAAAACAGCTTGAAATACATCTTAAATATCATCATAAGAACCAGAAGGGTCTGAAACTAAAGCCTTCAAAGACCAAATTATTTCTGCCCTTGGGATAGAGTCTTTTGCACTACACAATTCTACTGTGCTTGATGCTGAGTATATGCTGAGTAAAATGACGCAGATGTCAACAGAGAAATATAAAGCATATTGTGGTACCATATTACATGCGCTGAAAACATGGATTTCCTCTTCAGGACTAACGGTAGTAAGATGGAGTTGACAAGTATATAGCTTTATAAGAACATTTTTCTTACACCTATTAATTGCAGCATAAATGATTAACAATGAAACATTTTAACATACCAAAAATGTGAATGGATAGATGACACTTCAGTTTCATTCATTAAATTTTTCTCTTAAGTTTCAAATGTTTTTTTATTTACGTCCTCCAACGTTAAGTCATATCGGACGATGAATGGAATGGGTGAAATGAAGCTCAAATGAGCCCAGGGTCCATGGAGCTTAGAGTTACCTGACATTCGTCTTAGGATAAAGGAAAACCCCAGAAAAATCTTATCCAGGTAACTCACCCTGACCAAGATTCGAACTCGGGACCTCTTGAACGTGAGGCAGACATGCTACCATCTACGCTACCGAGGTGGGCATTCAAATGCTTGTTTTCATCATCGGCTGATGTTGGCAAAATGTCTCCAAAACATGTTTTGAGTGAAATCTTAGTAAGTGAAACTAAAGTGTCATAAAGTTATTTACAATTTCATAAAATCAAAGATAGCTCAATGTTGGTTTGATAGACAAGAAGAGTATCAATGAAATCTCACCCTACCAAATTATCTGATCTCCCAAACTGAATGGTGAACTAAGTCACATCAGACTTCCTCACAGAAAGGCTATATTATTGTTACCCAATCGGCAAACTCTACAGTACTGATCAATAAATGCAGGGGAAGGCCGATGGAGGGGGGCGTGTAACATCGGAACCGCTTGCAGAGACGACATAGAGTGGAGGGAGGGGAAATCACAGGGGTGGCTGAATCTTCGTTTTCCCCTCCTCCTGCCGCCTGAAACAATGCAAAACATTGAGAATGTTTTCCCGCTACATGAAAAAAGAATCCTCGAGAAACATTGAGCCACCGATCAATACAGGAGAGGCGACCGTCAGTTGAGTTCAGTCAGTCGTGGCGAGCAGTGTGACGAGTACCCAGTGTACGTGGACAGACGAACTGGTGAATCGCAATTGTGTGCATTACGTAATTCTATGTAATCGGCAAGTGTTCACATTGTAATTCGGTGGAAATAAAGAACATTTTTGAATGGTGCAACTGGACTTTTTATTTTACGAACCCACAAAGTCACATTATTTTTGCCAGCCAGTGGATTGCTCCATGCCAAGTGTAATTAACACAATTTTCGGGCACAAAAGACTGGGTGTCAAAGTACCTATTTTTATGACCTGTTAATTTTAATTTTTAAATAGAGAAAGAACCGCATCCTAAGTGAAATAATTGTAATTTTTAAAGCAAAAAATGCAAGATTCTTAAAGCAATATCTAATTTAAAGCTACATGCTAATAACATTCCCCTTATATTTAAAAGTTATCTTCATACTGAGTTGGTCAATTAGACAAAGAAAATAAATATGTAAGCTTTGAAAAACCACACTGCCTCCACACCTCGTAAGTTAACAACATCATATATATATATATTATTCTGTTAATATCAAAATCCTTTGTATCTTAATATATATAAAAATCAGTGTGCACGCTCATGTGTGTATGTTCCTTATAGGCTTCTATAATTGCACTGATTTTCATCAAATTTGGCACAGATAACCTTTAACACAAATTGAAAATTACTAACTTAAAATTCAAAGTTATAGCTATATCTCTGTCAAAGATAAATATAATAGCTCCAACAATTGCTAAAAAGAAGAATTACTTACGTTTTCATGATCACAAAAAATAATAAAGCAACAGCAAGTTCAGATAATATTCGTTGATCTCTTCTCTGACATCATGGAGTAACAACACAGTCAAATTTGGTCTTTTGTGTTTACTTGTGTTTTCTAGTCATTTTGTGTATGCTGATTATTGAGCAGTTACTTAAACTGCTCTTATTTCTTCCCAATTAAATTTTCTCTGTAAATAGCGATGAGGAGCCAGAATACAATATGGAAGATGCTCAGCTGCATTAACAAGAAACCATCATTACTAACTGTGGTATTTATGGTTGTTCACCAGTGCTTTTACATAGTATTTTCTCTGCATTTTTATATTATCTATTTTCTGTCCTTATAGTGTCTTGTCTAATATGTTTTAAATGCCTCCAAAGAACTACCAGGTTATTGGGCAAGTGAAACGTAAGGTGCTTGTAGGGATAAACTGTCAGGTCACAAGCAACAGGTAATTAATGACAAGCTTATTTATATAAATTTCTATAGCGTATCAGATAAAACAAATTTTAAAAATTGTTTAGGGCCCTGGGACATCATTAGGAAGCTTAGTAAACATATGCCAGCACTATGAATCTGATTACACAGTAACTTCTGAATGAAGGGTAACCAAAATTGGGTTGGTTGCACTTTGTATTTCTGCAAATAATGGTTATAAAAATAAATTAAAACTTTCTTAAATTATGCAAAAGTTATGTCACACCCTGCTTCTTAATACAAAATGTAACTCATACTATATGTACGCTTTCCTCCTGTAATATTTAATGATCGTTCAACAGTGCTTTTGCATAGTGCATTCTTGTTTTTATTTTATACTTGTTCTTTGAAGTGTCCTAAGAATTTTAATTAACTCTTTGTTTAAATGTGCCAAGTAATTTTGTCTCCCAAGAAACAAAAGGCTATTGAACAAAGGCAACATTAGTGTAAAAGTTGTAGGAATAAATTGTGAAACCACAGGCAGTACTGGGTATTTCACATTTATCTATATTTGTTGCATTCTATCTTGTATTTATACTTGCTTAATACAGCCATTATCTACCAAACTTTTAAGATCATTTATAAGGACAATCGGGACAATCCATGCAAATTTTGCTTTAGGTGGAATACCATTTTTAGCAGGTTTTTATCACCCACAACGTAAAATTCAACATAGCCAGGAATTAAAACCACAGATCTGCTCTACTCATGGCTGCTACACCGCTGAGCTACCTTGGCAACATGCCAGGATGACATTAAATTCAACTGACTCACATATTTCTGGTAGACCACAAGGAAATCTCAAATTTGAGCTCCTATACTTCAATGACATAAAATTTTTAAGCACGTAAGTCCTGGATTTAAGACGTTCATTAGTTTCCATTTATAAGAGACATCAGTGATAATGAATTGTTCTAAAACATACAAACTATGAAAGCTTAGAGCAACCAGTAGAGTAGAAGATCTGTGGTTCAAATTCCAGCTATGGCATTGAAATTTTCAGTTCTGACTCTACCTTTCAAAGTGTGCCTATACACAGTTTGTATGTGCTAGAACAATCAATTATAATCACTCGCCCTTTTAAATGGAAACTATAATAAAAATTCTAAAGCCCAGTATTTATAAGTATTTGTAAGTATTTGTAAATTGTAAGTTGGCACTGCGGTATGCGAGTTCAAATTTGTAATTTCCTCATGGTCCACCGAGAAAATGTGACTCAGTTCAGGAATTTAATGTTGTACCAGCATGATGCTGCTCAGTGGTAGAGCAGCCACACATACAGTAAAAGATCCATGCTTCAAATGCCCGTTATGGCATTGAATTTTTCATTCTGATTCTACCTTTCGTTGTAAGATCATGTTTGTAACTTTGATTACATTTGAAAGAACATAGCTGTCTGGCTTTTATTTTACTTAGAATTGCTGGATTATGTACCAGCAAAGCACACTAAATTTAGGCCAAACACCTCATGGAGTGACAGACAGTTGAACTGGGAATGAGGATGGGAGCAAAAGGTTCTGAAACATGTTTTCCTTATGTATAAAGCAGTAAATAATGTAGTGTTAAGATATTGACTCAGTAATACTAAATTTCTGGCTACTGAATTGGTTTTGATATCTCAGACTTCTCGACTGATATTGCTAACTTGAGAGAATGCTACAGCAGTGTAAACCACTGTTTCAGATACACTGACAAACGCTTCCTATAATTATTAATTTATAGATCAGTCGTATTTATTACACATCTGCTTCACTTTCATACCTATTTTGAGGATGTTTCGCAAATCATCCTTTGCATCTTCGGCTCTTATACGACTAAAGCTTGTTCCTGTGGTGTGGTGGGTGTGGGTAATTCTGGAGTTGCTGCTGCCATCTGTTGATTTAGTGATGAACTTAAATGTGGGATTCTCTTCTGGCGGGATTTCAAAGTTCATTAGTTGGCCTTTATGTTTTCCTATGTATATTCTCTCCCATAGGACGAGTTTACTATGTTTTTGTACATATTTTAGTAATTCGGTGCTATCTTCAATTTCATGATTTTCAGACCAGAAATGAGCTGCTATTGCGGACTTATCAATATTTTTGTATCTTAAGTGCCTGAAGTGTTCTTTCTTTCTAGTGCCTATGTTTCTTTTTGTCCTCCCTATGTAAATTTTTTCACAGTCTTTACACTTAATCTTGTAAATGCCTGACTTTTCCTCTGGTTTTATCTTATCAGTATTATTACTGTGAAGTAGGTTTTTAATGTTGTAATTGTTTTTTGGTGCCAATGTTATATTGTATTTCTTGAATATTTTTTGGAACTTTTTTGTGGCCCAGGGGTGGTAAGTAAATTTAGCAAATCTAATTTCTTGTTTTATTGGTGTGAGAGCTGTGATCTGTTTTAATCTCTTTTGAAGTTTGAATTATTTTTGTTTATCTAGAAGGTTTTTTCCATTTCCATTTTTAATTGCAGTTTTTAAGATTTGATGGTATTCTTTTTGATATTCTTGCTGGCTGAGTGGTAGATTTACTAATCTGTGTGTGAGACTGTTGATGGTGGCATGTTTGTGTGGAATTGGGTTGAAACTATTTGCTTTGATGTAATTATCTGTGTGTGTTGCTCTTCTATGGATACCAAATTCTAGTTTTTCATTGCTGTTTGTGATGTTAAGGTCCAGAAAAGGTAAAGTACAGTGCTCTTCAGTTTCCACTGTGAATTGTATGCTGGGTTCTTGCAGGTTGAGTAGTTTCAAAGCATCATCTATTTGTTTGCAGGGCACTATTGCAAAGATGTCGTCTACATATCTACCATGTTTTAAAAATATGAGGGAAGGCTTTAGTTATATTTGTTTCAAAAAAGCTCATGTATAGATTGGCAAAAAATGGTGATAGCGGGCTTCCCATAGCCAGTCCTGAAATTTGTTTATAATATCTTCCATCGAAAACAAAATAATTTTGATGTATACATATTTCAGTCATTGCCAAATATTCTTCTACTGTATTGGCATCTAGGTTAATAGAATTTAGCTATTTCTTCAGTTGAATCAAAAGTTTGTCTAATGGAATGCTAGGGAAGAAGGAGCGGACATCAAAGGATACTAAAGTGTCATGAGGTTTTAGTTGAAGATTTTGAATTTTTTCTACCAGGTCCAAAGAGTTTTTTATGCTCAAATAATGTCCATTATGCTCCTATAATGTCCAAAATAGGATTTTCTATTGCACATAAGTATGTTCAAAGAGAACTTCATTAACATATGTGATAAATGGTGTAAAAGTTATGGTATCATAATACTCTTTTAAAACAATGCTTAGAACATAAACAAATGGAGAATTCTAAAAGCTTGGTACAGACAATTGCTTCTGATAGAACAATAACTTCACAGAGCAGAGATGAGTTTTAGGTTAAAACATGCCTAGGGCCCTTTATAAAATATTTTAAAAATATGTTGACTTATACAAATAGTTACATTTGTATAATACTTATTGCTTCACTGTAACTAGCTTCATTTTCTACGTAAATATGTTGACTTTCAAGTTCTTACAAATGTTTAACTATCAAACTTACAATAAACAGATAACATCCTACTAAATCTCTTATAATGGAGTAAGAAGGGATGTGGTAGAGCAATGTACTATGTGTGGAGCAAACAGAAGAGTTTAAAAAGCTGGCTAGTTACAAAAACAAAAAAGTAAAGGGAAGAGATGTGCAAACAAAAATGGTAAAACATGAATAGGAAAATCATAGCCATGACGTTATTAGTGAATGGGACGAGAGAATGAAAAATATGTGGACATTTTTAGAGAAACTTGAGAAGTGCTCAAGGAAGGTCCACACAAAAATCAAGATATAGAAAAAAGATAGGTGAGGGAGCAGAATCGCAATAGACATATTGGCTATCAAAGTTAATAAAGTGCAGAGTTCAAAAGCAACAAATAACAAACAAGGGAAGAAAAACACATACAACTGAATTAAGGAAACACGTAAAAAAGGAGGCCCAAATGACCTTGTTGTCGACGGGCCCTAAAACAACACACACACTCACATAAAAAAGGAATCTTCTAACAAGCATATAAATTTGCATAAATTAGTAAAATAAATTCTAAATTAAATTTTTGATGAACTTACAAGTATCATTAATTTAGATGGTAAATAAACTAGTAAAAGTAATGTAGTTTTTGCATTTTAAAATGTAGATATGTCAAAATCTGGCAAGAAATAATATTGATTGATCTTTTGAGAAAAGATCTACATCTTAAAACCCAAGAACCTCTCAAACTTGGAACTGCACCTCCCAACAGCCTCTGGAAATTCATCCAAATACTAATATATGTCCCCACACATACACTTACACAACTTCAAACAGGAAACAACACAACCAGTGAATATGCTGAAGACGAGAACAAATGCTGATTCTAAAACACACAAAAGTTGATTGGTATGTTTAAATCAGACACTTCAATTTCTGAATATAGATTTTTTACCTGCTGCCATAGGTTGGGCAACTTCTTCTTCTTTGCCTGCTACTGCCTCAAGTGTATTCCATCGAATACCTTCACACTTCTTCAACTTCACTTCAATCTGAAACACATTTTAGCTCTTTGTTATAAATATCTTTTGAAGTTTCACAACACAATGTAAATTAAATTAATTTCAGGGTTACGATATCCAACACGGTATCATTTGCTACATACCAGAGTAGCATTTGAAGGCTATGGTGTAATGTGGCATTAGAAATACATATGTATATTAGAAATGTGATGAAACTTTTTATACACTAAACAAGAAGATTTTAAAAAGAAATAAAATTCATCTACAGAAGCTACAGCAGGTGCCCTTAAAACCATAAATGTAAATATAATAAATGTAATATACATCCAGGTGATAAATTTACTCACATCTTTACAGATGGCTCTCTTTACAACCAAGAAGATGAAGCAGGAGTTACCTGTAAATTCTTCAAGATATATATTTTACACTTAGCAGAGTTTATACTATTGCTTTACTACTTAGAGCAGATTTTTGTTTACACATTTGTCATGTTTTATATTTCAGGGGTCAACCAAACCCCCTGAACAACCCCTTATCTGCAGTATTGATTCAGTTCACTGTTCTCAAATTTCTTAACATTTGCAACTTTTTCATCATATTTATTCTTCTCTTCCAAAATCACCACCATCATCACCAATATGCTAGCGAAGCAATGGCAAAGCATCATCTGTTTGTAGTGTACTATTGCAAAGATGTCGTCTACGTATCGGTACCATGTTTTAAAAATATGAGGAAAGACAACAGACAGATAGATGACATAGGTGATGCTTTGAAACTACTCAACCTTCAAGAATCCAGCGTACAATTCAAGTAGAAACTGAAGAGGACTGTACTCTACCTTCTTTTGGACCTTAAAAAACAATGAAAAATTGGAATTTGGTATTCATAGAAAAGCAAGACACATAATTACATCAAAGCAAATAGTTTCAACCCAATTCCACACAAACATGCCACCATCAACAGTCTCACACACAGATTAGTAAATCTACCTCTCAGCCAGCAAGAATATCAAAACGAATACCATCAAATCTTAAAAACTGCAATTAAAAATGGATATGAAAAAAGCCTTGTAGATAAAAAATAAAATTATTCAAACTTCAAAAAGGTTAAAACAGATCACAGCTCTTTCACCAATGAAACAAGAAATTAGATTTGCTAAATTTGCTTACCACCCCTGGGCTACAAAAAAGTTCCAAAAAATATTCAAGAAATACAATGTAACATTGGCACCAAAAAAACAATTACAACATTGAAAACCTACTTAACAGTAATATGGTAAGATAAAACCAGAAGAAAAGTCAGGCATTTACAAGATTAAGTGTAAAGACTGAAAAAAATGTACATAGGGAGGACAAAAAGAAACATAGGCACTTATGATACAAAAATATTAATAAGTTTGCAATAGCAGCTCATTCCTGGTCTGAAAATCGTGAAATTGAAGATAGCACTAAATTACTAAAATATGTACAAAAACATAGTGAACTCGTCATATGGGAGAGAATATACGTACAAAAACATAAAAACCAACCAATGAACTTCAAAATCCTGCCAGAAGACAACCCCACATTTAAATTCATCAAAAAATCAACATATGGCAGCAGCAACTCTAGAACTACCCACACCACTGGATCAAGCTTTAGTCGCATTAGAGGCAATGATGCAAACAATAGTTTGCAAAACATGTCCTCAATATAGGTACGTAAATGAAGCTGATGTGTAATAAATGACTCATCTATAATATAATAACCTTTAAAAGTAGTTTTAAAAATGCTGTATGGTTTCATCTGTGCCTTTTTTATGATAGCAGCAGTCAGCAACAAGTATCAAGGTCACAGCAGGCAAAATATCATGCAACTGCTTCTTAAGTTTTCTGACTCTCACATTATTATATATATTTAACATTTTGTGATTTCCTAACATTTGCATATTTCTTCAGATACTAATAACATTCATATGACTTTAATACTGTCATTCAATTTTTCAAAAAAGCAGTTTTTTTAAAATCCAATTCATCTTAATCAACACATTATCACTTAATTAAAGCTTCACAGGTGATAAGCTGTGTCAAATTTACTAATGTTGAACTTTTGATCATTGCAAGCTCCATGCCCTTCTTTAGGAACTGAATGAAGAAACTGGTGGACAGTCCCCATGACAGTCTGACTTCCTCATGTGCATAGGACTTGTGTAATGCCACTGCTTAGCAGTCTGCCATTGGTTCATCTGGTTCACAGGAAGGATGACCTCATGTTTTATAGTTTTCTGTATGGCCTGTCAACTGGTTAGGGCCTGTGTAGAAACCCAAGACGAGAGAATCCCTAGGCAGAAAACTATAAAACATGAAGTCATTCTTTCTGTGAACCAGCTGGACCAATGGCAGACTGCTATGCAGTGGGGTGACTCAAGCACTATCCACATGAGGAAGGCAATATATGTGGGAACAGCCTGGCAATTTTTTTCATTCAATTCCTGAAGAAGGCCATGGAGCTTGCAATGGTTGAAAGTTCAACATTAGTAAATTTGACAAGGCTGATCACCCCTGAAGCTTTAATTAATAATGCTGGCAGTAAAAGATTTAAGTCTTAAATGGACACTTATTGATGCTTTTAACATTACAATTCCAAATTACAAAAGTGTACACATACACCAGCTTAAGTGCATTTTCAGTGCCTTTTTGCCTAGTGAGCATATGAGTGCCATTTTCAGCAAGTTTTTATAACATCTAAAAACTGGGGTTTGCCAAGATTTCCACCCCTTACACAGGTGAAATGTTCTCACCCCTCCCCCATTATCAGAGATTAAATAATACAAGTATTTCAAACCCAGGTAATGTCTGTCCCTAATGAAGTATTAACTGTGTTATACGAAAATATGTGCAAAAATTTACCTTAGAAGCAAGAACTTTGTAAGAACTTTGAGCTGGAATGATGGTATGAGGTAGGTCAACATTCAGTTCAAAGTCCTCTCCTGTTGGCAGGATTGCTTGCACATGAAGCTGCAAGAAAACATTACATTTACTTATAACTAGTATGAACATGGTAATTTGAAAATATGAAAATTATTTAATGAGTGGTGGGAGCAATCCATAAAAACCAAACAACACATTTAATTCATAAATGTCGCTAGTAAGTGATACTTGGCACATCTACTCCAACTCATCTTTATAAATTATCAACACATCACTGTTTCTAATATGTCTAATACTTCTACGATAATAGCACATTTAATATTTATTAAATATACAATAAAAAAATCTGTAATAGAACTAATTACATTAATCATTTAAATATTACTTATCTAGAGTTGTAAGATGCACACTATTAGTAAAACAACACAATGCACAAAATAGGACTCCAGTATAACCCATGGTATTCTGTTTTTCTGCATAACTTTCAACAATATTTTCATACAAAAATAATATTCCATAGATAAAGACCAAACCATGGTATTTATTATATCAGTAGTACTGAGGAACACAAAACTTAATATGAATGAAATTCCATTGCTTTTCTCCCCCTTCTCATTTATTTTCTTCTCGATACTGTTGCATTCAACAGTGTATTAAGAGTTATACATTGTGATCCTCTAATAATTTACCTACAAAGATACAAGTCTAAATTATTTTGACTTACTGTGTAACGGCAAGTATGCAATTTTAGTAGAGATGGCAGCTTATAAATCACCAGTCTTTCAAATGATTTTTTTGATAAACACAATATCTATAGCTTAGTATAAGTAAGAGGTGTTTAACAATCTGGTACATTTGGAAGTTGTCTGTACTATTCATTATTGTTTAAAATAATCATCAGGTACATGTAGCAAACATCAACTGACAGAAGCTCTCCAAAACATTTGCATTCATTCTCCTTCCATCATCCCAACCACGCTTTCCATTCTCCATCTAATAAGCAGAAATGACACAGGAAATCAATGCAAAATCATTCATTCAGCAACCTAGTTACTGTGATTGACTCAAGAGAATGTGATTGACTTTGAACGTGCCATGGTGAAATTCTTAGTAAAATGCATGGGATAGCGGAATTAGTGAAGCAGAAAATGGGATTAAGACACAGCTGTAAATTTAGCCCTATATTGTTGAACTTGTTCATTGCTATAATTGAGAGGGTTAAAAAAAGTAACAACCACTGCCCAATTATTAGGAATAAGGTAATACCAGTGTTACTGATAATCAACATGAAAAATTCAATGCCATGGCCAGGATTTCAACCACGGATCTCCTGGTTTCTGTTCAGTCACTGTAACCCATTGAGCCACCATAGCCAACTTACCGTCACAACATTAAATTCTCCATTTGACTCGTATTTCCCCAGTAGACCACAAGGGGCTCTGGCATTCAAGATACACCATTTGTGGTGACTTACTATCGAAGTACTTGAGTCCCAGACTTCATCATTTAACTCTTATTATTGTAGTTAATTGATGGAAATCATTTCTTCACACTAGCCATATATAGGCTAAGGTTTTTGATAGAGTCAACATGAAAAAGTCAATGCCATGGCCAGGATTTCAACCACGGATCTCCTGGAGAATTACAAAGAAGTATATCAATTTATCACTCATAGAAGAAGGAAAAATACACGAAACTGTTATACTTCAAAATATTAAGCAGCTCTACATTTTTAAAAGTAAATCTGTTTCTTAGGAGACAAAATGCCTTTGTAGTTGCTAAAGCTTCTTTCGACATCCACTGAAAACAGAGGAGCAAATCTTGTATTCACTCGAAATGGTAATTCTACAGATGTGGCAAAATCCTCGATGTCTGGATTCTTCTGAATACTAAACTCCAGTTTGTCTTTGGCAAAGCCATCTAAATGCTCCCTCATGGAATTAAAAATATTTCACTGCTTCTCCTTTTCCAAACCTTGCTTTTCTAATGGTTTAATAGCTGCAGTCAGGTACTTGTAACTATGGACACAATCTAGTTCTGTCTGCAAATTATGTATTTTCTCAAGTAACACAAATTGTTGTGCCTTGGAAATTTCACCGGCGTTGGCTGGATCCAAATAAAGCACAAAATTTTCACACAACATAGCAGCACACTCGATCCAAGATACCCAACAAGTAATGACCAGAAAATTTGGAAGGGGCAGGCCAGTGCTTTCCTTGTAGACCACAACACGATTTGGAGCATTCAGCAGAATCTTCTTCAGGGCAGAGATGAACTGATTTGCAATGTCATATTATTACTTATGGATTCACAAACTCTGTGAAGGTCATGAACCAAGCACATCACATGCTTCAACTTCAGAAATATAGGCTTCAATGGGTTAACAGCTGACACCACGTATGGAGCCTTGTCTGTAGACACAAGAAAGTTTTCCAACTCGATACAAGCAGGTCAGAGTTTTTGACAAAAGTCCATAACTGACTGTATTACTGTACTGTACTGGCATTGGTTCTCTGCAGCTCATACACTTTTTAACATGGGTTTAACTTTCTCCCCTGCTAAGGGTAAACTAAAATATTAAAAACATATTGTTCTTCATTGTGTCCATGGTTTCATCCACAATGATTCCCATATCACAATAAGACACTCTCTCCATTTTTCGTATGGTTTCTTGGTAAACAGGCTCCATGTAATTTTTTCTTAAAAGTACTCTCATTCAGCACTGACATCTTTGTGTATTTTTCAAGAAATCCCTTGAAGGCTAGATGATTCACGTCATTGAGAGTAATTCCTGCTTGTGTAAGAGCTGCACACAACTCAATGTTGATTTCCTTAAAATTTTGGCTTTTTGAAGAACTCTGTTGAAACACATTTCGTAATAGTGGCTGCAGCGATTTGTTTGCCTGAAGAGACTTGTTCATTTGATGCTTAGAGCTGGAAATGTGATGTTTGATGCGATCTCACTGGTGTTTTTCATCTAACAAAATTTGTGAATTGCAAATGGTACATCGAATAACAGTTCCATCTGTGTCTATGAAATCTTGCTTGAATTCCTGAGCCAGAACAATAAGTCTAGCACTGGACACATTTGGAATGGTAAAATCTAGTAATACATTCATCTAGTAATAAAACAAAGGACTAACACCAGTTCAATTGCTAATTCAATGTAACTGTTACACAATTCACTCACTTAGCTTCAAGCAGAACCCTGAGTCAATTCTTGGGAATACGTCTGTCACAATAACACTCACATTCACAAATGGTAGGCTACTGATTCTGGTGAATGTTATACAATGGCAATGAGTCATTGTCAGTTGCATTATTGCAGGCTGCTTTATAGCGGCAAAGCAAGAGAAAGAGCATGTCATACACTATTTCCATTGTTAAGTGTGCCTTCAACTCCCACACAGCGTTTACTGAAAGAGTTGGGCTTATTCTTTACATGCTTACAGCATGCTGAAAAGTTAATTAAAAGTTAAATATTTTATATTGGTTAAATAGAGTAAAATGGAAGAAACTTAAAAAGGGGCGGAAAAGGGGATTATGGGCATGGTTGGAGACAATACGGGATAAAGGTACCCAAAAAGGGAAAAAGATGCACGAAAAAATGCCTCTTTTGGCAACTAGAAACAAAACTTCACTCTGGTATCTTTCTATAGAGCTTAAGTTTACCCTAAGAAAAAAGGCGTGCACCTAGAATTCCTAATCCTGATGACCACAAATATATTGCTTTATAGGTGTACTAGTTTAATTATTGCAACTGTGATCTTAACTGTTTTATTTAATGTGGTAATATACGTATAACTGTGCTATTTCATGTAATAGCTACTGTCCCAGAAAAAAAAAAAAAAAGGATAGGTTGCTTTTTAAGCACAGTGTAAAATATTAGAGCAGAAGGAACAAACAATGCTATCTCACGTTCATTTATGTCAACTACAAAGTCACAGCTAAACTCATGAGTGAAATACAGTAGTATTGCCTCATTCTCCGACTCAATGGCTCTCAGGGATTTGATGATTTCAAACCTGCTTGTGGTCACACAGATCAATGGTTCATCAGCCCAGGTGCTTCATTCTTTGTTTGCTTTGTGTATTTTCAACTGGCTAACTCTAGTTTGACTTGAAATACAACCTATCTTTCAAGAACCTTTCAAACTACCTTTGGAAAAGTATGGAGCTATATTTAACTGAGCTTCATACATACAAAGTGATTGTTACCAGTCATTAATGAATTCATGTTATTAATGCTCTGTAGCTCAACAGAGAAATAAAGTAATTACAACTTTTGTACAAATTCATATTGCTGTACAAAAAGTATAACTGATATTAGCAACCACACATACACACATCTTAATTTGTAATAGTATGTTACAAGTAGGCCTCATTTTTCATTACAAAACTAAAGATACAGCTGCTTTATCTATGGTACTGTTGAATTAGAAGACAAGTATTGCTCTAATGATATGAAGCTATAACAATATATAAATGATATTCAGTTTAAAAAAAAATACAAAAAAAGCTTAAGTTTCCCAACATTTCCTTGTTCTTATAAGTGGAGGAAGAATGGATGGCTTACTTCACATTTCAAATTGCATCAAAATCACATTATAATGGGTAATACTCTATATGGAGATGCTTCATTTTAAGGTTCATACACTTTAAATCTTACTCTTGTTTTTGTTTTGCTATAACTGAAGTTTTTTCTGGGTAGTCTATTGATCTATTCTTTCCCCATTTGGATTTTGAAGAAGGGTTTAGATGAAATGGAAATGATACAAGGAAAGTAACTATGCTGGTAACATTGAGTATAGATATGACTTGTAAATTGAAGTTCC
Source organism: Mantis religiosa (assembly GCA_030765055.1). Lineage (NCBI taxonomy): Eukaryota > Metazoa > Arthropoda > Insecta > Mantodea > Mantidae > Mantis > Mantis religiosa. The sequence continues at coordinate 154,083 of JAUKNK010000699.1, read as the reverse complement.
TCAGATCCTTTAGTAAGTTAGAAGTTTAAGCTCATATTATGTCACAAACTGAATTTTATGATTTCTGTTGCCCAATCACATTGTTTGTCTTTTCCACAAAGCAACAATGAGTTCTCTGTTCTCAGAGTCATAACATGTGGAAAAGAAATTTGGAAGCATAAATCATGCAGATTACAAATCACTTGATATACCTAAACAATTAAGCAAGACTGTTGCATAACAATCACAGATTTATACTTAATAATGGTTTTTGGAGAGCAAATGTTCATAGGTCCCTTCTCTGGGAGATCTGGATGCATAAAGGAGAGCATTACCAAGCTATGCTTAGCAAACAGTTTCTGAATGGTGAGTCCCTATTGGTTGATCAGCCATGCTTGCAATGGCTATTTGGGTGTGGCCAATGAGCAATGTTTTATAAACTGGAATAATGTTCATACCTGGATCATTCCAAAAAACCATTCATATAATTATATATTGTAAAATATTCATGAAACAAAATAATATAATCAAACTGACCATGTTAATAATGTTAAATATTGCTGTTAAAGAAAATAAATATTTTATATTTGTAAATGAACTGAAAGAATTAATTACAGATTAAATAAGTAGAATATGGCAAGCCTGAGAGTCAAGTATGGAACAAAATGTACTGTTAATTCCATTTTGACTTCAGACTTCAATTGAATCACTTAAGTCCTTTACCTCAACAGGTGAATTCTTCCATCTTAAAATCTATAAGAACACTAGGTAGTATGAATGAATGCATTTATTAGCAGTAACTACATTTGCATTTACACATATTACATTTTCTTTTAATTGGAGTATTTTATCACACGGTCCCATACAGCTGAACACCTTGGTTATATTGTGTAAGGTGACTATCTCCTCTACAGTTTTCAATTCCTTTTTTTTTTTTTTTTTTTTTTTTCCTAATACATCCTGCTCTCACATATACATGTTTGCCTTTTTTTAAGTCATTGCTTTCCATTTACCTTTCTATGCTGTGCCATTTTTTTCTATTTGCCAAACTTTTTTTATCCCTGTAAATTATTACCACTTCTTTCACTTCATATTAAAATTATTTCACTTAACCTCACTTTTCATATTTCTCACTTTATCACCCCATTTCTTGCATTGGCTTTCCCTATACCAAAGTACAAATTCAATAACAATTTTATCATAACCCCATTCTAATCTCTCTTCCCAGTCTGGTATCTGTACATTCATATCACATTTGCTCAGATCTTTTTCTCTATCTCTCGTGGATCCATTCTATTTTTCCCTTTCCGCAATTTAACCATAATAGCCATATTTTTGCAAAGTGACCTTATCAGCCCAACCACACTCATTTAGGAGCCTTTTCCTTTACAACAAAATATTGTGTGAAGATAATGCACACGAATGTGTACGATAGTGCACAAGTATAAGAAATAAGCATGCCAAGCAAGTTGCATAAACAAGAAAATACTGTATGAACAAACACGAATTTTTTCACACTGGGTATGCCACCTTGTCAAAGTTCTCATTTTATGATAATTTTGCTATAAAAGAAAAAAAAAAAAATACTAAATTAGCAGAGGGCAAGTTTCAGACATGAAGAAACAACATTGACTCTATATACAATATTCCTAAAATAGTGCAACAAAAGCTTCCCAATGTGCTTGAGGCACAGAACACTATTTTTGTACCATATGTACCACTATACCTGTACCATTACAGCTAAAATAGCAGATGAAAATTGATCAGTTTGCATGCATGTGTACATTAATTACCAAATAACTTATTCTGCAAAGATTATGTAACCTCACTTTCCTACAAATACTAAGACCTTATTTTGGTTTCAATTAAATAGATAGAATCTCACATGGGATTTCTACTATATATATATATATATATATATATATATATATAGGGGCGCCGGGGTAGCGCGGTGGTTTCGTTCGCGGCTCCCGTTCTAAGGGTCCCGAGTTCGATTCCCGGCTCTGGGGTTGGCGATTTTAAGTCGGCCCTATCCACGCCTTCACATCTGTCTAGCACACGTGAAGTATCCCCTATGCCCAACGTGGTTCGGAGTCCACGGTAAAAACTGTAGGTCCTCTCACCTCACCGCCATCTTCACTATCACCCTATCATCGGAGGTAATGGACACCGCCCTCTGGGTGCCTCCACCTGAGAAATGGGTCCGGTCATCACTTGGTGGGGTGAGGTTACCCCGAAGGCCAAAGTTGCCATGTGGGGAGTGTTAGTAACTAACTATATATATATATATATATAAATGTAACCTCACTTTCCTACAAATACTAAGACCTTATTTTGGTTTCAATTAAATAGATAGAATCTCACATGGGATTTCTACTATATATATATTGGCAGAACTATTATGACTACAGTAAATTTGAAAAGTGGAGAAATAATATTACAAATACTTGTTATTGATGGCAGTAGATACTTCTCTAAAAGTGTGCAACCTACCTTCTGCTTTTTTCTTTAATAGGAAAATGAATGCATGTTGAACCAAAACATAGCTATAATAGAGCTGCTGAATGAATATTACTTCTGCCAAACAATCCATAGGTTTCAGCTACACTAATTTTTGGCTTCGCCTCCCAATTGTTTCCTCACTCCTCTGCTTATAAAAAAGATCCCTCTGCTATGCCTCGAGGTTGAGGGACCTCAAGCTTTTGTTATTCTGATGTTGGCATCTGTGACATGGTGCCATTTTCAGTATGAATTGGAAACTGAGTTTAGCAAGAGCAGCTGAGGAGATAACAAAATTGACCGCAATTGGAATCTGTATCATTTACACATTGTAATAAACATGCTCCTTATTTTCAATTTGACAATCTGGCAACCCAATGTGTTATTCACAGAGTTAAACTGTAAAAATTATAGGTAAAAGTGCAGAATGAGTGCGCACAGTTATGTTGGTACGGAATGATGTCACGAAAACAACTTGTTGCCAACTGCACCGCTCCGATATCCGCGAAAATGGCGGAGCGTTGCCAACACATTTTCTTTTTATTATTATAAACTACCGATAGTAATGGGAACAGAGCGTAGAAAGCTTTGCTTATTATATTATATTAATATAATAATTAATAAAAAAATACTCTGGCAATGATCCACTGATCTTTACGTCAGTTTATTTGGGTATTACAGTATCGCTGGTTTGCTTACATAATGTCGACTATTCCAAAACTTTGTGCTAAATTCGTTTAACTTGTTAAATAATTATGATAATAGTGAGACAATGATAATAATACCGGCAATGATCTACTGATCTTTACGTCAATTTGGGTGTTACATCATCGCTGGTTTGCTTACGTAATGTAGACTATTCCAAAACTTTATGCTAGATTCCTTTAAGTGTTTAAATAATTATCATAATGATCTTTACGTCGCGTATATCAGTATCGCTTTTCCGTGGTAACATGCTCTGGAAGTTGGCAACGCCCGAGCTATGACGTCAGAGCCACGATATCCGTTCGCACTCATTCTGCACTTTTACCAAATTATAACTAAGCATTGAATATTTTTACACACATTCTCAGAGAAATCATTATGTTATTAGGGAGAGTGGAAGAGATGAAAGATCATAAGCACAGATGTAAACTGCAAACTGAGCTTAATGATTATTTCCCCAAAAGAATGTATTGCTTTAAACTTAAAACAAGTCAGTTTTTTAGGTGAGAGCATGAATGTTTAATAGATAGTTGTAACAATACTTTAACCTAAATTATGAAATCGACTTAATCAAACATACCTTTATGTCGGTGAAGTTTACTTTGACGTCATCCTGCTTCACATTTTTGGCAAGTATAGTGACTACCACATGAGTTTCCGTCTGATACCAATCGTGCTTCACTTTAGATGCAGAATGAACAACAGGTTGAGTTGCACCTTCTCCACTTCCATCCTTATTTTCCTCTGCCATTTTAATATTTTCTGTTCAGCAAATATGTAACTGCTGAACTGCCTAGAAACTCTACCCGCAGGTACCTGAAATGCAAAACAAGTCCTCTAAGGTTCTCCAAAACACTTCTGGTGTCTACTCACATTAGATGATCGCACAGATCCTGAATTATACAATAACAGTAGAACACTTCTCCTCATTATAGTGTGAAATACCTGCAGGTAAATCCACCGATAATATGTTTAAGTCAACGGGCTTATTCCGTTTGTTTTCCTATTGTTCTAGTACTTTCCGAGACGCTCAATTTAACAAGATTGCGCATTCACGATTTATCGAATGTCTGTCATGGCTGCAAACATACCTCACAAAAAAAACCTAATTACCCAAGATGTACTGTAATTAATACTTATGGGAATTGTAAACTGCTTTCTGCCTTGTCCCCTTTCTCCTATTAATTTACATCTTTATTTTATTTAATCCATTCTTAAAAAAGTCAGTAATAATGAGATATTTGCATTTTTATTAAAACATCATGAGTGCAGGATCTCCTCAAAAAGAAAAACCTAGTTAGCCCATGAATGAAAAAAATAGAAACAGTGCAGCTAGTTTTGCTAAAATTGAAGAGTATATGTGGGCATTCATCTATGTACTATGCACTTCTTTTGTCGTATCCTGTTTCACCTACCATTTCACACGTTATATCATTTCCAATTCTAAAAGGTTTGAAATACACCAATAGGTTATTTGACAGAGGGTTGCCTTCACTGCTTGCGTGGGTTTCCGGCTTATTGATTAATTGCAATGGACAGTTTAGCAATATGAGATGTATAATACTCATATGACTTTCTCTACCCATTAACATTTCAGATAATCCCCTATATAACATGTTATTCATCTTCTATTTACGTTAGTTAGTTACCCATGATAAATTAGTTTATCTTAACAGGTGGAGAAAGTATTATTCCTTTTTCCATCTTAAACATAACTTAGAAAAAGCCAAAGCAATTTTTAGAAAAATGTCGGCAAATGCGTAAGTGTGTGTGAGCAGCGCAATTAAAAATGGATATGAGTTGAACTTCGTAGTTAAATTAAATTAGGCATCCTTTAAGCATATTACACAACAATTTTCAAGAAAATCCCCATAAAATAATCTACCATTTACATAGAACATTTTTCTTTACTTTTCATTTTCCAGGAAATGAAGCCAATATATTGTTTTAACGAGTTCATGATGCAATAACATTCTTTAAAATGAATCTCAAATGATTAGGTATTTTGAAATTCTTACAGGTTGTCGACAACACAAGAGAAGATGTGGGCATTAATTTTGTTTGGATTGGGATTGATGTGACGACTGCTGCTGAGGGAATCTACTTAGTTTAGATTAGATTAATTTGCGGTCAGTAGGTTCACTTGTAGCTAGAAAAGGCTGTGAACACTGAACATGTCCACAAGTATAAAGTTTAATAGCATAATATGTACAAAAGTTAACATAAGACACATTATAGTATACAGGCAATATGAACATTATGGAAAACAAAGCAGGGATAATTTATATATGATAAAAGATCAAACCCTTTTTATACGTTTATGTATTGTGTCAAAAATGACAACACAAAGTTGTTCCAAACTCATTTATCTGTCATTAAAATAATTAGCCCAATGCTAACTTATAATCACTTTCACCTTTTAGAAATATGTCCTACTAAAGTAGTTACAAATTAAAAATGAACATGGGCTTAGCCAATACAGTAATGGTGCTCTCTTGGCGTTGCCATTTCTACAGCCAGGGGGCGACAGAGATGGAAGATATGTCTCTTTGTCTCACAGATCCATCTGGCAAGTGATCTGAGACGTACACACAGATGCTGACAGAGAATTTCGCTTAATATTTCAGCATGTGTTTGACAACACATTCAATGGTTATCGCATGGGGTATAAATTGAATCTTAAAACCTTGAACCAGAGATCACTTCGCTTACGCAGCTACAAAATAAAATGACTCACAAATAGATGCGTTTGACGAAAGAATGACGTTTGCTACAGTAAACAAAATAGTAACATTTCAATGATTTGTGAATATAGTCTCTACTTTAATTATGACTTAATTGTATAATGCCTATAATAATATTATGAGTAGAGTATGCTAACATAGAGTATACAGATTTTTTTTTATTTTATTTTTTTATTAGCTGCTCGATGTTTTCCAGGAGACCTAAATATGGGAAATTCTCCTAATTCTCCTAGTTCCTAATGAACTGTTTGCCTTCTTTAACAAAGTTCGAGCACTCACGCGACAAGCTTGTGCCGTTAATTCTCGACTCTGAACGAAATTTGTACCTTCGAAAATGTCTTCGACAACATTTTGAAAAAGGAACACATAAAAATACGATTTCTAGACTACTTATATAAAATCTAACGAGTTGTCTCGCAGTCACCACTTGGCATATTTACTAAAGCACATATTTGAAAAGCACGTCTGCACTCTTACAGATCGTTTTATTGAATGCAAGCTACAAAATACAACCGCAGCATAGCGCGGTAGTGTTTTTCTTCACAGACCATTAATGATTCTTTTCTTTCTAGTCAGGCTGGCGAGTCATCTTGCCCTATCTCCGAAACCAGATGTTCTATAAACATGGAGTTTGGATCGTCACCCTCTGGAAAAATAAAACAACTCTGTGACACGAGAAAAGCAAAATAATTTTGTAATTAGTATCTTTTGACCGCGCAAAGAAATTAGCCGTATGGTTCGGCAAAGCGAATCATAGCATGCTTAAATGTACAACGTCCAACTCACCGCACTGGCTAGTCAGCGAGAGACCAGTCACGCCCAGCTACGCCTTATGTTCATTCCTATTTTGCAGTTACTCTAGTATAGAGGAATACAGTGTCCATACTCATATGGCCCTTTGAGTGTAAGGCTGTATGGTTTTGCCCGGTTCGCTACAGATTGTTAGTGACATCATATTTGTCTCTCAGGTGCATGATGCATTTCCACATTTGTTTTGGGTGAAACTTGCATCTAAAAGTGAGGGTTTCCTATGGGAAACCCAGTAAAGTCTTTCTGTTTGGGAGCCCCTTTTTGAGATTTTCTACCTGTGAAATGTCCTGGGGACTGGACATGTTATGATAAGGCACACTTTGGTTTGGCAACTCACTTGTAACCTCTCTGGCACAGGTGACTACCAATACTAAGAACTACCAGTACAACCTGTAAGTTCATCATTGCACAAGCGTCAAGTTCTTGCAGCTTCTAGAAACGGGAAGTACAGATTACTTGGAGCAGGATGAACGACCGAACCGAAGCTGCCAAGAAGGAAAAGGGGAAGAAGTTACACGCGTTACAAACACTTTTATACACCAACGCATAGCTATAAAAGAAAGCAGTCTACACGCGTTTTGTCTTTAATTAATTTAGATAACGAACAGAGTAGCAGGCAAACCACTGCACTAGTGTTCCGTCTGTGCGTCAAACGATGTAGCATTCAACTAAGAAGGAATTAGCAGTCAGGGGGAACAAGTACATTTTACTTACAGCGTATGAATATGCAGCGGTCCGCAGTAAATCAAGAGTAGCGATTTACCTGTGTTGGCGAGTTGAGCAGATCTACAGGTTTAAGTAAACGAACATTTGATCAGTCAAAGGCAGTTTTTCTCCCTCAGGAATCCAAATCAAGTCAGGACGCACCGACGCCCTAAAGGAGAGAAGAGTTGTCGAGTGGAGCAACCCTGAGAAAAGTTCAGACGTCATCCAAATCTCCCAACCTATGTTCCATCCCACCATCAGTGGTTGGTGGATTAAATTATTGGTGCTGTACAAATTAAAAATAAAATACAGAGTAGTCGTGACTCACCTATTTATGAAGGATCTCCTCTCCTTAAACCTGACAAATCTGTCAATAACTTTGCGTTGAAGATGCTGATCTTCAACACAAACTCCCTCTCAATTGAAGGCACTGCTAGTATTGACAATTGGTCCTGTGACATGGTGTTTCTTTTGTACTCTTTTTAAAGTTGAGAAACAGCATTCTGCTTCAGTGGCAGACATTGGCATAGTTAACAGCACTCGCAGAAGTTTGACACATTTGTGAATGTAGCACATAAATAGTTTTTCTTAAGCACAAAGAATCATCAAGCACAGCGCTCCAGATATTCTGTGGAATTCCTCTTGACTGTAAATTACAGTCAGTTCTGTACGAATTTTTGTTTCAACGATAAAAGGATAGAACCTTACTGTTTCTCTAAGGGAATTGTCTGAAAATTTCTTGTCATAGTCGAAGAACTTTTCTTGACGAAACAAAGTCGAGGCTATCAGATGTCTGGTGAAGTTAAATCTGTTCTTTGCTTCTCTACGAAAGTCACAGACTTCAAGAACTTCTCTTCTTTTCACACTGAGATCTTTAATTCTTCTCCTATTAATTGTAGTTTCTTTCTGTTCCTCAATATCCATACTATTTCTTACTTTTTGCACTTCCCTCTCAAATGCATTTAGCTGGCCGAGAGCAAATGTTGCATTACAGTCTCGTTTCTGCATTTGATTGTAAAAAATGTGCACATGGAACATGATCTTGTGGAAGAAAGACAGCCAGTGTACAAAATTATCATCTTTCAAAGTGGCCATAAACCCAGAGGCCTGAACATGGGTGTGACATTGTTGTTTCATAGAGCTCTCTGCCGAATAATCTTGATGCATTTAAATTCTCCCGTGTTCAAAAACGGTATTGACAGTCAGTGAATGAAAATTCTGCTGTGTCAGAACAGAACATCATAATCTTTTCTGCACAACTGCATCAGGCACAGCTGTTCTTTGAGGAGAATTTGAAAAAATGTGCATATTTATTGTACATTTGCAAAAAATATCCTCACATTGGTGTTTACTGAGGCTGCATTCAACATTATTAAATTAAGTTGATGTGCATGGCAGTATATATAAGAGGCACAAGGATACTTTTCTTTCACAACTGCTTGAAAGCCTTGTTTCCTATCTCCTGTGATGGATACAACATCATAGGTCTGTGTGATAAGTTTATTTGGACATCCTTGCACTTGCAGATCAAGTTCAGACTTAATGCTGTGGGAAGAGATTCTGCATCATGACCAGCAGGTCGAATAAAAAACCAAAATCGTTCTACAGGCTTGTCATTCACAACATATCTGTGCATAATAACCATCTAATACATTGAGGAAATATCAGTGGTTTCATCTGCTATGACAGCAAGGAGTGCTGCATCCTTCATTATTTCCTATTGACATACCTCTAACATACACTGAAGAATTGTGTTTTGTATAGTTTTTGAACTGCCCTTAAGAACAATTGCTTTTTCAAGATTGCACTATCGAGATCAGTGCTGAAATTTATTAGGCCTCAAAAGTTACCACGGTTTTGTGATGTATCGGATTCATCATGCGTCTCAAAGCCAGCTCAAATGAGCTGCAAAACCATATACAGTTTATTATGATATTCAGAACATAACTTCATCATTATGCAGCTATATTATTAAATTTTAGATGAGTCGCATTTTTTACACATCTGCTTCACTTTCGTACCTATTTTGAGGACATGTTTCGCAAATCTTCGTTTGCATCTACGGCTCTTGTGCGACTGACGCTAGATCCAGCGGTGTGGGTAATTCTGGGGTTGTTGCTGCCATCTGTTGATTTAGTGATGAACTGAAATGTGGGATTCTCTTCTAGCGGGATTTCAAAGTTCATTAGTTGGTTTTTATGTTTTTCTATGTATATCCTCTCCCATATGACGAGTTCACTATGTTTTTGTACGTATTTTAGTAATTCTGTGCTATCTTCAATTTCATGATTTTCAGACCAGAAATGAGCTGCTATTGCGGACTTATCAATATTTTTGTATCTTAAGTGCCGGAAGAGTTCTTTCTTTCTAGTGCCTATGTTCCTTTTTGTCCTTCCTATGTAAATTTTTTCACAGTCTTTACACTTAATTTTGTAAATGCCTGACTTTTCCTCTGGTTTTATCTTATCAGTATTATTACTGTGAAGTAGGTTTTTAATGTTGTAATTGTTTTTTGGTGCCAATGTTATATTGTATTTCTTGAATATTTTTTGGAACTTTTTTGTGGCCCAGGGGTGGTAAGTAAATTTAGCAAATCTAGTTTCTTGTTTTATTGGTGTGAGAGCTGTGATCTGTTTTAATTTCTTTTGAAGTTTGAATAATTTTAGTTTTTTATCTACAAGGTTTTTTCCATATCCATTTTTAATTGCAGTTTTTAAGATTTGATGGTATTCGTTTTGATATTCTTGCTGGCTGAGAGGTAGATTTACTAATCTGTGTGTCAGACTGTTGATGGTTGCATGTTTGTGTGGAATTGGGTTGAAACTATTTGCTTTGATGTAATTATCTGTGTGTGTTGCTTTTCTATGAATGCCAAATTCTAGTTTTTCATTGCCTTTTTTGATTTTAAGGTCTAAAAAAGGTAGAGTACAGTCCTCTTCAGTTTCTACTGTGAATTGTATGCTGGGTTCTTGCAGGTTGAGTAGTTTCAAAGCATCATCTATTAGTTTGTAGGGCACTATTGCAAAGATGTCGTCTACGTATCTGTACCATGTTTTAAACATATGAGGGAAGGCTTTAGTAATATGTGTTTCGAAAAAGCTATATATAAAAAACTCTTTAGACCTGGTAGAAAAAATTCAAAATCTTAAACTAAAACCTCATGACACTTTAGGATCCTTTGATGTCCGCTCCCTCTTCCCTAGCATTCCATTAGACAAACTTTTGATTCAACTGAAAAAATGGCTAAATTCTATAAACCTGGATGCCAATGCAATAGAAGAATATGTGGCAATGACTGAATTATGTATACATCAAAATTATTTTGTCTTCGATGGAAAATATTACAAACAAATTTCAGGACTAGCTATGGGAAGCCCGCTATCACCATTTTTGGCCAATCTATACATGAGCTTTTTCGAAACACATATTACTAAAGCCTTCCCTCATATGTTTAAAACATGGTACAGATACGTAGACGACATCTTTGCAATAGTGCCCTACAAACTAATAGATGATGCTTTGAAACTACTCAACCTGCAAGAACCCAGCATACAATTCACAGTAGAAACTGAAGAGGACTGTACTCTACCTTTTTTAGACCTTAAAATCAAAAAAGGCAATGAAAAACTAGAATTTGGCATTCATAGAAAAGCAACACACACAGATAATTACATCAAAGCAAATAGTTTCAACCCAATTCCACACAAACATGCAACCATCAACAGTCTGACACACAGATTAGTAAATCTACCTCTCAGCCAGCAAGAATATCAAAACGAATACCATCAAATCTTAAAAACTGCAATTAAAAATGGATATGGAAAAAACCTTGTAGATAAAAAACTAAAATTATTCAAACTTCAAAAGAAATTAAAACAGATCACAGCTCTCACACCAATAAAACAAGAAACTAGATTTGCTAAATTTACTTACCACCCCTGGGCCACAAAAAAGTTCCAAAAAATATTCAAGAATTACAATATAACATTGGCACCAAAAAACAATTACAACATTAAAAACCTACTTCACAGTAATAATACTGATAAGATAAAACCAGAGGAAAAGTCAGGCATTTACAAAATTAAGTGTAAAGACTGTGAAAAAATTTACATAGGAAGGACAAAAAGGAACATAGGCACTAGAAAGAAAGAACACTTCAGGCACTTAAGATACAAAAATATTGATAAGTCCGCAATAGCAGCTCATTTCTGGTCTGAAAATCATGAAATTGAAGATAGCACAGAATTACTAAAATACGTACAAAAACATAGTGAACTCGTCATATGGGAGAGGATATACATAGAAAAACATAAAAACCAACTAATGAACTTTGAAATCCCGCTAGAAGAGAATCCCACATTTCAGTTCATCACTAAATCAACAGATGGCAGCAACAACCCCAGAATTACCCACACCGCTGGATCTAGCGTCAGTCGCACAAGAGCCGTAGATGCAAACGAAGATTTGCGAAACATGTCCTCAAAATAGGTACGAAAGTGAAGCAGATGTGTAAAAAATGCGACTCATCTAAAATTTAATAATTTTTCGCTTCACTGTGGTGTTCCAATACAGTTGAATCTCGATATATGCAGCTATATGTTCCCTCTGTAGGCACTGTCCATTTGTGCAGCAATATTAATGGTGCCATACATTGCTAAACTTAATGCATTTTTTATATGAGACAAAGAGGACTCATGCTTTTTGACACAGTCATGCATGCGTTGTATGTCTTTCATTCCTTATTTCATCCAGGAATCATCTCCTCCAAAGAGCAGGCATGGAAAACAGTATAAAGAGTTACTAACTTCACATCCAATAACCAGTCATGCTTCTTGTAAAAGTTAGATTTGAACTTTCTATTGAATGTGTGTTTGGAGGAATTTAGTAACAGTGACGTCAAAATTAATATAAAAATTATTTGTTGTTGGTTTATTGACACTCGTCACTTACTTTTTCATATATTTATGACAGACTAGTTTCAAAGGCCCTGGCCTCCATTTTCAATCTCTTCCCAACTGGCAACTGTTATCTGCTCTCTCTTGTGGTGGAACTATGAACTTTTTTGTCAAATTATCTGCTGGCGGGATTTCAAAGTTCATTACGCGATCCTTATTTTTCCAGATGAATATGTTCTCCCATGTTGTCAATCTATTTTGGTTTATCACTCCTTTTAATAATTTTGGAATTGGATCAATGTCATGGTTTTCATTCCAAAAATGAAATGCTACTGCTGACTTGTCTTCTTGTTTCAATCTGATGTTTCTAAAGTGTTCTTTGACTCTGGTTTTTAAATTTCTTTTTGTTTGACCTATGTAGCATTTTTCACAATTCTTGCAATTTATTTGGTATATTCCAGATTTGTTACCTGAAGGAATTTCATCTTTTGTTTTTGAATTTAGTAATTTTAAAATTGAGTATCTATTAGTAGGTGCCAAGATGATATTTTGTTCCTTGAATATCTTTTTAAATTTATTAAATGTTTTTGGATGATATGTGAATGAACTGAATATGCTGTTGCTTTCTTTTTCTTTAATAAATGTGGTTGTTTCCTTAATGGTTTTCTTTAGTTTAGATTTTCTAATTTTCTTCAACACCAAACTTTTGTTGTATCCGTTTTCTTCTGCTATGTGTATTATTGCTTTTTGGAATGAAAACCATGACATTGATCCAAATCCAAAATTATTAAAAGGAGTGATAAACCAAAATAGATTGACAACATGGGAGAACATATTCATCTGGAAAAATAAGGATCGCGTAATGAACTTTGAAATCCCGCCAGCAGATAATTTGACAAAAAAGTTCATAGTTCCACCACAAGAGAGAGCCATGGAAAAAGAAGAATATTTCAAGGAACAAAAAGCAATAATACACATAGCAGAAGAAAACGGATACAACAAAAGTTTGGTGTTGAAGAAAATTAGAAAATCTAAACTAAAGAAAACCATTAAGGAAACAACCACATTTATTAAAGAAAAAGAAAGCAACAGCATATTCAGTTCATTCACATATCATCCAAAAACATTTAATAAATTTAAAAAGATATTCAAGGAACAAAATATCATCTTGGCACCTACTAATAGATACTCAATTTTAAAATTACTAAATTCAAAAACAAAAGATGAAATTCCTTCAGGTAACAAATCTGGAATATACCAAATAAATTGCAAGAATTGTGAAAAATGCTACATAGGTCAAACAAAAAGAAATTTAAAAACCAGAGTCAAAGAACACTTTAGAAACATCAGATTGAAACAAGAAGACAAGTCAGCAGTAGCATTTCATTTTTGGAATGAAAACCATGACATTGATCCAAATCCAAAATTATTAAAAGGAGTGATAAACCAAAATAGATTGACAACATGGGAGAACATATTCATCTGGAAAAATAAGGATCGCGTAATGAACTTTGAAATCCCGCCAGCAGATAATTTGACAAAAAAGTTCATAGTTCCACCACAAGAGAGAGCAGATAACAGTTGCCAGTTGGGAAGAGATTGAAAATGGAGGCCAGGGCCTTTGAAACTAGTCTCTCATAAATATATGAAAAAGTAAGTGACGAGTGTCAATAAACCAACAACAAATAATTTTTATATTTCTATTGAATGTTCTAGCTTTCGTCTTAATCATGTGAGTTATAGAAATGTTTGCTGTAGGTCTACCCATTTCTTCAGCACTCCTTTGTAAAAAGGGTCTTTCCAGTGAAGATTGCACAGTATTCATTCTATAAGAATTTTAAAAATGCACCAAACAACACCACACAGTAAGCAGTATAAGTAAACTATCTTAGAATACTCAGATTAACACTTACACAAAGCTTTCACAATGTTCTGCGAGCTTGAAGCTTGAACAGACAAAAACAGGTAAAGCAGTAGGGACAGATGGAATACCAGGAAAATTCTGGAAGAAATATGTGGAGACAAAACTGGGTTAAAATAATGACTAAAGTGATGATAAGTCAGTAAACAAAAAGAATTTGCAGAAGACTAGAAAGTACGATAATGCCATATATAAAGGGAAGGGAGGGAGGGTGAGAGGGAGAACCAAGAAAATTACAGAGGGATAAGTCTATTGTCGGTGATAGAAAAAGTTTATGCAGGAATCCTGGCAGACAGACTAAGAGATTGGGCAGAAGAGGTAGGGGCGTTGTGTCAGAGTTCCAAGCAGGTTTTAGAAAAGGGAAATAAACAATAGATAACGTATTTATAATAAAACCCATAATAGAGAGGTATTTAAGTAAGAAGAGGGGAAGGGTGTACATGTTCTTTGCAGACTTTGAAAAACCATGTGATACAATAAATAGAGAAGCCTTAATTTATACACTGAGAAAGAAAGGGGCAAGTAAGAGTTTGATGAATTAGAAAAGGGGATATATATATATATCTGCTGAGCTTGTCTGATCAAAATAAATATGAAAGAGATTCACAGGACATGTTTCAAGAGCTCTTGCTCCTATCCTCAGCTGATACTCGACTAGTGCAAGTTGTAGTGGTTTCTTCTTTCTCCGTATTGTCAATAGATGGCGTGATGTACTTGTCAAAGATGTCCGGTGGTGGAGTTTCAAAATTCATGACTCTATGACGATTTTTGTTAATGAAGATTTTTTCCCATACGGAAAGGTCTATGGGGTGATTAACATATTTTATTAGAGATGTTTCCAAATTGATGTCATGTCTAGTATTCAAAAAATGAAAAGCCACTGCTGATTTTTCTGTTTCACCATTTTTAATGTTTCTCATATGTTCTTTAGTTCTGATGTTAATATTTCTTTTTGTTTTTCCTATATAAATTTTAGGGCAAGTTTCACATTTGATCTCATAGATTCTGGTTTTTCTTTGGTAGTGATTGAATTTTTGGGAGGGCCTTTTAACAAATTTCTGATATTAAACCTATTTTGAGGTGCAAGAGTTATGTTGTGTTTTGAGAAGATTTTTTGGAATTTGTTATAGGCTGATGGGTGGAAGGTGAATTTTTTAAAAAGTTTTTTCTCTTTTTCTCCTGTAGGTTCTAGGGTGGTGGTTTCTTTTATTTTCTTAGCTTTGTTGAGTCTGTTAACAGTTTTGTCTACTAAATTTGGGTTGAAACCGTTGGATATAGCTACTTTTTTTATGTGTAGGTATTCTTCTTGATAATCTTCTCTGTTTAGTGGAAAGTTGATCATCCGAAAGATTAAACTGTTGAAAATGGCATGTTGGTGTTGTTTTGGGTTGAAACTGTTGTTCTTAATGTAATTATCTGTGTGTGTCGGTTTCCTGTAGATACCAAAAGTGAGTTTGTTGTTCATTTTTTTGATCTTGATGTCCAAAAAGGGGAGCACACCATCCTCTTCTGTTTCCAATGTAAATTTTATAGCTGGATTTTGTATATTCAAAAGTTTAAGACCATTCATTTTTTGAATACTAGACATGACATCAATTTGGAAACATCTCTAATAAAATACGTTAATCACCCCATAGACCTTTCCGTATGGAAAAAAATTTTCATTAACAAAAATCGTCATAGAGTCATGAATTTTGAAACTCCACCACCGGACATCTTTGACAAGTACATCACGCCATCTATTGACAATATGGAGAAAGAAGAAACCACTACAACTTGCACTAGTCGAGTATCAGCTGAGAATAGGAGCAAGAGCTCTTGAAACATGTCCTGTGAATAAACAGTGTGAGTGAAGCAATGTGTCAATATATTCTCGATTCACTTTTATACTAATTTGTGCTTCACTGTCCCTACGCTTCTTTCAAGTTTATACTTTGTATGAAAGAGATATTCCAGTCAATGACAATGAATCACCTATTTGAGATAAAGGATCCAATATGTCAAAAAAAAAAAAAATAAATAAATAAAGATTTCTGGATTATTTGGTGAAGAAAGGTGTTACTAGACTTAACAGGTATGTTAGGCTTCCCAAACATAATATAAAATCATTATTTTACTGTCAGCAATATGTTGCTCTATAAAGATAGTTCTGAGTAGGTTGAAAATTGCTATAAATAGGCATAGAACCATCTTGGCAGATGTTTGACTTTTTAATATGCTCGTCTTGTTCTTCAAAACACATATGTTCAGTCAATCCCTAACACCAAATGTACTACTTGCTTTAATAAGTGTGTAAAGAGGAAAACTACTTGTCCAAGTTTATTGAGGGTAACACAAAACATAACTACCATAATTACATTTAAATCTAATAACCTTGCTAGCTCAGCCTGCTTGGCTCCAAGGTCTTTTAGCCTTGCTGAGTAGCATAGTCACCCTTCTATCCTCTTTAATTTGCTTTTTCCTCTTGTCCCAGTATATTTTCTTTTCTACTCTTCACTTTTCTCATCCACTTCTCTTTAGCTTTCCAAGACATGTTCCCTATGTTTCTATTTCTACTTTCATTTTTCCCCATAATCATTTTTATGGTTATCAGCTATCAGATGCTCTGTGCACCTTTTCCCATTTCTTTTCCTATACTTCCAGTCTCCAGACTGCTAGCTCTTTACACTCTATCAAAATATGACTGTACTTTCTGTATCTCCACATAATTTGCATATTTCAACACTGTTACTTCTTAGTCCTCTTAAAAACCTGTTATTCTGTTCTAATCCAAGCCATTCCTTCCCTCTCCAGTCTGTTACATTGGTCTATATATCTTTCTCTTCACCTGCAGAACTTCAATGAATTTCTGTTTTGTAACCCTCCCCATATTTCTTGTCTTTCTATATCCTCCATTCTATTTCTGACTATTTTCCAAAAACCTTCTACATTCCTATTTTGTAGTCTCCTTAAATCGCCCATTCCTATTTCTTCCACAACTTTTTACGCCTCAGACCACCAGCTTTCCTTACTTTCAATTTTCTTTTGTTGATTCATACATACCTTTAGGATTTCATCATCTTTCATCAAACATTTAAACCCAAATTTTAAAACTTTTTCAATTATTATACTTTTTTTTGTTCCTAATTCTACTAAGGTTACTTCATCTGGTGCAGCTTTGGGCAATCCCAACATCTCTTTAGCAAATTGTTTGTAAAGCTGATCTATTTTATTTGTTACTTTTGATGTCCCCCATATTTCTGCAGCTTACAGCATCCTTGACTCTACCAGTGTTTTATACATTTCATTTCATTCTCTCTAAACATTTGCTAATTGCCATCATATGTGATATAGTTGTTTAAAAAGTTGTTTATAATGTAAAAGAGACTAACATATACTCAATTACTTTCGACTCCATCCAAGACATCTTGGTAAGCAGTGAGTGAAACATGTGATCAAAAGTTGTCATCCAAGTCATTGAACACCATAGAAACAACTTTGATACAGTTTTATTATTGTCATGGATCAGAAAACATTGGAGGTCCATAAAATGGAGTAAAGTCTTTTACTCAGAGAATACCCCAAGGTGTATTAAACTTGGTGTTGTTCTTACAGATTTGCCTTGGTTCTTATCAATAAGGACTATGCCTTTGTTGTTTAGAATTTTGTGGATATTTATCCTTAGATAAGGAACATATTCTCTATGCTTCAATAACTCTATGTGTTCATGTGATAAAAGATATTACCTACATGTTTACAGATGTTTTGAACAAATTACCAAAGAAAATTAAAAGACTGCTCTGGAAAATATAATCTACAAATCAACAATGATGCTCTTACGGATGGCTTTAAATTGTTGTGATGTCCTAAGAAAAACCATATTAGATGAAATATCAGAAAATAACACAAAAGCTATGGTAAAGACTCTCTTGAAAGCTATACGAGACTATAGTACCATCACGATAATTGAATAGTCATAAAGAGATAATTTTAAACATTTTTCTTCATTTCTTTCAATGTTGAATTTTACATGGAAGAAGGTTGTTAATGGGATTGGAATAAGGCAGATAGTGGATGTTTCTACCAATGCCCTCTAAAATTTTCAAATCTCTTTTGTTCTAAGCATTAGCAGCCAAGGATGAGAAATGGTTCTTGAGGGGGAAAGAGCTTGAGGTAGTGAAGGAATTTGAATATTTGGGAGTAAGGCTGAGTAGCAATGGGGAGTGGGGAGCGCATGGTACGAAAATAATTGCTAAGGAGAAGGCAGCTATGGTAGAATTGAGAACCTGTAAAGATAAGTTAAACATGCCGACAAAATGGTTAGAGAGGCTATATGAGACAATGGTAGAGGCAAAAATGATATATGCAGTAGAGATTTGCGGAGGCTGAGACATATGTACAAGTTATACTGTAAAGAGGCTCTTGGATTGACATGGATGGCTCCAGGTGAAGTGGCACTTCTTGAAATGGGGAGGACCAGGAGAAAAGGAATAATCTTGGAGAGAATAGTGAAATTTCAGTTTAGCTGTTTGAGTAAGTCAGATGGAAATATTTTAAAGGTATGCATGGAACAGCAGAGAACATTAGTAAATAAGAATAGTTGGTGGAAAGTGGTAGAGAGAAATATGGACAAAATAGGAATGGGGGATTTATGGAGGACAGGTGCAGGAAATGAGAGAGGATTTTGGAAAAAGGTAAAGACAAGAATGGAAGACATAGAAAGCAAGAGATATGGGGAAGCATGGAAAACAAAAGTTCATTGAAGTTTTACAGGATTTTGAAAAGGGACTGGGGAACAGAAGGTTATATAGACAACTGTAGTAAGACTGAAGGGGAGGGATTAGCATGGATGAGAACAGGTGCAATATTTATGAAAGGATTAAGGTGGAGTGAGGTAGGAATATGTGAATTATGTGGGGGGGGGGGGAAGTGTAGAGCTATATACGAGGCATGTTTTTTTAAGTCAGTACCGTTTTGGAATTTAAAAAAAACGTGCATAGATATCGCAATAATTTTATTTTTACATGAAAGCCTGTACCTTAATCTACTTTTCTACGTAATTTCCGCGAATATTGAGGCACTTGTCATAACGTGGCACCAGTTTTTGAATACCCTCCTCATAAAATTCTGCCGCCTGACGTGTTAACCACTGTATCACAACTGTTTTGACTTCGTTAGTGTCTTGAAGACGCTGACCGCCCAGATGTTTCTTCAAGTGCAGGAACAAATGGTAGTCGCTGGGCGCCAGATCAGGGCTGTATGGAGGATGATCTAGAGTTTCCCATTAAAAAGATTTGATGAGATCTTTGGTCCGATTAGCCACATGTGGACGGGCATTGTCATGCAGCAAAACGATACCCTTACTCAACTTGCCACGTCTTTTGTTCTGGATTGCACGGCGCAGATTGTTCAATGTCTCACAATAAGACGCTGCATTGATTGTCTCATTACGAGACAGAAACTCTACTAGCAATACCCCTTTTCTGGAGTGCACATGATTTTCCGGGCAGAAATTGTTTGCTTAAACTTCACTTTTGTGGGTGATGATGAATGTCGCCATTCCATGGATTGTTGTTTCAATTCTGGTGTGACGTAGGCCACCTATGTTTCGTCACCAGTAAGAATTTGGTCTAAAAAATCTTCACCTTCATTGTGGTACCGCACTGCCTAAACGTTGGGTTTTGTGCAAATCCGTCAACATTTCCGGAACCCAACGTGAACTCAATTTTCGGTACTTCAAGTTCTCGGTCACAATGCGATACAAAACACTACGAGAATATTGAGGAAAATAGTCGCACAATGATGAAATTGTAAAGCGTCTGTTTTCTCTCACCTTTTCGCCCACTTTCTGCACCAAATCTTCAATAACGACCGAAGGACGCCCACTCCGTTCTTCATCATACACATTTGTGCGGCCATCTTTAAATGCTCTCACCCATTTCCTTACCATTCCATCACTCATTATGTTTTGTCCGTAAACTTCACAGATCTCACGATGAATATCGATCGGTTTTACGCCTTTAGCACTAAGAAATCGTATAACAGCCCGTACTTTACAATCGGCGGGACTCACCATTATCGGAGGCATCTTAAACACTTAGTAACCAACGTATACAATGAA
Source organism: Mantis religiosa (assembly GCA_030765055.1). Lineage (NCBI taxonomy): Eukaryota > Metazoa > Arthropoda > Insecta > Mantodea > Mantidae > Mantis > Mantis religiosa. Next base: position 133,725 of record JAUKNK010000699.1, on the reverse strand, counting down.
GAATCAGACTGTAATGGCGTCAGTGCGTAGACAAGAGATGTAGGTAACCAGCGCGCAAGCGCGGAACGCCGACCGTAGCGCTGCGGCGGCGGAATCGCAAAACGTTACTGACTTAAAAAACATGCCTCGTATTTTGCCCTTATCCACTCGGCCTTATCCTATGGGATAGAAATTTGGGGTTAACACCAGTAAAACAAACCTCAGTAGGATATTCATACTCCAAAAACGTGTTATTAGATATATAGGGAATTTAAAACATACAGATTCTTGCAAAAATACCTTTCGGCAAACAAAGATACTCACACTGCCGAGCTTATTTATTTATAGATCTATTCTTCACTTGGTTAATCATAATTTTCCAATGGAAACAGACTCAGATATCCATAACTATGATACAAGGGGCAAAAATAATCTCGCTATTCCAGGACACAGAATGCACTTATATGAAAAGATGCCTAGTTATACAGGAATAAAATTCTATAATGTAATTTCCGCTTCAATTAGAACCTGCAATAATTTAAATACATTTAAAACACATTTAAAAGCCTTTCTAATAGATAATGTATTTTATACCATCGAAGAATTTATGTATCACTGTAAAAATAACTAGGCTTTATTACTGATATTAGCATATTATATTTAATTTTAGCATATTATATGTATTTTTAAATTCTATACCATTAAGCAATTTATGACTAGCTCGTATATTTAATTTGATCTCTCCATTATTTTGTTATTTCTAATTGTTTACTTTTAAGAGAGAGTATGTATTACAAATGACATGGCTTAATTGTGTTCAAACACTGTATTAAGTTGTAATAAATATGAATATGAATATTATGTAGTAAGATGTGAAGGAGCTGAGAAGTGGAGGAAGGATGCATGGGAGAAAAAATGGGAGGAAGTTGAAGGTAAAATTGTAACAATAAGAATGCTGACAGGGAAGCAACGGAACAGGAATAAAAATGTAGGAAGATTTCTTGGTAAAATGAAAGATAAATGGTTGAGGATAGTTATAAGCAAAAGTTATGAAGAGGGGAAGGAAGAAGGGGAGGGGGAAGGAAGGATTTTGCAGGGAAAAGTAAGGGACACAGGTAACTCCTCAGTGAAGCATAAGGCTATTATGCCAAGCTGGCTGAGGGGTGAAAGAAGGTAGTCACTCAATTCTTGTACATAGGTTAAGGAAGGATAGTATGTAAACAAAAAGATTCTATGTAACACACTTGTAAATTATTTTCTTATGTACAAATAAATATCAAATATCATTAGCAGCCTTCCTTCATATAATTCAACTTTGGAAGAAACCAACTTTGTTCTGGGTGGCTATTAAATTCAAATTGCTGCAGAACTCATGATTCTTTCACCGGTGACTGTAATAATAAAAACAAAACTTTGATTTGGAACAGCAGCTATTATTGTCAGTGAGACACAGTCAGTACCTACTGGGATTATGAGAAACAATGAAGCATGACACAAAGTAACAGACTGAAACAGATTCACAGTAACATTATACAAATCCTCATCCAAAGAAATCATAAATGCAAATGGTTTATGGATGAACTTCTCATTGATGAGATAATGATCAACCCAATTGGTAAAATCAGAGCAGAAGTATCCATTCATCTACTTGGTTCTCTAATTCTTACATCAGCTGAGAGTTTGTTGAAGGCAGAAAAAGCCTTTGACTATAGCTATACCAGAGCATTGTCCTTTAGTGGCATAAAGTGTAGTTTATAAATGATAATAGTTAGAGGGCGGCACATTTGCAGTTATGGTCTTACTTGTTTTTAGTACCTATAATATATCCTTTTTAGTATAAATATATCTTCCTTTTTATAAGGTGGGTCTAATACAAACCTAGGGCACTTGTAGGTTACCCCAGGGCCAAGGTCATACTCCTCGAGGTCAAGATATCTAATTTTTGTATTGCAAAACTGGTATCCTGAAAGCTCTCTTAATATTATCAAACAAATTATATACATTTCCCTTGAAAGTATTTTAATATTTCTAAAAATATAGAAGGAACTTCAACCCCAATTCTCATCAATGACTTATGCAAGTGCTATGATATTAATGATGAACTAAACAGCCCATAAACAGACATAAGTCCTGGCACAAGAAACCTTCCTCATAGAGGAACTGCAGCAACACATAATACCAATAACAGCATAAATGACACAACATCTAAGGAGAAGAGAAGAGAAGAGAAAAGGGAAGAAGTAGGGATGGAATTTTACTGACCAATGCAATACTATACAGGAACTGGATGGGAACAAACCAGCCCATGTGTGGTGCAATAAACATTTTTTATTTTTTATTTTTTGTAATTTTACGTCCTCCAACTTAAGTCATATAACTTAAGTCATATGGAATGGGCGAAATGATGCTCAAATGAGCCCAAAGTCCATAGAGCTTATAGTTACCCGACATTCGTCTTTCAGGATAAGGGAAAACCCCGGAAAAACCTTATCCAGGTAACTCAACCTGACCAAGATTCAAACTCAGGACCTCTTGAATGTGAGGCAGACACTCTACCACCACACCACCTAGGCGGACAAATAAACAGATTTGCTGTACATAGTTTCCATCAAAAGTTTAGTACTAAGAGAACATATCATGAGCCAAATGATCAATGCTTGTGCAGTTTGTGTAGAAAAGTGTGTGAAATATACCACTTCAATACAAGTGGTGGTGGCGGCGGCGGTGCCGGTGGCAGTGGCGTTGGTGGTGGTATTTATTTAGCACTTAAAAAAATTACATTTTTATGCTTCGTCAAGAAAAAACAAGTAAAAATTACAAGAATGCATACAGTAAATACTATTCCTAACTAAAAGTGTACAACATAGAATTATTTTCATGGTTAGGAACTATAAATTAATTACATTAACTATAATATTTTACATAATCACATTTTCAGGCACTCTGCAACTGTATAAAATGAATGAACTAAGGGGAATGACCAGAAGCTTTTTTTGAATACATTTAGATTCTTTATGTTTTTAATTATGGTAGGCAGTTTGTTATACAGAATTATTCAGATGTGGTGCGTACTTCTTTTGGCTAGGTTAGTTCTGCAGTGTTGAATATGTAAATCATCTCTCTGCCGTGTACAATAGTCATGTATCTGTGAATTTTGGGAAAATTTATATTTATGTGATCGAATGTAGTACATTACTTCTAGCACGTATGTACAGGCCACAGGCATAATCTTTAAGGTTTTAAACAACTCCGTACATGATGTTCTATTGGTCTTACCCATCATTATTCCTATTGCTCGCTTCTGCATTTTAAATACCTCTTCCCAGCCAATTGCTACAGTAGGAGTAGAGTAAAGATGCTTTGTGAATACTTCCAGGAATAACTCAAATTACTAATGCACATTCATGCTATTTTACTTCTTATATATAAATAACCTATAAGTATGAGGTAGCTGACAATATCTGTACTAAAATAAAATTTGTACTTTTAATAATGGTGAAGAACTTAGTTAAGAAAAGAAGTGTACTCAGGCAGTTGTACAAAGTGATTACATGATCATTTGCTTATTAAATCTGCTGAGGTTGTCTGATCAAAATAAATAATGAAAGAGATATTCCAGTCAATGACAATGAATCATCTACTTGAGATAAAGGATCCAATATGTCAAAAAAATAAAAAAAATAAAGATTTCTGGATTATTAGGTATGGAAAGGTGCTACTAGACTTTACAGTCTTAGGCTTCCCAAACATAATATAAGATCATTATTTTACTGTCAGCAATATGTTGCTCTATAAAGATAGTTCTGAGTAGGTTGAAAATTGCTATAAATAGGCATAGAACCATCTTGGCAGATGTTTGACTTTTTAATATGCTCGTCTTGTTCTTCAAAACACATATATTCAGTCAATCCCTAACACCAAATGTACTACTTGCTTGAATAAGTGTGTAAAGAGGAAAACTACTTGTCCAAGTTTATTGAGGGTAACAGAAAACATAACTACCATAATTACATTTAAATTTATCTTTGTTATTTTATTATTCATTCTTATTTTGGTTATAAATCAAACTGTTGACAAAATAATGTATCGTGAAGCAGATGTGTAAAAAATACGACTCATCTATAATTTAATAATTTTTCGCTTCACTGTGGTGTTCCAATACAGTTAAATCTCGACAAATATGTTTATTAAATTATAGATGAGTAGTATTTATTACACATCAGCTTCACTTACATACCTATATTGAGGACATGTTTTGCGAACCATCATTCGCATCGTCGGCTCTTATGCGAAAAGCTTCAGTTCTTAACTCCAGAACTACCCACACCACTGGATCAAGCTTTAGTCGCATAAGAGCCGACGATGCGAACGATGATTTGCAAAACATGTCCTCAATATAGGTATGTAAATGAAGCTGATGTGTAATAAATACAACTCATCAATAATTTAATAATTATTTCGCTTCACTGTGGTGTTACAATGCAGTTAAATTTCGACAAATGTGTTTGCTCTTCAAAGTCCATATAAATAGAAATCTGGAAATTTTAAGTACTGGTCGAAATTGGCCTATCCATTCCTCAGGACTTCTATCAGATACAATGCCAAATAACAAAATATTAGAATATGCATGCTAAGAATTATGACCATATCCATCTTGGAAAGAAAAAAAAGTACTTTATAAACCAAATAAAAGTTTAGAATATTAGGCATAAATAAAAAGACAAACTGGTAATTAGGAACAAACTTTTGGAATTACCAACATGAAAAAGAACTTTAAGTATAGTTTACTAAAACAAGCAAGGGGGGAAAAAAAAAAATAAAAAAAAATCATTATAATTAATAGTATGACAGAAAATATGCTTTTACAAGAATCAAGATTAATATTGAACTTTGATTTACCCCTTCCAGATTACTTTCAGATTCACAACAAAGGCCACCATGATGCAACAGCTTTGGCCAGCAGTCAGTCTCCACTTAGGATGAGAGGAAATGCTGCTGAAACTGGTTCAACTGAATAATAAAGTAAGTGGAGGTTCTAAAAATTATTCTTTTCTGCTGTTATCAGCAAATAAATGTATGCACTGTATAATGCCTTAACATTATCACAAATGTGGTTTTGTGTTAGTAATTTTTAGAGTAGCAAATGGAATACAGTACACATACTTATATCTAAGAGATACATTTTGGGTAATATACGTTTATCTTGTATCTTTAATATCTTGTATCGGATACTACTACACTAATGTAGCAACAGCAGTTTACTGCCAACAGTTTTGTTTGTACAATTTTAAGCTCTCTCAGTTCACTGAAAATTAAATTTTTATTTGATACAAACCTTGGCATTATCCTTATTTACACTTAATGATTTAAAATTCATCAAATCAATCTGCTACTCTTTTAGTTGTCTCTTAAACTCATCATGTTGTTTAAATTCTAATGCATTATAAACCATAACCACATCAGTAAATGAGCCCTTTTGCATATATTCTATTAAGACCAATATGACCTTTAATATTGTAAACATAATGGTTATTACTCAACTGTGTGTACAATATATACATTAAGTCAATTTGATTACATGTGGGAAATAATAAAATCTTTTAAGAATGGGTTGCAAAGTGATGATCTTAAAATTCCATTCTTTGCATGACTAGGAAAGGAAAAATATAATGACTACCCTTTCTTTGTTTACCCCGGTTATGCAAAAGCTATCAAAATGAAGAGGACTTCAAAGGATATTACAAGAAAATTCACAATATACATTTCATCTGAATATATCTTAAACATATGGTATTTTAATTTAAATTCTTATGGAACAATTTTTGAGAATGTTAACATTTTCTAAAAATATTCCATGTAAAGAGTAGGAATTTGATGTAGGGGGATTTTCTTGAAAATCTTTGTATCACATTTTTGGAAGATGCTGAACTTAAATATCAAGCTTGTATTTTTTTTTTTTTTTTTTTTTTTTTTTTTTTTTTTTTTTTTTTTGTTTACCAAGTTTGTATTTACGTTATGTATTGTTTTTGAGTTACGCAGTTATCATACAGACTCGCACATATATTGGACCTCCTTTTCCTCAAAATTCTATTTTTTTAACTTATGAAACTTTTGCAAGAAATAAATACTTCCTTTACCTGTACAGGCAAGTAGTGGAGAAAATGAAACAATATAGCTATGCTTGAATATTTTGTATTTGTATTTATTTCATCCTTTGGAACATAATACATATGTTATAGGACACGTCAGTTCAAGATACAAAGACAAATATAAAAAGTTACATAAGACTAAAAACTGTAACAGATACAGGATCCAACAAAAGTTCAAAGTAGAAAAAGCAAATAAATATAAACTATATAAAGACCATAGAGAAATGCTATATAAAAGTAATTGTTCACAAATGTGGAGTTTACTCTACCTAATGATTTAATTCAATCCAATTAATTTTGTCCTTTCTATTGATATCAGGCACGTCATAGTATAAAAATTACATTAATGGCTATTGTCATTATTTACAATCACTTAAAACTAATTAACATTTAAAAACTCATTTACAGAATAAAGTGAATGTTGCAGTAAAAAGAGTTTTACTCCTTTTTTAAAAATGTATAAGCTTCTTCATTTTAATATTTTCTGGTAGTCTGTTGTATAATCTTATACCTTTATTAATAGCACTAGACCTGAAGATTTCCGTTCTACACTTTGAATGTGAAAGTCATCTTTCTGACGTGTATTGTATTTGTGAATATCAGCATTTTTGTATATAATTAGCATAAAAACAGGCACATTTACATACTATTAAATCTCTGTTTATATTTTAATATTAAAACAAAAAGGAAAGACAAGCTTGTTGATTTGCTTTCAAAACATATTATATGGATTTTAAATGGTGCATAGGGAGGTGGAGAGAAAGGAGATTGAGAGAAAAGAGGTGCAGTAAGAACAGAAGAAGGGAGAAGCAGTGAGTGAAGAAATATTTACAGTAAATGCAGTAACAGAACTGCAGCAGCAGGTTTTACTTACACATGCTGAACAAATGAATTTTTTATATTCCTACTGTATTGATTGTTTCTTTAGATTATCGAATTTTTCACCTTAGATCATGTACAGGTGAAACCCAAAGAATAAAAGTAGAGATTTTGTACAAAATGAATAACTGTGTTACACTGAATGATTATATTCCAAATTAAATTGATAGTTTTGTAATGAGAATGTGCACAGACTGTGTGAAGTTGACAAATCTGCTAGAAGCAGATAAGCCAGATTTTCAATCTGTATTTTCATGCATCAATCATTCTATGTTAGTGCATGTGATATTAGAATACAAATTGTATAGTTAAAACCTAGTATTTTTATATAGCATTTGCATATTTGTTTTGTAAAATGTACAGATATATCTGTAATGTAATTGACAGTTGTTTCTAGCTATGGAAAATCTTAACCTCTCACATTCCTTTTTGCTAGCCACCTTTGTAGCATAACTGTGTCTACCTTATGTTCAAGAAGTCCTAAGTACATATTTTGGTTAGGTTGAGTTATGCCAATAAAGTTTTTTTCTGGGATTTTCCCTTATCTGGAAAGATGAATGTTGGTAACTATAAGCTCTATGGATCCTGGGCTCATTTGAGCATCATATCACCCATTTCATTCATTGTATGCTATGACTTAACATTGGAGGACATTAATTAACAGCAACAAAAAATTCCTTTTTGCTGCTTAGGTGTCATTGTGTGTAATTTATTATTTATATTACTTTGATATAAATTCATGGCATTCTGGTACTTTTCAGGTTTCAAATATTCATACAACATTTAGAGTTAGGATTAATTTTTTTTCAGTTCAGAAAGCCTTTCTTATTTTGTCAGTCTTAAGTTATTTTAGGTGTTTGCACTGTTCAGATTAAACATTGGTTTACATATTATGTGAAGCAAAAGGTTAGAAACAGTGATGTATTTAACATTTGAAAGTAATGAGTCGGTAATTCAAACACAAACATCACTTAAATTATTCTAACTTGGACATGTTTCGGAGAACGGTTTGTTCCCATCGTCAGCAGTTATCCGACTCATTACTTTCAAATTGGTTTACATATTTTGCTATTGCCTTAAGTAAGTGCCATTAGGAACCATCAGTTTCATTGAACATGTACTGGAAATAAAGACGTTAATCATCATTTTATAATTACTTTTTTATAGTAACAAAAGGAAATAGTTTTTTCTTGCAGTTATGGCAGTATAATTGCTACCAAAGGGCAAATTTGATAACAGGATGCAAATTCCTACCTGTGTCATTGAACAAAGAGAATGCCAACATTCCAAGTAAGTTCCTGATGTCTTAATCTCTTCATCTACTTAACTCTAAACTCTTGAAACTTTGAACAATGTCACTTGAGGCAACAGGTACAGAGGAAACAATGACATGTATTTAATCCACTTTGCATTTAAGTGTTTAATACAAAAGGAGTAGAAGTTTATATGGGAATAAGGGAAACTTAGATAAGCCATCTGCCTTCAGGGTAAGAAATTTCAATAAAAACACCATTGCAACATAAATGTTTTATTTGGTATTCAGTCAATTTAATGCTTATAATGACCAAGGTTTTTGAGAACACTTTTGAGAACATGTGGGCCAGTTTGAGAATTTTATGTTGCTTTGGTGGCTCAATAATTAGAGCAACAGCACAGTAGACTAAAGATCCATGGTTCAAATTCTGGTATAGCTGTGAGTTCTATTAGTCGGATTCTACCTTTTCTCAGAAAGTAATGTAACTTAAAAATATAAACTCGAAAATGATACTTATGTAACATTTAGTGGAAATCAGACTGAGAACAAAAATTTTATGTGGTGCACTCACAAGAATTTCTCTACTCTTGTACAATTATTCTTTCAAATGCTTATTCTTCTATCTACTTCATATACATGGCACTTGCAGAAGTGATTCATTTGCTTATTTTTAAATTAACTTCCTTTAACCAGTTAGATTATATTGGACGATAAATAAAATGGTTGAGATGATGCTCAAATAAGCCGGGGTCCATAGAATTATCTGATATAAGGGAAACCTCATAAAAGCCATATCCAGATAACTCACCATGACCGAGATAGGAACTCAGGAACTATTGAACGTAAGGCAGACATGCTACCACCTACAGTGTAGAGGCAGGCTAATTTTCGTGTAGGTGCAAGGAGAATATAGGAACATATTAAGGTTCTACTCCAGAGGTTCTACTCCCATTAGTCCTGGACCCGTAGGACAAATGACCCGGGCTCCCTTCGACCAGGAAGTTACCGAGCTGACCCAAAAAGGGCGCCCGGCGCCTCCGTGGGGCTTTCCATAGGGCAAGAGATAGAGACTAACAAGCCCTCCCATCTGATCCTGTGGACTCAAGACGGGATGGAAGTGGGTACGCCACTTACGCGCGCCAACTCCAAAATGGGAAGGCTACCGATATGACCTCGGTGAGGCCGCCTGGCGATCTAGCACCCCTTCTACTAGCTATACTGGCTTGTACGCGGGAATATTAATGGCTTCCCTCAACCCCGTCCGGAGACGTACCCGATCTCCCACGGGTATCAGGAACCACTGCTCCCTCGAGTCCAACCCAATCCGAACAACTCCCTATCAGGGAGGAGCTCGAATGTTCGGCCCGAGGTTCCTCTAGTAACACCATAGGAACAAAGTAGCCCTTAAGCAACAGTGAAATCTTTTAAGAGCACAGCTGGTTTGCTACGCGATACTTTTGAAAATCTGTTCTATTTGCATGGCCAAGAGACGAACGAATGAATAACGAAATTCCATTTGAGAAAAGTATAAGTATTGGAAAATTAAAAAAATAAAAATAAATAATAAGGAATATCTCGGAAATACCTTACTCCACAAAAATATATTTGACATAAACTGTGATTTAGCAAGATGTGCATATTTTATACGAGGATCGGCTGGTAAGTTCCTGGCCTCACATAGAGATGGCGCCACTGGGCTAGTTTGACGGATAGCATCATATCGTTTACGCCCCAGGGGCCTACTTCGGTAAGTACGGGTTTGGCGCACCCGGAGTCCCGAGCCAACAGTCTCCCTCGTGTGGGCTCCTCTTCGTGGTTGAGGGAGACGGTCAACAGGCCCACCCACGTGTAGGCCGTGCGTGGAGACCCGTGGAGGTTTTTAGATTCTTGTCTAGTTTAGAGTTTAGGATTTAGTGAACGAAAATTTTAGTAGGTTTTGATTGATGTTTGTTATGTACGTGTATTTTTAATAGGTTTTGTTACACTTGTATAGTTTTTAGAAAGTTTTATATCAGGCTTTTGCCATGACTAGTTTTTTAAAGGGCGCTGATGACCGCCGTAGTTGAGCGCCCTTATATATCATCATCATCATCATCATCATCATCATCATCATCATCATCATCATCATCATCATCATCATCATCATCATCATCATCATCATCATCATCATCATCATCATCATCATCATCATATCGTTTAACTATAGACTGGCTTGTATCCATAGGTACAGGTTTAGTTTCTGAATGACAAAATGTTAAAAAAGACAGGTGTAGAGGTTTCACGAAAATGGAGGATTTGGGAAAACGAGCAGTGATTAAATACTTCCATTTGAAAGGCTTAACGCCTAAAGAAATCAATGAGGAAATGGACAGTACATTGAAAGAATCTGCCCCTTCATATATAATGATTAAAAGGCGGGTTTAAAATGGGACGTACGAGCACTAGTGATGAGCCTCGCTCTGGACGCTCTGTGGAAGTCACAACTCCAGAGATCATTAAAAAAAATATATCATTTAGTACTGGAAGACGGGAGATTAAAGTTGTCTGAAATAGTAGAGGCTGTAAAAATATCAAAATAACGTGCAGGTAACATTTTAAGTAATTTTTTTTAGGCTTTCACAAGGTTTGTGAAGATGGGTGCCACGTTTTTGACACCTGATCAAAAGTTGCAAAGAAAGCTGTTTCTGTGAAGAATTTGCAGCTCTACCGTCAAAATCTCAGTGAATTTTTAGACGGCTTATTACCATGGATGAAATTTGGGTACATCACTACTCTCCAGAAAGTAAATTGCAGCGAAAACAGTAGACTGCGCCAGGTGAACCAACTCCAAAAAGGTCAAAGTCAACTTTTGTCAGCTAACAAGATTATGGCGAGTGTTTTCTTAGGATGCACAGAGTAATCACTGGTGACTATTACGCAAGTTTACTGCAACGTTTGAGTGATGAGGTGAAAAGAAAAATACCTCATTTGTAAAAGAAGAAAATATTGTTTCTGCACGACGATGCTCCAGCCCATCGTTCAGTCATTGTAACGGGAAAAATGTACGAACTGAAGCTCGAATTGCTTGACAGTGACAACCCAGTGACAACCACATTTTCCCGAACCTCAAAAAATTTCTTAGGTGACGAAGATTTCACAGCAACGAGGTCATTGATAAAAGCTATTTTAAGGACCATGAGAAATCACACTACAGAAATTGTTTAATTAAATTGGAACACCGATATGACAAATGAAGATTATGTTGAGAAATAACGAAAATTTTTTTTATTTTTTTTTTGTATTGTGAGCTCTGGGACTTATCAGCTGACCCTCGTGTACTAAGCCTTTGTCAAATCCAGGCCGGACCAGTGATTTTTAAGTGTTATATGATGCTAGCAACTGACAGCAATTTGTAACACACGCATATATATATATATATATATATATATATGAGCTGTGTAAACCAAGTGCACAGTATGACAATTTTAAAACGTTAGTCTTCGCGGTCCGAATACTGGTATATAGAGCAGTCACTAACAAACACAAATGAGAGACTACGACGCTACGAGACGCCGCTTCAGGTTTTACCGGGTACCCCGTATGGCATGCGGGCACCCGAGGTAACAAAGGAGTTAATCCAAACAGCAGCATAAGCTGAATTTCAAAAATCTCCAAATGAGCTGTTTGGCTACAAAATTTACCCCACTTTTAAATCAAATAAAACACCAGGTTATAAACAAAAAAGCGGTTTGGCATCCTGTACAAATAAAGAGGAGCAAAAGGCTACCTCATCCAAATTTCTTCATTAAAATAATCCCACCTCATCCTGTAATCATCAAAACGTTCAACTTGCGGTCAGACCCAAAACCTGGGTGGGTACGCAGCAAAAACCTTCTGGCTGTTAACAGCCTCTCAGTACCAAGTTGGAGTTGGGACACAAATGAACGATGATGGCTTCAAAGAAGAGTTCAATGTCCAGTTCAATGAGTGCTGATACCCGAAAACAGTAAGATTAGAGATTAAAGTAATTGGAAACAAAAGGCATAACAGAGATTAATGGTACAGGCATCTTTTTAAAATACACTCACGCCGCCGCATTCGTTTGTAGCTTGTAGAAGAAATATATATATACAACGATGGGAAGATGTTTAGCTGGAATGGATTACAAGGTCCAAACTCTGTCGTTCTTGACTGTAAACATTGCCACAGAAATGAACATCTTTACAATTTAATTAGGTATATGCTAACGTTTGCTCACCACAAGTTTATGAATGCTGTGGATATTTAATGAAATGAACATCAATGTACTTTAGAGTAATTATCACAGGTAGTTAAATTCTAGTTGGCAAATCTAGCAAAGAAATATTCCAAACCTTTTAATATCTCATTTCTCATAAGACATCTGGATACTCTACGCAGAACTTTCGGTGGACAAAGTGGCTGTAGTTAGTGGTCAATGAATAGGTACAGATCAAAGTACGCTACAGAAGCAACAATCACCACAACGTTCGAGTGAACTAGCTTTATTAGCGCTTCATTGTATAACAAAATCGTCAGGAATCACTTGTAGACATTTGCGTCATGCTAAATAGGACCATAACAACACAATAATCCGAATCAGGATCATAATCATTGCTGTTTTGTTTTACGTAACACTTGAAATCTTTCCGTTTGCAAGGTTGGGCAACATGTGGCGCCAGATAAGGCCTCATTTTCCTAAACTATTCTGTAAATAAAGCTAAACGTTTATTCCTTTGAGATAAACACGTTACTTCAAGGTAGGTTGTAAACTAAAAATGTTTAAATGGGCCGAATCAGTAGGTATGTGAGCTACTAACGTGAAATTCATTTGTGATATACGCACGTGCGTACAGCGAGAACCGAAGAAGAAACATGGTTAGGTATTTGCGATAGCCGAGTTTTAATTCCGAGAAATCCTCTTATGAAACACTAATTAGACTTTAAGAAAGTATAAAGAAGACTTATTAAAATTTAGAGGACTTAGCAGGTGATAAGCGAAATTCAAGGCCTTATTTTGTTGATAAGGCACATGAATGGATAGGAAGGAATTCCGTAAACCTGTGTATTTAAAGCACTTCCTACATACTAACTGTAATTCGTTTTAGAAAACTAAGATAGCTGAAGATATATATCTGAAATGCGCATAAATGAATTGTATACGTTTATTCTTCTAATGTTATTTAATAAAGCAATTAGACCATAAGCAGTTTAGTGCCTCTTTTCCAAACGACCTAAAGTGTGCATTCTCTCTCTCTCTCTCTCTCTCTCTCTCTCTCTCTCTCTCTCTCTCTCTCTCTCTCTCTCTCTCTCTCTCTCTCTCTCTCTCTCTCTCTCTCTCTCTCTCTCTCTCTTTAGGGTGCGAGTCATAGGAGCAGACATACATTAAGTAATATAAATGTTCTTCCATCTAGAATTTACAGACTTAATCATAGTCATTATCGCAGCGCTCTGGGGAGACCTGGGTTCACCTATTCCCAGCTTGTTAATATCTTTGAGAACTAACAGAAACTACTCGCTCGAAAATTGGATTTGCCTTTTGGCCAATCGTTCCCTAGCACCTGGAGGAAAGACTAAACTGTCCACATAATTTCTCCATTACTGAACTCAGCCTATTAGGTCTTCTGTGGACGGAGGCAAAAAATAAAGCGGTTGTGGGGTAGATCTTGTTTCGCTCGTACTGTTACATCAGGAGTTTAAAATTTCGGGTATAACTTAATTTATACATGTCTCAGAACTATATTTTTCAGCATGCCAAGTATTATGGAACGCAATTTGCTACCTATTCATAAAAATGATTAATAAATTAATTAAAAACTGGCGCACATATTTTACATTCTAACACTAATAGAATCATTCTGTTGGATTAGGCTGTTCATGATTGTTCCTTTGTTCGTTAATTCAATGACTACATGTAAACAAAAGATTAGCTTAAAAATGAACACTTAAAAGGTTGAAAACCCAATACACTTAAATTTTCGAGATTAGTGAGCGAACATATTTTAAAATATTAGAAAGTTCAAACGAATAAGTTTGGCCTTTTTAAATAGTAAGCTTTTTTTTTACCGCTTTCTATTTTCAGTTATAATTTGTTATTGTAACAAGAATGCAAAGGTTGTTTAAAAAATTATGAAGAATGTTTGTGGATGTTCAATATTAAACACATAACATTTTAATAAAAATCCTCTGAGAAATTAAAAAGAAAAGATCTCCGTAAATATTTGCGTGAATTGGGAGGTTTTCTCTAAAATATTTCTCTAAAATAAACCACTCCTCTCCTCCCAACACCACAGATTTACATACAAACCTACACACATTCTAAAATGTGCGTTTTACATCCTCTGTTATGCTTACTAAGTATATGAAGTATTGCATTCTACTAACAAAAACAATATCGACATTTCATCAGAAATACATGTTTTGGGACACCCTTTTAGAAAACGGTTCATGAGAGAGAGAGAGAGAGAGAGAGAGAGAGAGAGAGAGAGAGAGAGAGAGAGAGAGAGAGAGAGAGAGAGAGAGAGAGGGAGAGAGAGAGAGAACAGCATAGCTCGAAAATGAATGAGTGGGTAAAATATCATACTTCGTATTTAAGTTCAACAATTTCCAAGGATGCAATGCATGACTCCTGACTGCCCTTTACACGGAACATTTTTCGAAACTTTAGATTTTATTGATAATGGCTCCAATGAGTTTGATTAACTGAATTAGTTCGGAGGGGATTTGGCATGGAAACCACACTTGATTTATTGTGCAGCATCCTCGGGGTGAAAGGATGAGGCGAGAGGACACAAAGAGCGGCTTTCTCCCTGCAGAGGGCAGAGTCCCTATATTTCACGTAGATGGCAACTTCTCCCTGCAGGCCAGGACAACAGACATCCCACCCTACTGCGGTTCGGAAACTATTCCACCACGAGACCTGGTTTCGGAGACCGGTAACCATCCTACCGGAGGAGCAAGTACTTCCCTCAGAGCATATTATTCTGCCATGCACCGCCGAGACACCCGCCGACACGTTCCAGTTCTATGGCCATATTTTTGTGAGGCTTTGTAGTACCAATAGCATTGGTGTAGTTTGACAGCTCCTGTTATTACTCTTAGTGAATTGTTTTGCGAAGTTTATATTTTTTATTTTGAGTTTCTTGTTTTCTGTTGCCAACAGTTCTCATCCAACACTTTAATAAGAGTAACTAACATCATTCGGCAAGTCTGTAACTGATATTTCTCTGATTTCTTTGGCATTAATGCCTGCGAACAGTTTCGTTCATGAATCTTGCAAAATAGATACCTAAACGCAGGTTTTCCCAATCACGAACCTGAATTTGCATTTAAACCATTATTGATGAATCATAAAGTTTAAGAAATAGTTATGTATCTTTACGTTTTGGAAAAAAAAAGGAATAAAAGCCAAATTTTATTTTGCATGATTTGAGTGTTGCCTCAATTAAAATTTTATAAACTATGGCAGTTCCCAAATTAACGTATACCTGTGAAAATTGGGCACTTATAAGATCAGGTAAAAGAAAGAATCGGGCGAAATGAAATTCTTACGTTCTGTAGCGGGATATACACGTTAAGATAAATATAACCTAATGAGGATATTACAATAGAATTAAACATACTCAACTAAAACGACACAATAAATCAAATAAGAAATAACTGTTATTATTTTAGTTAATTGATGAAAATTAATCATTTATCCACACTAGCCGTATATAGGCTAAGATATTTGATGGATAGAGTCAACATGAACAATTCAATGCCATGCCTGGGATTTGAACCACGGTTCTCCTGGTTTCCGTCCAGTCACTCTTAACCTTTGAGCTACCATGGCCAACGTGCCGTCCTGACATTAAATTCTCCAGTTGACTGGTACATTTCTCCGGTAGACCCGTTAGACCGGTTAAGAGCGACTGGACGGAAACCAGGAGATCCGTGGTTCAAATCCCGGCCATGGCATTGAATTTTTCATGTTGACTCTATCCATCAAATATCTTAGCCTATATACGGCTAGTGTGGATAAATGATTAATTTCCATCAATTAACTAAAATAATAAGAGTTAAATGATGAAGCCTGGGACTTAGGTACTTACAATGGTAAGTCACCACAAACGGTATATCTCGGATGCGAGTAGCCCCTAGTGGTCTACCAGGGAAATGTACGAGTAAACTGGAGAATTTAATGTCAGGACGGCACGTTGGCCATGGTAGCTCAAAGGTTAAGAGCGACTGGACGGAAACCAGGAGATCCGTGGTTCAAATCCCGGCCATGACATTGAATTTTTCATGTTGACTCTAGCCATCCAAGAAATAACTGGTTAGAACACATAGGGGGGATGCCACAAAATAGATTACCACAGGTAATACCAACCTAAAGGTAGAAGAAGAGTTGGACGCTCATGCGCCAGATCTCGATCTCTGGAAACAGGTCAAAGACCTAAATCCATGAAGAAGAAGAAGAAGAAGAAGAAGAGGAAGAAGAAGAAGAAGAAGAAGAAGAGGAAGAAGAAGAAGAAGAAGAAGAAGAAGAAGAAGAAGAAGAAGAAGAAGAAGAAGAAGAAGAAGAAGAAGAAGAAGAAGAAGAAGAAGAAGAAGAAGAAGAAGAAGAAGAAGAAGAAGAAGAAGAAGAAGAAGAAGAAGAAGAAGAAGAAGAAGAAGAAGAAGAAGAAGAAGAAGAAGAAGAAGAAGAAGAAGAAGAAGAAGAAGAAGAAGAAGAAGAAGAAGAAATGTTGAGTATTACATAGTTTGCATCTAAATTATATGCATAAGTGCTGCAAATGACAATAGCAAGTTTCAAAAAGCAACTTCATAAATTCTACTGAATAATTGTTTTATACAGTCGATGAATTTTTGCATTTTTAAAAAATAAATAAGGCATAAATTGAAATATGTATATTATCAATCTAAATCTAATTTATTTATAAGTAGGTCAAGTACTATTATAATATAATATGTAAAATGCATATGTATCCTGACAATTCCATATTATGTATTCATAATCAAACGCATGCAATAAAATAAATGAATGTATGAATGAATGAATTTCTGCATATTATGTGAATTTTGTCTTCTCTCTACAAACTTTCAGTTTGTAAGTTTAACCACAAAATTTTATATTATTTTCTCATCTATAATTTAATAAACATTTAAATATATGAATATGATAAAGTAGGAAAGTATTGCCCTCCATCTCCAATTTCTTGTTCTTTGTTAACATTCATAGCGTACACTAATTTATTGTTAACTTATAAAGTTGCACTAAGGAGATTCTAATAATTACTGATACCTCGTGATATTTACTGGGCATACAAGTTCATAACTTTGTTTCAGTGCAGATTTAAGTGCACATAGTTATATGTATGTTTCGGGATGTTTTTTCTGCATTTAACTCTTGGATCACACTGCAAACTGTCTTCAAAGTAGGGAAACAGTATTTTTTAGTCCGCCCTCGTGATATTCTGCTCCACGTTCAAGAGGTCCTGATTTCGAATCTTGTCAGCGTGAGTTATCTTGATAAGGTTTTATTTTTCTTCTGTAATTTTCCCTTACCCTGAAAATGAATGTCGGAGTATGCTCTTCGGACCTTGAGCTCATTTGAGCATCATCTTATTCATCGTTCTATATGACTTATGTTGGAGGTCGTTAAAAAACATTTTTTTAGCGTAGTGCGTGTATTTATGAAGGGCTGACAGAGCAATGTTGCAATTTTTGCAACTCGTTATACGAATCAGCAAGCTGAAATCACTTCAGAAAAGTTTGCACAATATTCCAGCTTAATGACTAGTGTCCTTGTTAATGCTGACAGAAATGGAAGTTTACGTGGGATTTAACTTGTCACAATTTGCCAATAATGATCATATATTGTTAGTACATATTACGGAATATTAATCAAAATAGTGTTAGGCCAGTTTCACAATTAATAGGCACGCCTGCATTTTCCGGCGAATTTAAATAGTTTATAAAACATAAAAAAGGGGAAAACCCCTTACGGATAGGTATGATGACAACTGACACATTTTCGAAGACATTCATGCTATGAACTGTATGACTGCTAAGATTGCAGACCAGGTAACCTTTGCTCTAGGAAGTAAAATGATAAAAGTTGTTTGCTCATTTTGAAATAGTCAGTTCCAGTAACTGCTTTAGTGTTGCAAGGGCAGCATTAGCGGTTTGGCCACCCAACCAAGCACAGTGGAAACGCTAATCATAACTACGGCTTTACAAATTATTAAGGTAGTAATATAGATAGGAATCATAATGTTTATATTTATGTAATTTTTATTACAGTGAATTATTTTATTTGGTAGCCTCATTATCTTTTAGATCAAGAGACTGAAATATTTTAGGTATGATGTAGTCTATAAAGGGACAGTATATGGATTCATGAGAAGTATATGTAATCCCACGGGTACAGGTGCAAAAATACTATATTACAATTTTATGAGATACATATCTATTGCAATGCTATTTCAAGACATATAATGTAATTCAAGTTGTCTTATTATATATTGATAAATTAAATAAATAAGTACATCAGCAGCAAATATTTAACCATTTCATAGGCTTGGGTTATTTATTGCAGCTGAATAAAATGGTGGTTTTATTCACATTACATTATTTTTAGAAAAAGCAATAAGCATATGTTTAGTTGACGGAAATAAGTTTGAAATATTGATCAGAAACGCGGAAAAATACATTCGCAATTCATAGCAATAAACATTTGCAAAGGGAAGGAAATAAACATCGAACATTTTCAAGCATCTTCTATGAGAAAACACCTCCTTATAGTTGAAACAATATGAAACATTTAAAAATATATATATATATATATATATATATATATATATACGCTAACAAAGCAAATTGTCAGAAATTCTCTACGCTTTTTAAGGTTTTTCTGTTATCTTATTATTCCCTAGTGGATTTACTTGTTCACAATTATACAAATTTCATTCAGAATGAAGAGTACTATACACATTGTCATGCAAATGTCTTAAGAAGATGAAATTTTAATCAAAATCGTCGAAGCTATATTTGAGGAAAAAGTGAAAATTAATGCAAATGCCTCCAAGTAGAGGATAGTTTAGTGTCTGGAATTTTTTGAAAGGCATAGGGTGTCGGATTCAAATTTGAGATTTTTATTTCCTGATTTTTTCGGATTAAGCTGTTCACATTTAATAAATACATAGTACATCTTTTGTTCTAAAAATTGTGGTTTAGTGGATCTCAAAACGCTCATTAAAACTCTCTGTAACGAATTATTGAGGGAATACATTTTCCATTACCACATTACATATATTTTCTGCAATTAAGCACGTACTGCCTGATTTGAAAGCATTTGTAGGCGAACATGTTCATAAATACGTAGAGCAAATAGAAAAAATAATTTGATATAAGAGTATTGTGCATGTGTGAATTTGTCATGGATATAAAAAATTGAGCATCATTTTTTTAGAAATTTTCTTCTATATATACTATCAACACAGTAATCTTTCTTCCATTAATAATTGAAAATAACTGACATATAATCCTGCAAATTTTCCCTGTAAACGTTTGCCATACTATATAAGCCAGTAACAAGCTGCTTCTGTTTAGTTTTCTTTTCTTTCCTTTTTTTTCTGTTTTCCTTTTTTGCTTCCTCCAACGTTATCATATCGGACGATGAATGAAATGGGTGAAACGATGCTCAAATGAGCCCAGAGCTCGTAGAGCTTAGGGTTACCCGACATTCATCTTTCAGGATAAGGGAAAACGTTGGAAGAAATCTTATCCAGGCAACTCACCCTAGCCGAGATTCGAACTCAGGACCTCTTGAACATGAGACAGACATGTTACCTGAAGCGGGCTCTTTTCAGAGTAGCTAAAGGTTCATTTATAACCATTCCAGATGAAAATGGAGCGAATGTAACTAATAGCTGTTACGGAGGGAAAAAGAAAGGGGAAAAATAGTCATGTTCCCTAGGTGTCATAGCTTGCAATTCAAGGGCTTTAGGATATACGACTGCACACCTTGTCCAGTTGCAAGTGTTTGAGAAAGAAAGAAGAAAAGGAAGTATAGAGGAGGATAGAATGGAGCTATGCTATTGTAGTTCAGACAAATTGGAGAAACAAGCCTACATAACAGCTTTAACTGAAAGAGCTTTTCTGCTTCATGTTATATTCTTTCATTTATTCGATGAGACGCTGAACACTGCTGTTTTAGATTCTTGGGTATATAACTAACGGTTATTTTTGCTATGAATTGTACTAATTTTCACTACTACATTCTACTTTAATTTATTTTGGAATTTAAACTATTTTAGGCAAAGCGATTAACGGAACTTATTATGCAATACAGTTTTGCCACAACAGATTAGTGGTAACCACATGGTTAGAATAAGTCATCTAATTTACTTAAGTAAACATAATTTTTTCTAATAATTTTAGTATGATCTACTTGAAGGTGAAAGTCAAATTTCTAATTTGATTTGTATGCGCATGTTAAACTAAAATGACACTCGTGAATGAGAGGTCCATAGTTGAAATTCCACAAGAACCGTCCTCCCTGACTGGGATGATTTTTCTAGATTTATGTACCTCAGTCATAACTGGCAAATACCAGGGAGGAACCCCAAACATAGAAACTCAAACTTCTTCTTCCGAAAATTCTTTTCCCAGTGCATCATTTTATTTCATATCTCGTCAATGTGTACCATCTGTGCAGTATGTAGTAAAAATGGGTGTCGAAAACCACAAAAATTTATGCACCACAGCTTAGAGAATAGACTGGGCTGTATGGATCGATTCCTAATTATTCAGACAATGAAGTTGAAATTACGAAATATATGCCAGTTACAAGAATACAAAATGCAAGAAGATCTAACGTTATAGAAATTGGACTGCATAAATTTGAGACGGTTGGAAGTTTAATCTATCTTGAAACACAGATCAACGATAAGAGTAACATTAATGTTGAAATTAGAAGAAGAATATTTATAACCAGAGGCAAGAGTTTTTGTTTTTAACGATTTTTTCGCGTATTTTCGCGAATTTTTCTTTTTTGAGAGAATAATATATTTTTTTAGCGATAGATGAGAAAACTCTATTATTTTTAGTCTGCATACAAACATTTACATTTATTACAAATTACATAAATATAACATGAATTTAACATTCATATCTTCCTAGCTTGAAGCTAGAAGTCGTGAAAAAAATCTTTACAAACTTAAGGAAAGCATGATAAAATTTAACACTTAAGAAAGCCAATACAGTGACATCATCATGCGCACTGAAATAACAGCTAAGCGGTGCAACAATAAACTGACACCACAGCACCCAGCTTGTCGTATGCTAACTGGAAATGCTATTTATTGCATAGCACACCGTGCACAGCAAAAAGCTCCTATTATGCTGCCTAAAGGTACTGAGAAGATTGAACTTCTTGGAAGCTACTCTCAGACATTACAGTAACATGAAAATATTGTCCCTCAGGGCTTAAGAATGTGTTCCGAAATGCCCGAAAGTTAAAAAATGAATACAAACACTAACTCACTGAAAACCACCCGGATTTAGAACCTAAACTGTTCCCATTGCATATACTGACACGCTGGTCTAGCTGTCTTAATTCAGTAGTTTACATTGCCAGATATTTTGATGCAACTGTCGATTTTTTGTCTAAAAAAGAAAAGCTTTCAGTTCCTGCGCAAAATTTGTTAAATGATCATTTTTTGCGACGCCAAGTGCCCCTGCCAAAAAATTTGTTAACTGAACATTTTTGCGGCGCCAAGTGCCGCAATATTGTAAAGGTACAGTCAACATTTGTTTCTGAAAATTGCAGAATGATAATAGATCCAATATTATAATTTCAATCTAAACAAACATCTGTCTCTCATCTTGTTTTATCTCGAATTAACTCGCTGAGAAACAAATGTGAAATATTAGAGAGTGGTCACTTTGGAAGCAGAGTAAGTGCACTTGTAGATCATATCATGGATCCCAGTGTTAGAGAAGCAGTAGAAGAGAATCTAAAAGTTTGCTGCCGTATGACTTTGTCTAGATTGAACTCCATTATGGCAAAAGAAACTGATGATGTAATTACCATTAAAGCTTTGGATCATTTGTTTGAGTCTTCTGGACTAGTTACTAAATCAAGTACATGTGATTTAAATCATGTAATGGCAGCATTTAAACAACTAAATGCATTTGAAACCAGTGGTATTACTTGTAATACGATTTGCTTCTTCGTTACACAGAGCTTTGTGACATTGTTGAACAGCAAAACCATGGTGGTAACGATAAGTGATTAGATGTAGTAATGGCACCCTTGGCATTGGAGGCAAAAGCTGATTCTTACCGCAATTTCTGTGAAAAGTCCCTACAGTGTCTTTGGTTGCCGATGTCAAATGATGACAGTGAGAGATTTTTCTCTAGATATAACTTAGTTGTGACAGACTAAACTATGAAAAGCGAAAATATCAAAACTCGTATGTTGATGTGTGATATTTGATTTTAATGTTACCTACTGTCTGCTGATTTGAAATAAGATATTTTAATTTGGAAAAAAAGGGTTTTAACAGTTGTGTTACTTAGTTACCTGTTATTTTTCATTTCAGTCATGTCATTACTCATTAATTCTCCCTCAAATGTGTGCAAAATTAATGCGAATTTATGGTAAAACATTCACAACAAAACACCACCAATTAAGGTTATTAATGCGAATTTTATAAATAATTGTCACTACAAAACGTTGCTTCTGTTTATTGCTAGTAAAGGTTTTTGTGGAATAAGAGAACATCTTACATCTAAACTAATATCTAGAAATACTACAATTTTAATTATAAAGTTCTATTAAGATCGGTCGTGATGTATCCATCGGAAACATGATCTTGACTAAAATGGATGAAAGGGCCCTTGGCATATTTGAGAGGAAGATATTGCACCTCGTATTTGGCCCTAAGAGGAACAGAATACATGGAGAAACAGATACAATTTTGAATTGTATAGATTGTTTGATGAGCCAGATATTGTGGCAACTATTAAGATCAAGAGACTGCAAGCGGGACAGGGAAAGCAGGAAGACCGAAGCTGAGAAGGGAACAGAATGTAAGAAGGGATATAAAAATTCTGCGAATAATGAATTGGAAAATTACGGCTTTGGCGAGAGAGAATGGCGAAAACTTCTACAGAAGGCTAGGGGCGACACAGCGCTATCATGCTAGTGATGATGATGATGATGATGATGATGATAATGATGAAGTTGAAAGGTTAAACTTATATCGCTTATTATTTAGTTTTTAGAAAAAGGGGAAAAGGTATTTTTTCTAGGCGTTTGGTATTATATTACTGGTTTTCAAAACATCACAAAACAAACAAGTTACAAAGGTGGGCAACGAAGGCGTCATCAGAGAGAGAAAAAGATAGGCACAGAGAGTGAGAGAGATAGTATAAGAGAGAACGTCACTAACGCTTATATAACGTAGATTCTAGTAATATTTATAAAACTGATTCATCGCAGAGCGAGCACAAGAATCTTTAAATTAAATTCTTATATTAAGAGAAATAAAATTATACGTGGGTATGCTGAAAATGGAGAAACAACAACACACAGGCAATCCTGAAGCCGTCAAGCATAATAAAAACCGTAAACTCAACCGTTTCCTAACACAAAGCCACCCGCACCTTAACGATTTTCATTCGTTCGTCTAATCGACAAGCGCTTATACCACAGCCAAACTCTCGAAAATCTGACTGAAGTACAATTATGCAACATCTTCCTTTAAATAAATTTAAATGTATATCTATCCATTTATTATACAACTTAATTTAAACAAAGTTGTCTGTTGAGGGTTATTAATAGGTAACAGATTTTTAGGTAAATATTTTATGCTTACAGTTACAAGTGTGAAGTTATTTATAAATACTGAATATGATGCCACAATCACAAATAAAAAATTTATTTCGCATAAAATGCATTATTTTAGAATAAAATACGGAATTAAATACTTTTTTCATAATTTAGTTATTAACACACATTTTATGCCTGTTTTAGAAATAAATTATGTTTTCCAATACTGAGTTTTGTTTCTCCTTTAATTACTAGGTACTCTGAAAACTTTAAGTCGGTTATAAATGAACTGGACAAATACGATGCTTATCAATAGAAATTGTTCAAAATTTGCTAAGTCACCGTTGTTCAAGAAATAACATGACGTGTACTAGATGCAACCACTAATCTCTTGACGAAACATGTTAAACAAATCGTTAATATAGAAATGAAAATTAACATGCTCAAAGATTTAAAAATGCATATTTTAAAAAGCAAATTCAAATCAGTATTTTAAAAAATACAGGGAATGAAATTATGAGACAATTGTCCAAGTTCTAGAAGGCCATCAAGTAAACATTAACTAATATGTTATGTCATTACTGATGAGTTGTTAAAATAATTTTTTATTTGAAAGTGTATTTATTGCAAAGTTTGGTAATTTGTTTAAACTTTTGAGAAATATATTCTCAATTGCAATGTACAAAATAAATAAATTTAACTTTTTATCACCTAAAAATCCGTTTCCTTCTGACCACTTGTTTTAGTGGCAGCATTATAGGAAGCAAATCTTGCTATTCTCAGCTAAGTGAGGCTTCAGACGATCAATTATCTGCAACAGCACGATACGTCACACCACATTAACAGCTTGCAACTGGCCATGACATAGTGTGCAACTTACGAACGCTACCACCAACATTTCCAGCTTATTGTAGCCAAAGGAAATTTTCTTTATACGGAAATATTTTAGAAAACAGATTTTTTTAAAAACATTAGATATTTTCATGAACATTGTAACGCAAACAAAACGGAATTTCAAAGCTATCTCATAGCGATCACCTCTTAAAAGATTCGATATTCAATAGAAGAATAAGTATTTGTAATAATGGTTTGTAGATAGTGAGTACAGAAGATAAAATGAGTGCAAATTATCAAGTAAGGACCTAATGTACTCCACCCAAAAATTCGATGTAAAGATTTCACCAGGGGCTCATGTTTTTGACATATCCTGGATCCAAAATATAATTTGTCTCTGTGTGTGCATTTGTGTATTTATAATTTGTATTTAAGTTCAGCATCATCCAATGCAGGAATATTTCTCAAGAAATTTCTCCCATTCTAAACTATTTTCACATGTCTCATTTTACAAAAAATTCAGTTTTCTCAAAACCGGCCCTAAAATATATTTTTAAACACTTTAGTTTAAGATGTTTTCATAACAAATGAAATGTTTCTCTTGAATTTTATGGAAATAAATTTTGAAGCCCGCTTCATTCTGAATGACTTTTGCAAAACCAGTAAACCGTAAGAAATAGTCAAAAATCTAACTACACAAAACATTAGGACCGTTGACACACGCAAAAAAATGCCAAATTCATTTTTATGAAGTTAATCATTTTCGTATTATTACGCGTTATTGAGTCGTCGTCGTCGTCGCAAGCTGGTAAGCTGAGGAACAGCCCGAGGAAGGTTAATTCGTGTACCTGCCCTGGATAAGGCTTATCCACGAAGTGGCGGGGATGTGAGTGTTGCCGGATGGCAGGTGAAATTTAATGGTAGATGAGAAAGGTAGCTGAATAGCTCCTCAACGGTTGTGGAATCGGGTGCAACAGCCCTCATGCACCGCAGGAGGAATATGGTCTATGTTTGAAAAGGAAGATTATAATTTTGAAAGTTCAGGCAAAGAACTTGGGTGTGTAAATTTTGCTAAGGCTGGTGTGATGGCCTTAGTGTTACCGGTATGGCCCACAAGACATGCGGGGCAGCCGGTACAGCTTGAAGCGGCGTTCTCTAGAAATATAATTCCCAAGGGATCTAACCAGGGCGCTCTGATGTGCTGGTAATTTCTCGAAGAATTTGGTGGCCCAGCGCCTAATTTCATCTTCCACATAGTGGAGAGATGAGGCCTCGTGGAAATACCTTACGGGGAGTCCTCTGTATACAGAATAGATAATCCGAAGGCACCTATTCTGTTCACGTTGAAGTAGCAGCAGGTTAGAACCTGCGGCCATGCCCCAGACCTCGCACGTATAAAGCATAACAGGGAGGACTAGAACCCGGAAGAAACTCAACTTTAGGGGAACTGGCATCACAGACCGCAGCAAGAGGTATAACGAGGCCGAGGCCCGCACGCCCGATGCGACAGCTCTTGGATGTGCTCCCGAAAAGTTAAGCCCCTGTCCAGTTTCACTCCCAGGTATTTGATAGAATTCTTCCATCTTGTTCTTTGCCCAGAATTACTGAATGTAGGGAAATTAGCGGGAAAGAGGCGCTTTTTAAATAAGATGACTTGGCTTTTCTCCGGATTGATGGACAACCGCCAAAGCCTGCACCAATCTTGGAGGAGGCGGAGGTGTTGCGGAATGGGGAGGAAGGTTCTGCGAGGGATTTTAATTGTGCAGTAAAGCAGCACGTCATCAGCGAATTGAGCTATATTGACGTGCTGTTTTGTGGGAAGGTCAGCCACATGCACCCTAAAAAGCGTGGGGGACAGAACAGAACCTTCAGGGACTCCGCCTCTGATGGGCCTTCGTGTTGATAACTTTCCCGCCACAGTGACTATGGACTATATATGTTTGAGAAAAGAATGAATGAGGTGTGTAAGGTGTGTTGGTAGCCACAGATGGATAAGTTTATATAGTAGACCAGCATGCCAGGTCGTAGAAAAAGCCTTCTCCACGTCCAGAGATACTGCCGAGTTGTATACTTTGTCCTGGAAACCCAGGGCTGTAGCCTCCAGCACTCGCAGCAACTGCTGAGACGTAGAGTGCCCAGGACGAAAACCAAACTGATGGGGAGGGATTGCTTGAATGTCTCCTAGCAGGGGAGACAAGCGGGCTAAGAACAGCCTCTCGGATGACAGGAGCCTGATGGAACGGCAGTTTGCAGGATGAATCGGGTCTTTCACAGATTTCAAAATGCATTGAATTTTGCAGTACTTATACTTCTCTCAAATGCGAAGTTATTATTCTCTACCTTTCTCTCTATTTATCTGTTCTTCTGGTCCAATAAAGAGAACGGAATTACATAGCGAGTAGTTTTCAAAAGATTTGACTGTGCCTTAACCTACTATTTTTCCAGTATTCTCATTGTACCTACAAATAAACATGTAATCATAACTACAAAGACCTATCTCCATTAATATGAAGTATACAGGAGGAATACGTTTTTATAACAATGTTTGTTGAAGAAGGGTAGAGAAGCTCATACGAGTGCAACATAACAGCCTTTTTTTTTTCATTAATAATCTTCCAATTCCAATACGATAGCCACGTACCTCTCTTTATGTAATCTTAATCACTAAGCGGTTCTAAAGGTGTTATTACTATATTACTCTCCGATGTCATTTTATAATACGCAATAGAAGATGTTAAAAGTTCTGATTATTTATTTTCAGGTGGACACCTTCGTTTCCATGCTACCCATTGTAGAGAAAACACCAGATTGAACTATTCCTGAAGTAACTTCACTGACGAACATTTGCACGAGATGAATGTTGAGACATTGACTGATTTTCCAAAGAAGACGCTGGTTGTATACAGCCCTGTACGTCAGGTGAGAGATGTGGGACTTAATTTGCTTTTATTTATTTATTTTAAGTTTTAACATCTTTTAATAAGGCAGGGCATATCACTCGATGAAAGATTAAATGAAATGGGCGAAGTACTCAAATGGGCCATAGTGTTTAAAGTTACTGGACATATATCTTATTAGGATAAGGGAAAACCTTAGAGACATTCTGGAAACATCAAACCGAGATCCCAACTCAGGACCTCTTAATACGAGGTAGTCACACTACTGCTATACCATAGAGATGGGCAAAACATGTGATTCTGAACTCTTGAAGAATGTCCCTAATCAAAATTAGCTGCTTCCCCTGGTACTGCATGAGTGTATTTTAAAATTTAGAATGCTATTTTTAATAATTTCGTTTAAATCCCTCTAGCCGTTTGGCATTAAGGCTATTCAATTCCTTCTTTTACAAGGAATGACCATTTTGAATGCAAATCACACCCTACAAAAATAATAAACAATTAAAGGATTAAGAAAAAGAATATGTTGGCTTTTCTTTGATTTGAGTTTTTCCTGCATATGAATGTACAGAATAGGCCTTATATCTGATTCTATTCTAAGAAGGAAGAAGAAAAAGAACAAGAACCAGAAGCTAAGTCATGCTGCAAATGAGTTTAAAAAACAGTACAGGGAGAAATCTCGTTTCATATCAAACAGGAAAATAAGTCTTTAGTCCTAATTCCATAACAATGATAAAGTTCCAAGATTGACAAAAGTTGTCTCAGACAATGATTTAATTCAGTGCATTACTGTAATGAACAGTAATAATAAATTATTATTGATTTTGCATTTTTTTTGAAAATGTTGATATAGAAAATGAGTTATGAAATTGATATCTATAGTGAAAGTGGAAACTAACTAACGATAAAAGGAAACATGTCCGCTCGTCTTAGGTAAACAAAAAGATTGTCTCATGAGATGGGAGAAAACTGCAACTATAGGTTACAATGTTTTGACAAAGTGCCCGAAAGTTGAAGACAGAATTCAGCTTAATGAATTTGTGATCTGCAAAATACTTATTTATATGGCCTGATTTCTGTACTCATGATTCAAGCAGGTCTAGGAATGATGGGTGTGAAACAAGGTTGAACAATCCCGTCTCGGTAGCGTAGATTGTTAGCGTGTCTGCCTCACGTTCAAGAGGTCCCGAGTTCGAATCTCGGTTGGGGTGAGTTATCTGGATAAGGTTTTTCCGAGGTTTTCCCTTATCCTGATAGACGAATGTCAGGTAACTCTAAGCTCCATGGACCCCGGACTCATTTGAGCATCATTTCATCCATGTATTCATCGTTCGATATGACCTAACATTGGAGGTTGTAAATTACCACAAAAAAGTTGAAATATACAAGTCGCAACTATGCAGTCTGTGGAAAAATAAGAGATGGAATAAAAGAAGCCATAGTTTTTTGTAAAGCATTTATAGCAATACGTGGGATATTCAAAAGTACATTTTAACATGTAATGTTCAATCTGCGAACTACCGGGAATGCTCCTACTTAAAAGAGAGAAACGCGGAAACAGGATCTAAAAACTAAGTGAAGAAACATTAAAGCAATCTTCCCAGGTAGGAATAGATATTTTAGGTAAAACGATACAATGATAACATATTTAATTAGAACCTGGGTATCCTAGCAACGATACATGTAGTATATATCTGCGACGAATATACAGCCAAAGTGGTATGATGCGATTGGAAAGGCAAAAGTAAGCTTAATCAGACATTAAAAAGCAGTGGTCCAGCGAGATGGCTCAGGAGGTTTTGTCTGTGGCGCGCATTCGGGAGGTCCGGATTTGATTCCCGTGGCTGGCTACCAGACCCTTGCGCTTTTCCGGGCGTTTTCCCGGGTCGCCAAGCTGGGTAGATTAATTACATCCCCCGAATTTCCTGTCCCTAGATTTCACATCATTTTTCATCTGGAGGTCTCTTTCTGAGTAGAAGTGTCGGTGAATGTCTCGGCGTTGCATGGCTTTTGGTAAAACTTCCTCCTCCGAGAGGATGGTTTCCGGTCTCCGAACTCGGTCTGGCGGAGCCGTTTCCGGACCACAGTAAGGTGGGCTGATAATTGCACTGGCCTGCATGAGAGTTACCAACTGGTAAAAAGTCTAGACCCTGCTCTTTGCACTGTCGTGGCTTCTTGGGACGGCCGCCCTATGTCTCTCTAGTCTCATCCTTCCTTCCAGAGGTACCCCTCTTGGGAGTATAGATATAACAGACTAAGTTTGGACCTCCGTATTGAATCCCCTCTGTAGCGTAGTCCAGTTCAGTCCAGTGGTCGAGTGTTGAAAACTGGGGAAAAGATATGTACTTTTTAAATTTAATAACCTAGTTCCGTGCTTTAAGCATATACTTGCTTTTTTATTGTAAGTTGATATGTCGATGTATTATTGTTGGTATATTACACGAAATATAGATATTCTGTGTTTATATTATTTATTATTATTATTATTATTATTATTATTATTATTATTATTATTATTATTATTATTATTATTATTATTATTATTATTATTATTATTATTATTATTATTATTATTATTATTATTATTATTATTATTATTATTATTATTATTATTATTATTATTATTATTATTATTATTATTATTATTATTATTATTATTAATTATTATTAATTATTATTATTATTATTATTATTATTATTATTATTATTATTATTATTATTATTATTATTATTATTATTATTATTATTATTATTATTATTATTATTATTATTATTATTATTATTATTATTATTATTATTATTATTATTATTATTATTATTATTATAACGCCCTTTCAAATGAGAGCCTCTAATTAAGAATTTCAGAATTTCAAACGATGCGTCAGTGGGAACAGAAAGTCAGTGAATATAACAGAGGAGAGTTTTGGCCTAAGATTGTGGTCATCGAGACACCGTTAACCTGTATTTGAAAATACAAGTTTGCCAGCAGTTTTATGTCAAAGAGCTTCTAAAGCAATCTCGGCCCGCCTCGGTAGCGTGTCTGCCTCACGTTCAAGAGGTCCCGAGTTCGGATTTCGGTCAGGATGAGTTACCTGGATAAGGTTTCTCCCGGGGTTTTCCCTTATCCTGAAAGACGGGTGTCGGGTAGCTCTAAGCTTCATGGATCCCTGACTCATTTGAGCACCATTTCACCCATTTCATTCATCGTGCGATATCATCTCCAGATTTTTAGTAGTGTGCCCATTCTTTTTGTATATAGCATGACATGATGGAAAATGAAGATACTTTGAAATTATAATCGGGAGAGATATTTGGTAAAGATACTTCCAGACCTTGTATAGGATACCTACCTCTACGGCATTTGTATGTTAGAAGGACCTATGAAACACCAGTCAGGAAGTACGATGCTTGCGGAAAAAATGCATATTTGTCACATAATTTACCTAAACATTAATACTCTATTCCATAATTGTTGTACAAACTATTCATGCAAACTCATTTTTCCATTCACTTCCTAAAAATCATGACAAATATTCGCCAGAAAGTGTTTCGTTTGATAATACGGAATAATATATATTTTGAAAGTGGGGGAAACTCCTAGCCTTTTAAAAATACATTTATGTCATTTTGCATGATTTTTCTGGATCTTTCCTTGAGTGCATGAAAAACGAAGATTTAACATTTCAAACCAAGCTGCTTAAAGTGTAGCAATTACTTATATAAATAACATGGAATATTTCTGAAGGGTTCTCGCAGAACTTGCTTAGTATAAAATATAACAAAAAAGGGGGGGAAAGGCAGATCTGCAGTTAACGTACGACAAGTTTTATTATACACCTGCCCATAACGTCCCCATATATTTTCATGTTCCTGGTGTTAAAAAGCAACAAATATTATATTAGTATAGACTAGGACCCTATAAAGCTCAATTAAGTTTAACGATATCCCACAAATGTGATTCTTTCTTCAATAGTTAACATTGTAAGTTCTTAACTATACCCGTAACAGAAATAATGCAAATGTACGGTTTTAGGAAAATGTACAGCGGCCTTGTGGGCACTCTGTAGTTCCACAGTTATATATAGAGTTTCACCGGATGTTTGGGGGAATATATAGGTATGGTGCCATATATAATAAGAATCAGGAGAATCACTTCTAACAGCTAATTCAAGTTACTAGATGAATTTTTGAAACATCAAAACGAAGGAAACAATTTAAACGATTTATTGAGCTAAGTGAACATCTCTTGTAAACATTCGCAAAAATTTCTTAAAAGCTATTTGAAACATGGAAATTGTTATTTTTATACTGTTTAAAAACTATAACTGAGATAAACTGACATGTGCGTTTGCAAAACAATTGCGAATTGAGCTAAACGATACCACGAGATACACGAGATGAAGCTAAATGCAAAACAAGGATGAAAATTTCGTTAATAAAAGTATACACTTATGATACCAAGTTAGGCTAGTGAAGCAGGGGAATAGTTTCAGAACATAGAGAAATCTATAACATTATCATGCGCTGAAAAAAATAAAAATTATAGGAAATGATGCTTTTAATAGAAAAGGAAACAGTCTCAGTGTTGTCTTGAGAAAACAAGAAATTAAAATATTGGCGAATTGTTTGTACGGTGTTTGTCTCTTTGTCTTAAGTTCTTTGATCTTAACAAGCAACAATAACAATTGGAAAGTTTGAATGTGCATATAGGGAGGAAAGTGACTTCTAAGGAACAGCTAAAGCAGCCAGTGAAACTGTTTTACAAAAACTCAGCTCAAGAAGAACAATGTTGAAAACATCAGGGAGACGAAAACAAACTTACTTAAATACTGGTTGTGAGGAAACTGGTTCTTCAAGGACTTAAGAAACTTAAGGAATGCTGAATGCAAAGATTCTACTAAATAATAGAAAATATTGAGGTCAATGGAGAATCTGTCATTGGCTAGAATACTGTATGATTGAATCAAGAAAGAAAATGTTTTTATTTCATTTTAATGTAAACATAAAACTAATACACTAATGATACATAAACGTTTGTTATTCAGAAAAATCATACCAAGTATGTATTCGTAAAATTTTAAAATTGTTTTCGTTGTACAGAACATTTCATTTATTTTCACGTAGGGAGTCTTCCGCAAATTAATAAAACATGTTAAACAAAAATTATTTATTAAAAAAAGTGATTGGACATGTTCATTTTAATGTTTTTCAACAAGAATTTTACAAAATAAGAACATTTTTAATCTTTGTTATCAGGTGCGAAGTCATCAACAAAGCCCGCCTCCGTAGCGTGGTAGTAGCGTGTCTGCCTCACGTTCTCGGTCAGGGTGAGTTACCTGGATAAGGTTTTTCCGGGGGTTTTCCTTATCCTGAAAGACAAATGTCGGGTAACTCTAAGCTCTATGGACCCTAGGCTCATTTGAGCATCATTTCACCCATTTCATTCACAGTCCGATATGACTTAAGGTTGGAGGACGTAAATCACAACAACAACATCTAAGCTCAATGGACCCTGGGCTCATTTCACCCATTCCATTCATCGTCCGATATGACTTAACGTTGGGGGACGTAAATCACAACAGAAACAAAAGTCATCAACAAAACGTCAAATGACATTTTATTTTTCTTATTTTCTTATTTGGTTGCAGAACAGTTTCCCACAGAAGATTTGGTTGCTTGGGACCAGTTTAACTGTCGGCTTGTTCAGCAATTTCCTTCAAAATGTACACAATTACTGTAATATGAAATTCTAGCTGATAAGGTGTTCCCCATTTACATTCTGACAGTGGATAAGTCGAAGCGTGAATTCTTGTTGAACATTTTCAGTCACAACAATTTCGGTGCATTGGTGGTACATTTCTGCATACTTTTCTTACCTTCATTTTTAACGTGTACATATTATCATACTCCTAACAAAAACTCCATAGTTCAAATATTCCCATAAAAGGTATAATTATGTGGAGTGGAGAGGAATTTGTCCCCACAACAGCAGACCTTCTGTATAAGACAAATGAAAATGCTGTCATTTAAAATGTTTGTCACTGATGTCACATTCGCAGAACCACGACTACAATTTTATTTCTTTTGTAGGATGTTATCACAAAATATGAAATTTCCATGTCTGAGCATTAAAAAAAATTATTATTCCTTACTTATAAAACATCCTTTATAAACATTTATATATTTTATACCCAACATTGGAGTTTCAAAATTACTTTCAGGTTATTTTCGTGAGATATAAATGTGATACTAAAATTAGACTGCTGAAAATTTGTATAATTTTATTATTATTATTATAATTATTATTATTATTATTATTATTATTATTATTATTATTATTATTATTATTATTATTATTATTATTATTATTATTATTATTATTATTATTATTATTATTATTATTATTATTATTATTATTATTATTATTATTATTATTATTATTATTATTATTATTATTATTATTATTATTATTATTATTATTATTATTATTATTATTATTATTATTATTATTATTATTATTATTATTATTATTATTATTATTATTATCATCATCATCATTATCATTATTATTATTATTATCATTATCATTATTATCATTATTATTCTTATTATTAAATAGGAGAAATTATGTACGTTATATATGCAAGTGGTAGCATATGTTGTTTGGATATACAAAAACAATGGAAGATAAAAGAACGAACAGTAAAGTTGAAATACAGATGAAAAGGAAACTGGGAAAGTAGAAGTGTGCTAGAGAGATTATCAAGTAAACGGAAGACACGAACTAAAAGATAAAATAGGTATTCAGATGCTATAATAGCATAGATAGGAAAAATAAGAAGTGCTTCGATTCTAAATATACACGCTATAATATTGTCCAAAAATCATTTAACCTTGATCACTGGAAGTATTTTAAAACAAAGAAAAGAAACACATAAACACACATAGTGTCTTTTGAATCCACATCTGTATAAGAATCTACTTTCTTGAGAGTGTCCATCCCGAATGGTTTACACAAAACATTTTGAAATCTTTAATATACGACAGAAGAAAAAGGATTGACTCGGTCCTGATCAGTGTAGAATTGGAAATAAATTAGAAAAGATTAACAATATAGATTTAGACATTGGTATAGATTGTATTATAGATTACAAACCAACACAGAAATATGCATGGAAAAATATTGTTACACTCACAGGATTATTCTATACTTAATGTTGTTTATTACATTTTTATGTATAACTTATAAAAGTCGTTTTTACAAAAGTGTAATTTCCTCTCTGCTTCGCATTACTGGAGAGAAATCTTTACACAAAAGGTTAACTACTAACTTTGTTGAAGGGACATACAAAGGTAATAATAGAAAATCGAATAATCAAAAGTCTGAAAACCGAATCCTATATATTGGCCTTGAGACTCCATACACTCCCATGATCTGAATAGTGTTAGCACTTTAAAATATCAGCAAAGTATTGAGAAATTCAAACCAATAATAAAGGACATCTCAGAAATAGCTTGTGCCACAAAAAATCATTTATAAATGAATAATGTATTTAGGTATCCTTTTTGTGTGTGTATTGCACCCGTATCATTTTTTGTGATAGAATCCTTTCCTAAACATAAGAGGGCTTCACATGCTATTTTCAGAAAATTGAAGATAGATATATACTTTATTCCTCATGCAAATATCTTAAATATTAGTATGGATAAAAATCACTAGAGCCTGTTTTAAGGACATTAAACAAAAGTTTGGCAAAACTTTCATGTAAAGGGTAGTTTAGGATAGACGATTTTCGGTAAAAATTTCGTGTGTAGCATCTGCAAAATGCCGAACATGGCTACCAAGTTTGGTATTTACTGGAGAACAGCAAACATAAAACTAAACATGCTAACGAAATACAGGAGGAATATGACAAGAATACTCATAAAAGGGAAACTAAGTTTCAAGCCCGTGGTCTCTTTATCAGGTTAAAGAAAGTTAAGTGCACAATATATGAAGAGGTGTTATACTATCAACTTCCATGTTTTACTACTGCATATATTACATACCTGAGCAGTCATGTGACTTTTGCGCACTAGAGACAGTTTAAAACTAACATAAAATACAGTGAAGGTTCGACAGTTATTCATCGTGAAGGAAAGAAAAGCCTTGAACTTTTTTAATAAGCACGTTTCTCGTCATTCCCTTGAGCACCTGCGCACTGCGGAATATGTAACATGGCGTTTCTTCTGTAATGGATAAGAGCAGTGAGTTTGGACCTCAAGCTGGTCGATGTCAACTTTAGAAGCTGTAAAATGACTGATCCTCAGGTAATGTTATTCTGTTAGATTCTGTATTATCCTCACATTTCTTAACTCTTTTAAAAACAGCCTCATTTCCAACATTTACCTTCAAATGAATGCGTGTTTGCAAAAACCAAGCGAACCATCATTTTATCAGAAAAGACAAAACTAGTGTTTGAAAATAAAAAATAAATCGCCCACAGACTCTAGCATACATAGAAATAAAATAACGGTACACCCATCTTACAGATAAACCAGTGCATGGCTAACTAAAGTGTCAAGTAAGCCTAATTTTTGTAGCAAAATAACACAACATGTTTTCAGTAACTGTTACAAAATTAAAAGGCTTTGTGTTTCAAGACAGATTTCTTAAGGTTGCCGAACTCACAGAGGATGTTTCACAGATTAAAGCATGCATCTTTTACTTTTCCTATTCCTTATATAGTAGGAGGAGAAAGTGTGGCATTTCACCCAAGAATTTGTTACGTGGAATTCACTGGGTTACCTAGATTTTATTTTCAGAAAAAGATATATGTGTGTGTGGTGAGAGAAGAGAGAGAGAGAGAGAGAGAGAGAGAGAGAGAGAGAGAGAGAGAGAGAGAGAGAGAGAGAGAGAGAGAGAGAGAGAGAGAGAGAGAGAACAGCATAACTGAAAGATGAAAGGTGGAGAATACCAAACTAGTACTTAAGTTTAGCATCTTTCAAGAATGCGACACGAAAATCTTCACGAAAATCCCTCCACTTCGAACTACCTTTTAGATGGAACACTCTCCTAAATGTCGATTCCCTAAAAAATGAAAATAATGATTGTGATTAAATTACAATAAGTTTTGGATATTTTAATGGAAAATGAACGTATTTTGACATTTTTGGAGATAGCCTTTGAAGTGTTTTTATTTTCGAATGACTTTTACAGAACTGCTGAAGTGAATTAAAGACGCTCTTTAACTGTTTTGATTCTCATAATTGCTAAACTGTAATGGATAGACAAAATCTTATCATAAGAATGTGGATCTTAAGCACACAATTTATGTCAAACGTCGTCCTCAGTGGTTTAGAGAGAATATGCAAGCCTCTGATCCCCCAGGGTTAAAACTCGACGGAGGACGCTGGATTTGTTACGGACGTAAACAATGTCATGGCTTTCTTTGGAAGGGAAATAAAGCCGGTAATTCCGTGTCGTAGAGTTATGGCACGTGAAAGAACCTTAGATCTGTTCTAAACTAACAAGGGAACTATCACTATGGTCATACCTGTATTCGCTTGAGAGTTTGATGGCATCATCTCTGCTGTATGTGGGGCCTGTGTGCCAAAAATCTGCCGCGGAGTGGAACCGCAAGCCTGAAAAGTGAAGCATGCGACTACTGCTTACAAGCAGCTGCTGGACCACTCTCGTCAGCTCTGTTCCACGAGTAGGGGATGGTGCTGCTTACGTATGCCATGTGTATGCCATTATGCCTATATGTTACTACGTATTCTGGACTCATTTTCGGGTAAGCTCCTATTTTTGGCACACAGGCCCCACATAGAGCAAAGAGGATGCCACCAAACTCTCAAGTGAATAAAGGTATGTGCATAGTGAAGTTCCCTTATAAGTGGTCCTGCACCCCTAATATTGAAAGGGGCGCTGAGACCCACAGCAGTTAAATAGCATATAAAAATAGTCAAATAACTTTCTTGGAATTAACCATTTCCGAGATAGTTCTCATTATTTGTTTGAATGTTCCCATACTTATACTTTTCTTAACTGGGAATCTTTTTGTTTTCCTTTATGGGTGGGGGTCACGGAAAGAGAACGAACTTTCAAAGCCATCAATCACATTGCGACCATTTCCAAGATTCGTTTTGAAACGGTAATCTCTTCCTCGAGTTGATTAATTAACTGTTAAGGAATACATAGAATATTAATTGAATGTTAAAGGAATATATATATATATATATATATATATATATATATATATATATTGAAACAAATATATTGTGTGCAGTGTCAAGTTTGTTACGGGCTCTGAATCAGTAGGATTTTTCTCCCCTAGGAAAGCTGACCGCAACCATAACTTTTTAAGGGTCGCACCCAGCGTTTAGTTTCAAACATAGTTTGACAGGAAGGGGACATTTTGGGTGGTCTAGGGTGAGATTCTCGTAACTGGGACTCCATATGTGTTCTACCGACCAACTAATTAAAAATAATGAACTGAAAGGGGAAGGGAAGTTTCATATGACCTATCTGGGAAAAAATACATATCTAAAGCTCAGTCGCTAGCTGGGGGTCGAGCTAGACCGTCGTGCGACAGCACGAAGACAGAAATCGCGTTCATTAAGGTTATTTTGGCTACTGTGGGCTAAACTGAACGGACGAGTAAACTAAAGAAATGGCGTTCAGTTAAAGGTAGTTAGTAGCTGGGTGCTAATCCGATGAGTCGTGTTATAGACACGGGAGTACAACCACGCCAGCGCGAAGCCTACCATTCAGAGTTCGACTAATTAACATGTATTTCGAGAGTAATTGAAATACAACCGATCGTCATAAGAGAATTAACCTGTGTTTCTTTCCAAGTACCCTAATTGATCCACCCAGAACGCCCTGAATCAAAAGATCCTTGCCACAGAACCTATATTTATGAATATTAGGATAACTCCGATAGCAGCCGAGGACAACGATATTTTTCGAATTTTACTGGCGATGCTGACGACCCTAGGAGTCAAGCCCCTGCCAAATAATTGAGCCGAACTGCGCGGCAATACTCACTCAACACCACGACATGCCACAGTTTGTATTTTCAAATACTTAATGCTTTTCTATAAACGAAGGTCAATATTTGTTTTTTATGTCTTAGTCATGCAAAGACAAATAGACTGTCAAAACCATCACAGGCGACCAGCTGTTAGAAGATTTGACTATCCTTTATTCCGCTTGTGCTTTGCAACAATACTCTGAGGAAAATATACACAAATAAATAATAGTGGATAGGGAGAGTCACGTGAATATAATATATATTCCTTTTAACATAGTAGGAACTATTTTGACCCTTATTTTTAACTATGCTAAAGCTTTTTGTACTCCAGAGAAAATTTCTTCAACAATAAGTTTCAAATACTATGAACTGCGGCT
This sequence comes from Mantis religiosa, assembly GCA_030765055.1. NCBI lineage: Eukaryota > Metazoa > Arthropoda > Insecta > Mantodea > Mantidae > Mantis > Mantis religiosa. The sequence continues at coordinate 94,517 of JAUKNK010000699.1, read as the reverse complement.
ATAGTTCTACAGAGGAGTAAGCTTTATGTAGGTGGTTGTAACTTATAAATAATTAGACTTCATAAAATATTTCTTCGAGAAGGAGTTAGAAAAATATAATTGGAATTAATAGACGTCTAAATAAAGTTCGTAATCAGTTGATTGATATATTTAAGGACATTAAGTTGCCTAGAGGTGTATTAATTTAATGTGCTGATTTGCAGATTAGGATAAATACCCTTAGAAATTAATTTACTTTCCTTCATTATCAGTTTTCAATGACATTTCCCTTTATACAATTTTTATTACTGTTTATTGAAATTATTTTGGTTTTGTTAAATCATTAAGCATACCATAAAGTATTTCACTGTCCATGATTTATTGAAAATAATCGTCACTACAATTAAACTATTTTTGCAAGACTGTTTCATTATGAATATCACCTTTCATTTCCTATGAATTGTGCATAAATAAAAGTCTAAATGGTATATATGAATAGCACAGATTTATTTCAATCACGTACATAATTTTAGAAAAAGTGTGGTGACCTTAAGATCACTTTTTATTCCACGTGTCCATGTGAATACTTTATAAATCTAACTAAATGCTAATATTATAGAATACAAACAAATCGGCTGGATCTATGATTATAGATACAGCTGTTAAAGAATCAGTAGTTCTACGTAATTCAGCCAACTTTTAAGATTTAGATTTGGATCTATTAATTTCCTGTAAGGCATAAGAAAAGCCAATTGTAATCCTAGCCCGCCTCGGTAGCGTGGTGGTAGCAAGTCTGCCTCACGTTCAAGAGGTCCCGAGTTCGAATCTCGGTCAGGGTGAGTTACCTGGGTAAGGTCTTTTCCAGGGTTTTCACTTATCCTGAAAGACGAATGTCGGGTAACTCTAAGCTCCATGGACCCTGGGCTCATTTGAACGTCATTTCACCTATTCCATTCATCGTCCGATATGACTTAACATTGGAGGACGTAAAATTACAAAAAAAAAAAAAAAAAAAAAAAATGCAATCCATTCATGTGGTATTATCTGAATTCTTTTCTGTTCTGTGCTCTCGAGCACATCATTTTAGTTTCGTCTTTTAACATGAAATATTTGAAAAATTATTCTAAAACAGAGACATAAACAATAAATTAAGTGGGTTAATATAGCCCTAATATAAATTAAAAGTAACAGTGGTATGCGAATACAACGGAAGCATTCAAATATAAAGACAGTGTCGAGACCACTTTGTCAATGAGAGATTTACATACCAGAGAGGTATCTGCCTACTCCTGATATATTACTGTGCTTGCTGGATTTTTAACATGGAACAGTGCAACACACTAGGAGAAAAATATTTGTGAATTACATAAACTTGTTAGTTGACCAGTTATTTTTGGCTGTAGGATAGGTTTCTATATATGATTAGTTAGCAGGATTATGAAACTTTCGACAGCTGACACGAAGTATGGGTATGCAACTTAACCCCCCCCCTCTCTCTCTCTCTCTCTGAATATATATGTGAACACAAGACAGTAAACTCTTCTTAAAGCTTCCAGAATAAATACATTTTGGGCAACCATTTTCTGAAAGGCTGGAAGAAAGCTCAAGTACGAGCAGAATCTCTTCCAGTGGTCAAACTTTCTTAAACTATTATGTGATCTCTTTAATACTTGTATGACGTAGACAAATTTATGTTAAATGTTGCAGGTACCAGAGAAACGGTCCTTTATTGTTCGTGAAAGAACTGAGCCCATCCATGGAATTGTGCTGAGCAAGTCTTTGCTGGGACTCTTGGACATCATTGCGGCCATCTGTATTGTGGCACCTCTGGTAATCAGTCAATGGCGAGGTACCTGGATGCTGCTCTCATATTACCACGCACCATGGTTAGTATATATTCCACTTATGAATAAACTTCTACGCCAATGTATGTTGGATAGAACAAGCTAAAGCAATATTGGAATGTAGGTCATACATGGCTTGTTATAAAGATAGATTTATATCGAACTAAGATAATTATTTCAAAACGAGTGATAGTAACTTCAACTTATTATACATACATCAAAAGTAGAGTAATTAGGGAAGACTTTTGGCCCCTATGGCTAAAAGTTGCAAATGTTCTCCCTCATGCATAAGATACAACTTATCGTTCCATGTTCCTAGCCGCTTTTTGGAGTATTGGGTTGTCAGTACCATTTGAAACAGTTATTTTATGTTGTCCCCAAAGAGTTTCAAATATTGTATTATGTGAGGTTAAGTAGAGTGAGTCATGCACAGAGAAGCTACGTAAGTGGAAATGACGTCACAAAAGTGTTGAATAACAAACTTATTTGTGATTGGTGTGACGCGTATATCGTAAAACGTGGACCAATCAGATATAAAAGATTTTACGTTGCCATGGAGGATATTCAATATTCCTCTAGGGGGGTCGAACTATTAGCGAAATGCTAATGTGTAGAAGGAGATGAACTGGTTATTCTTCTCCTAACAGTCGCCGTGAACGGATGTAAAATTCTCTTCTTAAACGCCGTTGTGTGCGGAAGAGTATAAGTTTATTCTCGTAACAATCATCGAGTATAACTAGATAATCTTTACATTAAATATCATCGCTAGAAGACGCACAATTTAATTATTATACACGGTGGTGAACAAACGTATAAAACTTTTGAGTCTTGCACGCATCCAGATATAAACGCGTCACATCAAGTGAATCTTGTGTAAGAATAGTGTTATAAATGTTGTATCATACATTTTGTTCGAACTGGTGTTAATTGAAGTAAGGAAATAAAAGTTTCTACATTATTTAATACAGAGGAAAATGATTACTCATTTTACGTAAAATTTCCTTCCGCCGTACCACTCCTGTAAAAGAAGATATCTTGCTCAACCGACTGAAGCCACGCCGAGGTAAGCTGGGACTTCAAGAACCACCAATTTCGACCCTGTTCCAAATGGTCACCTCAACGAGGGGCATAATTCGTCATCCATCAATACGATACGACGTAAATCCAGTTCCAAAATGGCGCCCAACCGTATGGCTCGAATAGGCAGAAGGAGGATTACACCACAGGAGAATAAATAGTGTAATGGACAGGTAACTTTGATTCAAGAAAGAAGAAAGGAGAAAAGTGAGTACGGAAAAATCTTAATAGATAATTAATAGAAAAAGTGACAAAATTATAATTTTCATTTTTTTTATGTTATTAAGAAAGGGAAAAATATTACCTAAAATGGAAGGTAAAAAATTAACAGACAATAAGAATAAAAATGTTGGGGAAGGAGTGGAAAGACTAGTTAGTGATAAGAGAGCAGAAATACAAGAAGTCAGGGAAGTAGTGGAAGGAATGATTAGTGATGATGCAGGAACAAGTAGAACAGAAATTATGCAGAGTAAAGTTAATGAAATGATAATAGACAGGTTAGAGAAAATGATGAGTAATTTTGATGCTAAAATGGATAATTTAAGACAGGAAATAAAACAGAATTCAGAAAAGGTAGATCAAAATTCAGAAAAGGTAGATCAAAATTCAGAAAAGGTAGATCAAAATTCAGAAAAGGTAGATCAAAATTCAGAGAAGTTAGAAGCTAGGATAGATCAAGGTTTAGGTAACCTAAGAAATGAAATTGAGAAAGGAAGAGAAGAGTGTAGAGAAGGCATAAAATCTTTAAAACAGAAAATAGAATCTCATGATGGAGAAATGTCTAAGTTAAAAGAGATGTTTCAGGAAATGAAAATAAGTCAGGAAAATGTAGTAAAAGATATAAGAAGTGAATTGGCTAAGGAGTCAGAAATCCTTAAGCAACAACAGGTAGAATTTGTAGAAAAACAAAAAATAGAAATAGGGGAATTAGAGAATAGAATAAGACAAGAAATAGATGTAGTCTTATTAGATAATTCACGGAAATACCATGAGGAAAATATTGAAATACAGAATAATTTTGTAAGAGAGGTAAATAGTATCAGAAATGATGTTAAACTAATGGCTACTGAGGTGCAAACACAACAAGATGAACTAAAAGTTAAATATGATGAAGTCAGTAAGTTGAATAGTGAAATGATTACAAGAATAGATTTGGCACAGGAAAGTTTTGAGAGAGAGAAAGAAAATATTAGCAAGCTGAATCAAGTTGTGATTGCATTACAGGCAAGCAAAATTTCTGAGACCCAGAGGGTAATAAAATCTAAGAATATTACATGTATTGACTTACCTGGTAATTCAGGTAATATTGTACAAAACTTAGAGAATTATTTGGAGAGTGACGATACAGAATCTTTGTCACCTGATTGTGAAGTAAATGGTAATACACAAATACAAAACATGCACACACCTACACAGTTACACAGTCAAGGTAACACAAATTGTACAAATTATTTGTTGCATGACATAAGTCCACCTACTTTCGAAGAAGAATCGGGAGACAATCCCAAAATATTTCTAAAGGAATTAGAAGAATATTTTAAAATTAAAAAGATTCCAAATGAATTTAGGATGATGATTGTTAAAAGGTGTTTGAAGAAAAATGCTTTAGAATGGCTGAGGTTAACACTAGCATCACATGAAACGTATAGTATGTTTAGGAATGTGTTTATAAATAGGTTCTGGGGTCCAGAAAGACAGAGAAGAATTAAAGTCGAACTGGCCACTGGTAAATTCGAGTTCAAGAAGGGTGTGTCCATGACTGAATATTTCCTAAAACTTGCTAACAAAAGTAAACTTGTGAATCCAGATATGTCAGAAACCGAGATCGTGAATATGCTAATACGACATTATCCACCACACATTAGAAACCACCTAATTGTGGCTAAGCCCGTCGACTTTACTGATGTGATTGAGTTATTATCAGAATTTGAGGCTCATAACCTTAATTCTGATTCTACTCATAGTCAAGTTGATCCTGACAAGACTCATATAGAACAAAAGCAAGTAAATAGACAGGAAGTAAGACCAACATTCAGGGAAAATCACAACCATACTAACCAAAACCAAAATAGTTTTAACCAAAATTGGGGCGGGGCACGTTCAAGAGACAACTATGAACGAAGAGAGTACAACCCCAGAAAGACATATGAATCGGTAGTGCCAGGTATAGGAAGGAGAATACCAAATACTCCTAGGAGGAATTATAATAATGACCAACCTGTGGGAAATGTGAGGAGTAATCAGGTGAATCAACTGAGGTTTTACAGGGGAAATAACTTAAGAACGGGTTATCAAAGTAGAGGAAGAGGAACTAGCATCGAAGACTCTTCATTAAGAGATTTTAGGGGTCCTAGGTTTGAAAGGGCAGACAATAACCTAGAAAGGACACCGACTCAGGGAATAGAAGGAGAAATAAATAACGGTAGTACCAACCCAACTGCTAGTGTAACTACCGACCGCACTAATGCGGAAAACTGAGTACCAAATCATTTTGTGCCTTGGAAAGTGGTTCGGTAGAAATGACACAGGGCAAAATCAAAATTCAAAATTTACCAGAAGATAAGCTCACTCTCTCCAGAAGTAAAGATCGGGAATTAGTAAATCCACCTCAGATTAACCTTCGTATAGGCGATAGCGAATATAAAGTATTGATAGACACAGGAGCTAGTTCATCAGTAATAAGTGAGAACTTATTCAAGGAATTACTATCCAAGTTTAGGATTGAATATTTAAACGTGTGTAATGTATACTGTAGCACAGCTATTGGGAAAAAGAAAGATAAAGTTAAATATCAAGCGTTAATTCCTGCGCGAATAGATGATTGGAATTTCAATTTTATCGTATTGGTAATACCAAACTTAGCTCGTGATATTATTATTGGCAATGATGTATTGTATGGTTGGCAAAGTGTGATAGATTTCGAAAAACATGAAATGAAGGTCAAAGGAGATAATGAAGTAATAAAAATAAATTTGTTAGAAGAAATTAGATTAAAAGAGGATGAGAAGGATAGTATAAATAATGATAGGTTTTTTGTAGAAAATATAATATTATACGAAGAAGATATAATTAATAATGAAGAAGATGATAGTGGTAAAGAGAATTTACTTTTAAATAATAAAGAAAATAAGACGTTTGACCTTGGAGATCATTGTTGCCAAATAAACACATTAAATACCGACACCGAGCGAAAACAAGAAGAGGAAGAAATGATATTCCAAAGAACTTTGAAAGAAAAGTTAGGGAAAACATACAATTTAAATCACGCGCAAAGAGAACAATTGAGGTTATGTATACTAAAGAACAGGAACGTTTTTAGTACGAAACCTGGATTGTGTAATAAGTACATACATACATTTAAGGTGAACGACATTGCTCCTTATACTCATAAAAGTAGATCTGTGCCTATCACTATTAGACAACAAGCATCTGAAGTAATAAACGATATGCTAGAAAATGGAAATAAAATTTTAAAAGATTGGATACCAAAGTATGGGCCAATAAAGGCAATATTATCAGACAACGCAACGGTTCACCGGAGTAAATTGTTTACTTCAGAGATGAAGAACAATAAGATGTATTACTCTTCAGCATATTTTCCCCAAGCAAATCCTTGCGAGAGAGTGATGCGTGATTTAGGCTTGTATTTCAGAATTCTGTGTCATTCTAACCACCGAGGCTGGTACAAATACTGCCATATTATTGAGAAAATCATTAACAATACCCCAAACTCTACTACCAAATTTTCACCAATCGAATTAATGACTGGACTACAACCTGAACCTCTAGTAATAAAAGCACCTACAACCTTAAAAGTAGATGAAATGGAATTGAATGAAGAAGAAAAGTGTGCTGAAGCATTTCGAAGAATAAAAGAAAAAGCTGAGAAAAGATTATCAAAGATACAAAGAAAAGGAGCGAAATGGAATCCTGAAATAAATGATAAAGTTCTCGTAAAGACATTTAATATCTCCAGTTCTAAAATCAAATCCTATTGGAGAATGAATTTGTTATATAAAGGTCCATATAAAATAGTAAGAAAATTTGGGGATCATACGTACGAATTAAGAGACGATGATAATAAAATGATAGGAAAATATCACAAAACACTTTTAAAACCATTCAAAAGCCTTGACACTCACAAGAACAAATGATTTAAAAAAAAAAAAAAAAATATGTTTATGAATTACTGAAAAATGTTTTGTTTTTTTATTATTGTGTTCGAATAATTTCTGATTTTATATTGTTATTTTAAATTGTATTAATTGTTCATTGTTGTAATAATGTCTAATTATTGGGGCATTCTTTAGAATATATGGAACAATATTCTTGGAAGATTTAAGTTAATTTTCCATATATTCTAAAGAGGGGCATCTGAAACAGTTATTTTATGTTGTCCCCAAAGAGTTTCAAATATTGTATTATGTGAGGTTAAGTAGAGTGAGTCATGCACAGAGAAGCTACGTAAGTGGAAATGACGTCACAAAAGTGTTGAATAACAAACTTATTTGTGATTGGTGTGACGCGTATATCGTAAAACGTGGACCAATCAGATATAAAAGATTTTACGTTGCCATGGAGGATATTCAATATTCCTCTAGGGGGGTCGAACTATTAGCGAAATGCTAATGTGTAGAAGGAGATGAACTGGTTATTCTTCTCCTAACAGTCGCCGTGAACGGATGTAAAATTCTCTTCTTAAACGCCGTTGTGTGCGGAAGAGTATAAGTTTATTCTCGTAACAATCATCGAGTATAACTAGATAATCTTTACATTAAATATCATCGCTAGAAGACGCACAATTTAATTATTATACACGGTGGTGAACAAACGTATAAAACTTTTGATTCTTGCACGCATCCAGATATAAACGCGTCACATCAAGTGAATCTTGTGTAAGAATAGTGTTATAAATGTTGTATCATACATTTTGTTCGAACTGGTGTTAATTGAAGTAAGGAAATAAAAGTTTCTACATTATTTAATACAGAGGAAAATGATTACTCATTTTACGTAAAATTTCCTTCCGCCGTACCACTCCTGTAAAAGAAGATATCTTGCTCAACCGACTGAAGCCACGCCGAGGTAAGCTGGGACTTCAAGAACCACCAATTTCGACCCTGTTCCAAATGGTCACCTCAACGAGGGGCATAATTCGTCATCCATCAATACGATACGATAGAAAACCAGTTCCACATTAATCGTTTTGTGTAATGTTTTCCTTCAAATCGTCGAATGTATGTAGAGTATACTACGAGGGCTATCCAGAAAGTAGATTACGTTTTCGTCTGTTTCCGCTAGGGGCGGGGCTAGCGCGGCCATCTTGGGGTCAGAGCGTTGCGCAGCTCAGTCGGCATCTAGCCGTGCTAGTGAGAGGTTCGTGCTGTGCTCCGTTCAGATACTGTGACGGTTTGAAATGTCTGCGGTAATTGAAAATCCCGCGAGCTGCGAGGTGCGTGCAGCAATAAGGTTTCTGACTGCAAAAAACTGTAAACCGATAGAAATCTATCGGCAGCTTTGTGAAGTGTATGGGGACAACATTATCACTGAAGGTGGAGTGCGTCAGTGGGTCATCAGATTTAAAAATGGCCGAACCAATGTTCACGACGAAGATCGAAGTGGGAGACCCAGCATAGTGACTGCCGAACTTGTCGAAAAAGTCGATGCTAAAGTCCGTGAAAATCGAAGGTTCACAATAACGGAACTTTCTTTGAGTTTTCCACAAATTTCGCGAAGTTTGTTGCACGAAATCATCAGCGAAAAGCTTGGTTACCACAAGTTTTGTGCAAGATGGATTCCAAAAATCTTGACAGAGGACCACAAAAATCAGCGAATGGCTGCAGCGTTGAACTTTTTGGACGTTTACCATAAGGATGGTGACTCTTTACTCGATCGCATCGTTACTGGTGACGAAACATGGGTGAAACACGTGAACTGTGAAACGAAATTGCAATCAATGCAGTGGGGGCACACAAGTTCTCCCCAAACACCCAAGAAATGCATGCAAACAATGTCGGCAAGGAAGATGATGGCGACTGTTTTTTGGGACAGAAAAGGTGTGATTTTGGTGGACTTCCTGGAAAGAGGCACTACAATAAACTCTCAAAGGTATTGCCAAAGTCTCCAAAAACTCAGAAGAGCCATTCAAAACAAGCGCAGAGGAATGTTGAGTTCTAAGATCTTGTTGATTCACGACAACGCCCGGCCTCACACGGCAAATGTCACTCGTGAAGTTCTTGAATCTTTTAAGTGGGAGTTGTTTCCTCATCCGCCGTACAGTCCCGACCTGGCACCGAGCGACTTCCACCTATTCCCAGCAATGAAGAAATGGCTGGCTATGCAGCGTTTTGATGACGACGCACAGCTGCAAGAAGAGGTAACGAAGTGGTTGAAGGCGCAGGCGGCCGAATTTTTCGACGAAGGAATTTCCAAGCTCGTACATCGCTACGATAAATGCCTTAATTTGAATGGTGACTATGTCGAAAAGTAGTATTTGAGTGTGGCTTTCATCTGCATATAATAAAATTTGTTTCCTATACTTTGTTTACTTTTTATTCCAAAACGTAATCTACTTTCTGGATAGCCCTCGTATAAACTCTGTATTTTTAATAATAGCAATAAATTCACACAATGTGCATTGTTCAATTATAGTTAAGGAACTGGCTGATTGCAACCGTCCTTGCCTCACAATCCACTATATGATATCTACTGCACTCCTTTCCACGCAATGAACAGACGCATTATTCTCCTGGATCGTGAAACTGTTTCATGGTACACAATTTAAAGTGGAAACCATGTACAGCCAGGCCAGTCACCACAAATCCTTTATCGTAGTTGGTACGAGTTCAATCTTGCATCATCATGGCATCCGTCGTGTAGAACTCTTTCCATATGTCTTTCCTCTTTTCCTCCCTTTTCCTGATGACTTTGCACCAACTGTCCGTAGATGCTTGATTCTTAAGTCCTCCACAAAATATGTCTCTCTTGCTATAACGTACAATATTCAAGAAGGGTGAACTCTCTTTGTCAAATCAGGATATCTCGGCACCAATAGCCTCTTGAATATTATCTAGTTGTCAAAGAAATTTCAGTTGGTGTCCTGAATTTTTTTCTTTTGAAGAGTTGGGGTTAAACTTTAGTGGCATTAGCTTTATATCACCTTGTTGCTCACCAAATTTTATGAAGATCTGTTGGTACTCTGCAGTATCTGTAAAAACCAACTAATTCTACTACTTTCTGTGTGGACACTTAGAAGGGGTGTAGTAATATCAGACCGAAAAGTCCTACGTAATAATTATTACTAATATTCATAGCTAATATTTAGTATAATCGAATAATGTATGTATACAAATAGTTTTCCATCAAGTTGCGTGTTTTAAGAATAATAATTAAGTGATATTATGTTAGAAGTTGTATAACCAAAACTAAGGAATAAGAAATTGTTTTGTGTCAATATTTTAAATGAAATATTCAAATATTGTCAAAAATCAAGAGATTTATATGCAGGTTAAGTGTTTCTGGAGGCAAAAAATTAGTTTTATGACGTTTTCCTTGTTACAAAGTAAATTTTGTACTGCAAGGATGTAATGTCAATGGTCCTTTATGCGAGTGAATGAATAGCAAGCTGAAACGGTATAGCTAGGAAAAGTACCTACTTTTTTGGTTCCATTTATACCTTTAACTCCAATGGTCATATCGGCGGCCGTTCTCCTTTGGAACATATCGAAAGTGTTAACTCGTATACGTTGAGTTTTAATCATTAGGTCACGCACACATTCCCACTCTCATTCAGACTTCCAGGCTCGGGGGAACATGGGAAATCATCTTTGTCGGAGAAAACTCCCCACTCCTACCGCCGGGAATCGAACCCGGGATCTCTAGCACGGCAGGCAGGTGCTGAGCTACGGGGCCAGTCGTACCTACTTTATGATGAGACTTTTCAAGAGAGGATGTAGTGCGGCCAATATGATTGAATAATATAAATATGAAATAGTAATACACGTTGTATCGCGTGTGAAATAAAAAAAAGGGGAAATTATTTAATTGAAGAACCCAGCGACGGTAAATGTAAATACTGCAGTGAAAAATCAGGAAGTCCTTCCGAAACTTCAAGCAGGAAAGATGCTGCCGGATAGATAAATAACCATCGCGTCAAAAGTTCGCGGACCATTGGAACATATGTATATACGAGTGTATAAGTATCTTTAAAGCCTACGGCAAACAAGATGTTATCATTAATGTAGTCAACGAGTGAAAGTTGCGAAGTGATATGACACTTAAATCTACAGGCAGAGGATTTTCGGCCAAATTATGCAATTCCTGTCACAGGAGTACAGATGACTTTAGTGTCTAAATAGAGGCAATGATTTAAACAAAAATGCTTAGTGTTGTGAATAATCAAAGTGAAAATAAAATAGGAGTGCTTTTCTGGAAGTTCAATTTGGTATTTGTTTTGGTCCGTGACTACACCCAGAGGTCAACGTTTCCTTTACAGAGCAAAACGTCCTTGCTCTTCCAATACCCAAATTAAAGCTAAGCGAGGTCAGAGAGCAGAGATAGATTAGTATTGCAGCGAACCGAGAATCAGAAAGATAACACCAAGGACTTTTCTCAACGTCGAAGTAAAGGCCTGTGATAAGGTAAGTGCAGGCAGGGAACTAGGAAAAAAAAAGCCAGGACTTAAGGGACAACCCATTATTATGTCAGTCAGTCAGTCAGTCAGTCAGCCACTCTATTAGGCAGTCAATCAGTCAGTCAGACATTCAATTAGTTAATCAGTCAGTCAGTCAGTCGATCGGTCAGTCAGCAGGGGAATCAGTCAGTCAGTAAGTAAGTCAGTCAATCAATCAGTTAGTCTGTTAGTCAGTAAGTAAGTCAGTCAATCAATCAGTTAGTCTGTTAGTCAGTCAGTCAGTCAGTCAGTGCTTCTGTCTGCGTATTTGAGGAAAGCATTAGTTTCAGTTAAGTCTATATACGTACCGTATATAAACAAAAGGCAAAAGTTTATACAGAAACTATTTTGGAAAATTTCATTGGCTTTAAATTTTTTTATTAAATTATCAGTGTTTGAAAAGGTAGCAGAACTAAAGTTTTTTCGGAATAGCCTGTGAAGTTCTCTTATTCTTACTGAATTCATAATACCTGGGAATTATAAAAGTAAAATAAAAATTAACTTAAACTATCAAATTTGTCTGAAATAACTTTCCCGTGGATTTAGATATTTCCCACAGAGTCATAATAATTGTATATTTTTTCCAAATTGTGGGTTATTTAGTATCTCACCTAATTCTTTAGATTCTTTAAAGAGTACAAATGTTCCTTGATAAAAAAATTATTAGCCATTTTTATCTATTGTTTTCACAACATATTTTGCCTCACAAAGCTTTATTTGTAGTGCAGGCAAGTGTTTTCTAATTACTAAAGCCTAGTTAGCCACATTTCTTCTTCCTATAACATTTTCTGCTCGGAATAGCAGAAGGGCTTGAACCTTGCCTATCTGATCCGTTGGCAAAGGAAACAGTGACATTTTCAAAACTGGTATCGTAGTCCAATTAACAAAGGTATAGCTTCAATATGAGTATATGTTCATCATTATTATTTTATCTTCATAGATCTTATCTATCTTTTGATAGACCTTGAAGGTTCATAGATTCGTCTACATTCCTTCATATCAAATAGCAAGGTTAACAAAAAATGAAGACGATTTGTTCTGAATACGATATAAAGTAACTTTCAACTAGTGAATCTGTGTAAACTTCCACTGTTCAGGTACATAATTGGTTTAAGTTATTCCCTTAACCCGGGAACATTACTATTGTTGCATACAAGATTTCCATCGATGAAATTTAGTTCGCTTAATTCATCTGTTATGAAGGGAGATGGTTCCGCAATAACGTACGAGGCTTACATTCGGGATGTTGCTCCCTTATTGATGTTTCCTGCCCCCCCCCCAGATTTTCTTCAGTCTTTGTAATTGGCAAGTACTGGGAAGTACTGAACTACTAAAACTACTTCATCTGTCCCTTCCTATAAAAGTAAGCACAAACACCTTTCTCTAAAAGTTGTTAATGTATTATTATTATTATTATTAATATTATTATTATTATTATTATTATTATTATTATTATTATTATTATTATTATTATTATTATTATTATTATTATTATTATTATTATTATTATTATTATTATTATTATTATTATTATTATTATTATTATTATTATTATTATTATTATTATTATTATTATTATTATTATTATTATTATTATTATTATTATTATTATTATTATTATTATTATTATTATTATTATTATTATTATTATTATTATTATTTATTATATGGAGGACATTTATGCCGAGTAGAATAATTAAAAAAATATTAGAAATTATTGCGATGTTTTAGCTTGCTGCTTGTGGAGCAGAAGAGTTATGAAAGTCTGTGCTAGATTTGTGGTCCAATGTTTTCTTTATGAATAATATATGGCAGGAATAACTGAGTGATATTATACATATTATAAATATATTAAATGAAATGTTCTTGTGGAAAGTTCAGCATTCGAATTACGAAGATTCTTTATGATAACACTGTTCTTCATTTCAAAAGTTATTTTCTGTTTTATTATTATTATTATTATTATTATTATTATTATTATTATTATTATTATTATTATTATTATTATTATTATTATTATTATTATTATTATTATTATTATTATTATTATTATTATTATTATTATTATTATTATTATTATTATTATTATTATTATTATTATTATTATTATTATTATTATTATTATTATTATTATTATTATTATTATTATTATTATTATTATTATTATTATTATTATTATTATTATTATTATTATTATTATTATTATTATTATTATTATTATTATTATTATTATTATTATTATTATGTGATTGGTGATCCCAAAGAGAGTTTTAGTGCTGAATTAAAACATAATCTCCATTGTCTCCCTCCACGTCAGGTTTTCACACTTTTCATAAATAACAGGAATAAAATTAAAGCTCACTTTCTTCTCGGGCAGCAAGCCAGGTGAAAAGACGATTAGGTATCGACGTTTCGGGAGTGTGCATCTCTCCCATCATTATTTATTTTATAAATAATGTTATAACCACAAATGAAACACTGGATATAACACAAATATATACTAAGACAACACACTATCAAAATTTGCATTTCTGAACAAGAGACTGTTTTCAGTAAATTAAATGCCAGGTCAGGAGATAGCATGAGTATAGTCAGTTTTCAAATTTGTGTCCCAACGAATACATGAGCTTAATTTTTCATAGAATAATGAAAGAAATGTGACACAAAGGTATTTAAAGAACCCTGTCTTTAACTAGAGATTTCAGATTATTTGATTAAACCTAATTTTGCATGGGGAGATGGCGACATTATTTTTGAGGGATTAATAAGAGGTTCTACTTTCTATATTATTTTCGCCGGTGTTAAATTAGTCCTACGTGGCCATTGTTCCCTTTCCCAGTGATCTGAACTAGCTCTGCTATCCCATTCACATAGGAAACAATGATATTTTATGAAACCACCCTGCTGACCAAGTAATAGTCCAGTAATCTTGATATCTCCACAGACTAGCAATACATAGTTTTCCTGCTCTAGTTTTTGTAACAAAAGCATAACATTTTCACGTATCCTTTAAAACAAAAGAGTGAGCCACAGGAATGGAAGGATGAATGTTTCCATCATGAAGCAAATCACCTTTAAGGTTTTTTGGGAACAATCTATGAAGAAGCTCCACTCTTTGGAATTATTAATTTTAAACGAAGTCACATTTTTGTACATTTCCTAGGGAGGAAATAGCAGATATATTTAATACATATAAAATACATAAATGTAAAAATACAAACATAGTAATACTCATATTATGTCACATTTTAAGTAACAAAGTTGAAATTATAAGCAGTTGAGCCTTTCTAACAAACGATAACCTCACGGTAATATTACTACAATACGTACATTACGAAACAGATTCAAAACATAAAAATGTTGAATTGCAAAATAATTCTGGCGTGGTACGCGAAAACGGATTTCAGTTTTGTAGTCAGCGTGAGAAGATGATTCCGAAACGCCCATTCTTTAAAAAAAAAAAAAAAAAAAAAAAAAAAAAAAAAAATGCAGAACGGTGTAATAAGCATCAATGTTGTCACCAATTACATCTTTCATTTGGGTTTCTCACAGTTAAACCACTGGCGCGACAGCCCTAAGAGGGCCAAGGCCCACCAACCCGACTGCCGGCCCGACAACCAGATACGCACGGCAGAGTTGGGCGATCACCCAACCTATACGGGGAGCAGATGTGGTCAGCATCTCGACATCCCCCAGCCGGAACGTTGGTTTTCGTGACCAGGGCCGTTTACTTAGCAAACTCACGATGCTGACTGGGCACCGGTCCTATACCCGGGGCCTAAAATCCGCACCCCATGGGTGGGATCGAACCCGGGCCGCTTTTCGTGGCCAGGGACCAAGGCTTGCTGCCTTACCCGCCACGCCACGGTGCAGGACGGTTTCTCACAGTAGTAGCACAAAAATCAAATATATCTTGGTTGTCCTTTGACCAATTTTGCTGAGAATGACCAAAATGAGATTATTCGTTATTACGAGTTTCGCTTTTACTTAAGCCATCATTTTTATAGGCATTTTGAGATTTTAAATGAATTGAGAATTTAGGTTGTTTCTCAAACAAAGATCGTTTTCAGGTAACGATAAAATTCTTTTCACCATATAATCAAATTGGTCGGATTGATGAAAATAATAGTTGATTTTCGGTGCTCATTATTTAAATCCACTTTTTATTTAAGTTGGTTTGAATGGCTGAGAAAGTTTCAGGTACCCATGCTTTCTGGCCCCAGAGATTTAAGTACCTATAAAAGATGACACAATTTTGGCAGCCTTCTCCAGTTCAGAAAAATATTATTATTCTGTTTGTGTGGCGTCTAAAAGAAGAAACTCCGAAAATGTATTAAAACGAGATTTTGCCAGCTCATCTCATAGAAATTACACTCGAGGAAAGCGAAAAAAAATATGCTATCATGCAACTTAAAGTAAATGCATTTCTCTATTCACTACTTTGGTAGTTTGTCAAGGTAGACTTTCAAGCTACGCCGGCAGATTACATATAAAATAAAACCTGAAACACTGCCAAATTAATTGAGCAGTTTTAACAAGGAAGTCACCCACGGTAACGGCCCACGTGGTGACCGTAAAACATTGCAGACTGCCGTACGTGTCTCCAGTACGTGTATTGTCATCTGCGCAAGGTTGACAAGTAGGTATTTCCTGACCCAACGTCATAAATTTATTCTACAGCAATTCTGTAGTTAAATACCTTCATTTCTTACAATTACTAATTGTTAACGCACAAATGAAGATGTGGCAGTGGACATACACGTACAATGAGAGAAACTTGGAAATGTAGGTGAAATTACAGCAAAAAGCTGGCAAAGTTCACAACAGCTACGAAACATCAATATTCCGACTTTGGTTCTTATCTTTATACAGAACTTCAAGGTCAACACCATTAGTAGTCTGCACTGACTTTCTAACTTACTACAAATTACGAACAAAGTAAATAGCTACTGGGGAAAAAAAGATAGTTCAATTTTAATTAAAAATTTTCTTAGCCTTTTTATAGTTTCTTTAACTCAGTCATACTGCGACTTTACAACTATGTGTACATTCAGCATTGAGATTAGAACGAACATTATATATTTTTATACATATTTATGCTTTTGAAGAACTGAATTAACTGAATTAGCTTCAGGTGAGAAGCTAAGCGTTGATTTAACTTAACTGGATATTTGGTAGTGCTGTCGCCATCAGTTGAAATGTTGGGACTCTGTGACGATGTAGCTGCAGTTGTACCTTACACTATTGGCAGGTTGGTGTTTGGTCCTTTTTAGAAGACTCAGAAAACGGTCGTGTTTAGCAGCTGGCGTTTTTGTAGTGAAGACAATATTAGTGCATGCCATGGAAAAAGATAGATATAATCAACGAGTGGAATGACTTAGGAGGTAATGATGGAAAGTGCATTCAGGAGCTCCTGGGTTCGCTTCCCAGTGATTAACCAATCTGACTAAAGGTTTTCTCGGGTTTTCATGTCACTAAACAAATGCTGGATTGGGCACTTTTCTTTTTTGCGACTTCCCGTTCTTTCATTTCATTTCATTCTCATTTCAAACCAGGTATTTCACCCTCGGAAGTGTCGGCGAAGGACGAGTGCGGCGCTCCCCTGAGAGTCTGTTAGATTTCATACAGGAAGCACAAAACATCTTGTAATAATAATAATAATAATAATAATAATAATAATAATAATAATAATAATAATAATAATAATAATAATAATAATAATAATAATAATAATAATAATAATAATAATAATAATAATAATAATAATAATAATAATAATAATAATAATAATAATAATAATAATAATAATAATAATAATAATAATAATAATAATAATAATAATAATAATAATAATTCATGGTCACTAATTTATGTAATAAGCTCCTGAGCTTTATGAGTTACGAAACTCATTTCACAGGTTGAAATTCAAAGGATTCAATGTAAATCATTTCCGAAGTATCTACCATGCTTTAATTCAATCCCATTTGGATTACTTAAACATCATGGGGTAATTCTGTTAGATATTTAATTCATGACCTTAAAGTACTTCAAAATTGTGCCTTGAAAATAATCTACAATCTGCCCTTTAGAACAAACACAAAAACACTCTACCATGTAACTAACAGTTTACCATTACAAGTAAGCATTGAGTTGTCCTTGATAATATATCTCCACAAAATAAAAAATAATCTTCTAAAGTCTAATATTACATTTGAAAGCTCCTTATATATAAGAAATAAAGTAAACTTAACAAAACCAACAGTGAACACTTCTACTTATGGCCTGAACAGCTTAATTTCACACGTTATGAACCTATATAATGCACTGCCACTGGAACTGAAAAGTTGCAGGAACATAAAGAGTTTTGAAAGGAAAGTTGCTGAAAATTTACTGAAGGTACGAGTATATTTTGATAGCTGAGAAAGTGTCACTCATTTATAGCTGGTCTGATTAGCTGAACTGGTTAAAAATTAATATGTATTAATGTCTCGTAGAATATGTAACATTTTGGAATGTTCTCTGCTCCTATTATTTCTTGAGTCATAGTGAATGTTTGTATCTTTGTTTTATATGTGTTATTTTATGCGGTAATTCATTCCTACTATAAAAATGTAATATAAGTATTGTTAAGGGCTGTTTGCCATCATTTTATATATTTTAGTACTGTTCCCTAGCAAGAGCTACGGCTCTGGGAACATTTTCAGATAACAACGGAACCTTTTCAGATAACTATAAATAAATAAATAAATAAATAAATAAATAAATAAATAAATAAATAAATAAATAAATAAATAAATAAATAAATAAATAAATAAATAAATAAATAAATAAATAAATAAATAAATAAATAAATAAATAAATAAATAAATAAATAAATAAATAAATAAATAAATAAATAAATAAATAAATAAATAAATAAATAAATAAATAAATAAATAAATAAATAAATAAATAAATAAATAAATAAATAAATAAATAAATAAATAAATAAATAAATAAATAAATAAATAAATAAATAAATAAATAAATAAATAAATAAATAAATAAATAAATAAATAAATAAATAAATAAATAAATAAATAAATAAATAAATAAATAAATAAATAAATAAATAAATAAATAAACCAACAGATACGTGAGTTGCAGTGTAGCGGCTAAGACGATTGGGTCTAGTCTATGATATTTTTTATGCGTGCAAAATTACCAGATTTTTGTTGTTTTGCAGAGGGACAAGTAAATATTGACTGTTGATTCAACAGGTGGCTGCAGAAGTCTGTAGGTGTTGGACTGCATATAGTTTTCGCGTTGGCTCGCAAACCCATGCGGACTTTTTTCACCAAGACCGACCAGAAAATACTGAGAGCTGTAACTGTTCGGGTTTACGTCTGGGTGTTTGGAGTAGCCTGTGTATGTCACTGGCAAGGAAGTTGGTTAATGCTGGACTTATACACACACCGACGACTTGGAGATGTGCTGGGAATCACCTCTGTCAGCATTGCTTTGCTCTCCATGCTCAAGGCTCTACGCAATATCAGCACTTCGCCGTTCTGCATAATAGTTGACGATGAAAAAACTGGAGCGGACTTTCCCACCATGTTCCGTACGTCGGTGAGTATTGTTTGCATTCTATTCATCAGACTTTAGTGAATCAACAATTCCAATGACAGTGCATATGAAATAAAGAACATCTTCACTTGCTTATGTACATTCTTGTTTGAGACTAGAACGGTGGTGCAAGCAGCAGAGAATGGGTGTATGTTTGTGGTCTTTTGGTTTCACTCAGAGAAACGAAGGCGGAAATATATTAGAAGAGAACAGTAAACATAGAAACAGGTTCTTGTAGTTGTTCTTCTTCTTGAAAGGACTATCCTCCTCTTTGGAGGCTTTCTTCCCCAAGTACTTAAAAGCTAAGCCTCAGTAAGTACACTTACACTTCGGATCGGGTA
>JAUKNK010000699.1:0-72500 GCA_030765055.1 Mantis religiosa | reverse complement strand
AGTGAACCTCATGAAGCTGAGTGCACGCAAGGTGTCGGATGGAGAAAATCTCCACGTTATTACTGGGAATCTAATCCGGGTCTTTGTTTAGCAATTTCGCTACCACCGCGCTAAGCAGACAATTAACCGAAACACTAACGAATATTATAAGCTTTTATGAGTTACACATCAATGTGTATGTTAATGAACGACAATGAAATATTTTCAGAGCAAGTGGAGATATCTTAAACAAGTAATTTGAGATATGAGAGTTATGACCTGTTAGTTCAATTGTGGAAGTTACGGCTATAAGTTTCTAAAGTGCCAGTACGCCACTGATAATGATGATACTACTTGAGTGCACAACCCACGAAGATGAAGAGACACGTTAGAGCACTCTCTGTAGTGCAATGTTTATGGCAAAAGCTTTCAAATAAGTGGTATTGTCGTGCTGCTCGAACGGTTACCATGGATTTATCTTTGGTAATACATACCTCTCAGATAATGCACTGATTATTCTTGTAAGAGCGAGATGGGAGCTGCTGCGCGTCTCGGATCTGTGCTAAACACCAATGAACGCATCACTTTAGCCAATGGAATTCGCAGGAATCACAAATGACAGATAGATGTTTACTCCACGTGGAGTAATCAGTGCGTTATCTGAGATGTATCTATTACTAAAGATAAATCCACGGTAACCGTTCGAGCAGCACAATTATAACTGAGTTCCAGGCTCCTTCACTTTTTTATCGCTTTCATTTTTGTTTTGTTTGTTTGGTTGGTTCTTAATTTTAATATTTTGCCTAAATATTAAATTGTATAAATCTATGCATTTTACGGAGTAATTCCACCTTGCCAATGCAATTAATTACAATTCTTTCTAACAAAAGTTGATTCCTGCTTAATATTTTCACACGCTGTACGTCTAAGTGGGAGGTGGTTTAAAAAATGAACGAATTACATAAAATAAAAAGTAAATGTAACTGTTTACAGCAGGTTTATAGGAACTGCTCGAAATGGCGACCTGTGTATTCAATGCAAAGTTGACAGCTGCGAAGGAGCGACGTCATACTGTGTCCGAAAAGTGTTATTACACTGGCCAATCAGATTCGCGTTCTTAGTTGAGAGTCACTCCATTTATTCCTATTGGAATTTGGGTATTAAAAGAGACGAGGGAAAAAATTAACTACAGGACACTAACCGAACCAATGACTTTTGGAATACCAGTTTTCGGGTTATGGGTTGGGCCACCAGAACAATTATAGAAATGCCACTATAGTAGGCTAAATTATGCAAGAAGGCAGTTAATTGCTGTTCAGTATTCCACTAGTAGGTGATTAGTTCGAGATTTGAGAGATCTTTGATGCATTAAATCTTGAGAACGCCAATAACGAGCTACTTAGAAGCTACATTTCTAAGCTCGGGAAACAGTTTTTAGACATTCTAATCCAATAATTTCACCCATCTTGTTTAAATACTGTAACCGCAGTATCAGGCAGCGATTAGGACGCGGCGAATTAATCGAAATCAGATAATTAAAAAAAGAAGATAAATTAATACAAATGCTTTGCTAAACTAATATAAACATCTTGTTATAATAATATGAAATTAGAATGGATAGAGTAATGATTAAAATAGCAGTTGACTTAAGGAATAAGAAGGAAAGGCTATAATTTAATATAACATATATACTAGCATTCAGGCAAGGAAGAGAGAATGTTCTTGTAAAAATATGTACACTTTGAAGAGACAGGAAGGGAGGTCCGTTACCTTCTTTGTGCTAGTAGAGGTTCAATGTCTCAGAACTATAGAACACTTCCAACCAGGAATGTGTTGGGACAAAGGGGCTTTCAAAATACAGTTGAGCATGAACGCTAAAGGGATTTACTTCGCTGATTTGATAACGATGTATACCGTTACAAACAACTCAGGGTGGGCTGAACGTCAGTGAGTTAAATGAGTTTTGCAAACCAATGCGAAAATTCGAAATAAATGAGAAACCAATAATAATGTAACATTTGAGAAGGGTGAGCTAGTTTTGTCATGTGATAAAGTTAGAGAGGGGGTCAGAATAAGGTTCGAACTGAATCGTGAAGTAAGAAAAACTTATTTAAAAGGTGATACTACGACAGGAAGGACGTGTTCATGCTCATTAAGAAGAGAAGCGAAGATTTATAAGTCTGAAATGAAGGGAAGTTAAGAATAGCGCAACCAGTGTAAGTGGAAGCAGCATTAGAAGTTTATTAGAGCAAAGTAGTCGCCGTATAAAGAAGAAATAGAAACCGCGCGGAAATAACTTTAAACAAGTAATCCAGGGTTTCAAGTAAAATTAAATTTATGTTAGGAATTTTACTAACAGGTGGTCACCGATCCAAGTCGATAAGGAAACTTAGTAAGAATTAAACCATATAATTCTGCTACAAACAAAGTGTTATTAATACGACTAAGTAGCCAACAACCACCAAAATCCATTTCCTACAACCATTCACTTGAGGATCAGAGAAAACACTGGTATGCGGGTTTGCCGCAATACCAACTTATCAGCATCTGGTGGTAGTTAGTTTAACACAATTAACTGCGTTATGTTTAGCCGCAGACCACACTACCTATCTCAACTTGCTTATGTTAGTCACGTATACAATCGCTGAGATTGATTAACACTCTGTATATAAGAATTTAGGCTTAAGAAACTTTAAAATCGCATATTCCTCTGATTTCTTCTATCCTTCGGGAGAGATATTTCATGCCTATCATTTCCCATTTAATAAAATGATATAATTTCGTACTTTTCATCTATAATGTTACATCATGCATCAATATTTGAAGTAATAAATGATCGACGTAGTGATTGTGCTCAGTGCAGAAGACATGCAGTGGCATTTTGTTCCATAAACTGCGACCGCAGTTTAGTGCCAATTTTCTTGTTACCTTTATTGTTCTGAAGGACAGACATCTTGCAGACCACTATAATGATTCTCCTGGCTGCGTCCGCTTTCTCTAAACTAACATGTGTAGTTCAAACTTGTGGACTTTTATTTCATACCTAGAATAAAAGGGTATTGCGGTCCATAAAGAACTCGATATTTCGCCAGGGGTGATATATTTTAATAACCCCATAAACTGCTTACCATAGCTGTATGCACCAGCTATAGCAGGGGAAAAAATAAGAGTACAAAGGTATTAACTACTTCTATTTTCTAAGTGGACATTTATTTATTCACAATATTTGTTTCAAAGTGTATGAACATTCTTGAAAATTACATTTCTGCTTTCAACAATAGTAGCCTTTAATGGTAGCTGATTTATTTCTCCTCAATGAAAATGTAATGCTATATATTAAAAGGTTTATTAAATCAACAGCGCATTTAGAAGAGTTGTGTAGTCACGGTTTATTTACTAATCATAAATGCCTGACACATCAGCCCCAGCTGTGAATCACAAGCAATAAACAATGAAAAGAATGAAAACGAAATAAGCAAAATTAAAGTACTCAAAGAGCGACTCACTCGTCCCTTAGAGTCAGCAATGATCATACAGGCTTAGAATAAAGTAAAACGCCGAATTAGAAAAATTAAATTATATATCGAAATGGGAGAAAACTCTAAATAATATTAATAGGTAGATTCTACATATTTAAACCTTCGTCTGCACCGCCTAGTGTGGAAGAACGTTTAACTTCCATAAATTTAGCTAATAGTGGTAACTATAAAGCCTGGGACTTAGTACTTACAGCATAGTAAGTCACCACAAAAGGTGCGTAACTAATTGTGTATGAGAACTCCTAGTGGTTTACCGGGAAACATACTAGTCAGTTGGAGAATTTAGTTTCTTGACGGCATGTTGGCCATGGTAGCTCAATGGTTAAGAGCAACCGCTCAGGCACCAGGAGATCCGTGTTTCAAATCCCGCCTATAGCATTGAATTGAATCTGACACTAGCTGTTCAAACCTTCACCTACACACAGCTTGGGTAGAAGAACGATTAATTCCCATCTAAATAATATGTTGGGTTGTGATCAATAGGTGGATGTAATCCTATATATGTGACTCTGTGATAGCCATAGACATCTATGGTCATGAGGACATGAGATAGTCGGTTTAAAACAAACTTAAAGACCAAAGGTCTGGGCCGGATTTGAACCCGCGAGCTTGGTATCAGTTGACCTGGGTTATCGCTTGGGACTAGCATTCGAGAAGTTCCTAGTTTGTACCTCGGTGACAGACCAATCTGATCAAAATGGTTGTTTCTTTTCTTCACTTTCTCTTGGTCCTAAAGCGAATGAAGGGTTGGAAACTTTCTTTTCCGCGACATTCCGTGCCTCTGTTTCATTTCACCATTATTTAATCCAATCTTTCCAGGGTTGAAAGTGACAGTAAAGGGTTAATGTGGTCCAACTGTGTGGTGGAAGCTGCGCTCTGTAATTGTTGTTCCCGGCATAGGTGAGGCGCTGTGGTTGCCTTCCTGCGAGTGGGAGAAGTAAAGTAGAAAAACAGGAATGTTACAGGGCGGAATATGAAGTTCCATGTTTCACATTGCATCAAAAGTTGTGTACACAAAAAGATGGTAGAAATGGGTGAAACAGTGGGGATTTGTAATCGGACTGATAAAACATAGGTTTGTATTTATGATGTGCAGAGGAAATCGTGTGAGAATAGCACAATTGGTTTACCTTTAACAATCTCTGCAAATGTTACTGCTTTACAGGTTGTGCCACTCAATGCTGGTTACTATTCTGTAAATTTTATGACATTAATTTGTTTTAGATTGGGTTATATAATTCTAAGATTTGTTTTTGTGGATTGCTTATTTATATTTTTATGATATAACTTTTTTAACATAATAATAATTTTACTTTTTTATACACAAGGTAAATTTGGTTGTTTGCTATGTCAACGGAAGGAAGATATGTATTAAAAATAACTCAACACAGGCGACATATCCTTCTGGATCCTTTGTTTATCTTATGTTTTGTCTAAGACCCAAAAATTGATAATAAATCCAACAAATCTTAATTTGTCCTTTGATTATCATTTTGCAATAGTTAAAGATGATTAGAGGCCCAAGCCCATAAACGCCGGATTATGAGCGAGAGGAAGAGTTCTATCAAACGGAAGGAGTGTTATGTACTCTGGTTTCTAAATAAGCCAGTGTAAATTACTATCAATTAGCATTTAATGAGCTTGACACACTACCTTTAAGTCAAAATGTGGCCGGGAAAATGTTTGGGGGACAGCACATTTCTTTTAAATATATGTATCTTCGTTTTTTTAAACGGACAATGGTAAGAACATTTTTATCTATTTTATTATTCACTATAAAAAGATTAGCAAGAGTACATGTTCAAAAAATATGCTACATTATGTACGTCCGCATATAGAGGAAGAAATAACTTGAAGGTGGAGAGCGCTTTTGATAAATTCATTTTTGTCGGCCGTCCACCTGAGTAGAGGGGATAACTGTAGTGCGACCATAACATGAAAAGTTGCATTCTCAACAAACTATACTCTGTAATATTTCATAAAATAAATTCCTGTTATTAATGTAACATGTTTGGCAACAGGAAAATCTGACGTATAACGCTTCGAAGCGAGATATCCACTCTCTAAAATGCACATATGCCCGATTTCGTTTTAAGGCCCTTTCTATACATGGTTCACAGCTTGTCATGTGAGCTTGTCAATATTTGATGGACGATATAGCAAAACTATACAGATAATTTTCTAAGGAAACATAATTTAATTTTTATGCAGTTTAATATTCCTTCTGGGCTTTAACGAATTTCCTAATTAAGAGCGGAAGAAGGATGCAATCCAGCTTCCACATCATCAGAAGCTAAATTTTGAACGAAGATTCATACCACGATTCCAACGACCTCATATCTAAAGAACGTTTTTAATTTAAAATGAAATTTCGAGCTCCTTTTTGAATATTCGATCAAATATGATGGTACAATAGTTGAATAATAAAAAAGACTATCAGAATGTCACTTTGTTTTAAGAATTTTCAAACTGTCTTGTAAATCCAAATTGGTGAACAAAGATAAATAGATTATTAAAAAAATACCAAATTGTTAGAATAAAATAGTTGACATAGGTACGACTGTTGCTAAAACCAGGAAAGTGATCTTGGTTAGTGCGATATGGTTGCTCAGGGGAAGAAAAGGGTGAGCAACAGTTCCACCTATAATTTAAGGAAGACGACTTGTTCAATGAACTTGTCCTTGACGCTCCTAACCGCGATTTTTTTCGGGAGGAAACAAACAAAGCTTGGCTTAGTTACTCTTATCCCGACGTCGAGCACGGGATTTAAATTGAAAATTGCTCTGCGCGGGCGGGTCGCAATAATGGGTCCATGGAAGGGGGAGACGTGGGGTGACAGCAGTGCTAGGGCCGCTAGCTGTTGCAACGGACTCATGGAATTGGCGCGAAAAGAATACGTCTCTTGTAAACACAATACATGATGACGGTGATGGTGGTTGTGAGGAAGGTGATGGGAGTGGGGGCCTATGTTGTCCGATACCATTGCTTGGCCCTTAACCCTGCTGGTCAGTGCTCACGTTGAACCCGACAGCCACGATGAGAGGAAGCACCGCGGGCATTTCGGACAACTTCAAAGGCACTAAGAGAAGCCATTATGTGTTCTTATCGGTCTTGGATACGCTGTTTTCCGTTTTTATCGTGGCTCCGGCAGTCGTTGGATACTGGCGAGGAACCTGGGAACTTATGGAGTACCATGTGTACCCCCAAGATTCGCACAGGAGTGCCTGGGTTTCCATAGGAATTGGATTGATTGGTCATTTCATTTTCACGGTGTTCCAGCATCAGCTGACGAGAGTTTTGCATCCCGATCGGCACAGGATTCTCTATTATGTTACTTCTAGACTATATACAGCTGCATTTGGCTTCTTTTGCGTGAACGCGTGGCGTGGTCCTTGGAAGCTCCTCGAGCTATACACCGGTACGGACTGGAGGTCTGTGGTCCCAATTGTATTTGTGAGTATCTTCGCTCTAGCTGCAATGAGGACCCTAAGAAACATATCAGCGCCACCCTTCGCCATCATCCCAGACACGTGTGAGGGCTACTTCATCGTGCCCACCATGTTTCGCGTACCGGTAAGTTTATTTCTTGTGGTGTGACGTAACATATTAATTGAACAGATGTTCTACTGTTCCATCCAAGGCGCTTCTTAGCCGTAGCTATGATAGTGTTTGTGTAAAATAATTTTCTTTCGTGGTGACAAGTGCAACGGGTGAAATTGCAGGAAATGTGCGGCAGTAAAATTCGTATCTTAGTGATTTTTAGGAAGTATCTGAAAACATACGCAGAAAAGTAAGCGAATTTTGAGCGTCATGATACTTCAAATGACCTGTGATTAGGTTTTTATGCATGCAGTTATTTACAGCGAAAGGGACGTGCACTAAAGAGGATATGTCATAATCAGTTAGCTATTTTGTACTTCCCAGAAACACAAAGCCTAGATGCATACATTATGCTGCTATTATAAAGACAGGTACTAAATTCTAATTTGTTTTGATTCTTTTACTCATTTACCTTGGTTTGAAAGTTCCATGAGGATAGGCAATCTTAGCGGAAAGAAATTATGATTTTATACATGCATAAAATATTCTTCAAATGATATAACTATAAACTCCTTCCGTCCCCTCTAAAAATCGCACATTATAATATAAATTAAACATTGTATAATTCTCGGATTAAACACTGATGAAGAGTTTCTTCTTGGCAGCTCTCGTATCACATTAGAGGATTCATCCTAATTTAACGGCGAAAACTCTATCTTATAACCTTAGTTCAAAACTTCATTCCTCTGAAAACATTGTCTACACTGCATTCTTCTATATTCCAACATCGTCTGCTAT
Source organism: Mantis religiosa (assembly GCA_030765055.1). Taxonomy (NCBI): domain Eukaryota; kingdom Metazoa; phylum Arthropoda; class Insecta; order Mantodea; family Mantidae; genus Mantis; species Mantis religiosa. Next base: position 64,644 of record JAUKNK010000699.1, on the reverse strand, counting down.
CAGACAAAGGGATGTATGCATTCTTTTAATAAAATAATACTTCCCATGTGCTATTAAGTTTCACATTTAAATTAAAAGCTCATCAATAAACTTTGAAAATAATTTTATGCACATGAATCGTTTTATGTTTCTTCTCATTTTAAATTATATTTATTATTATAGCTATACTATTCGGAAAATATGCTACAGATATTGAGATACTTGTTTACTTGTGCTTTTGTAAGTAGTTCGGTTATGACAGAAATATAGCTTAGATTCCTTCTGTACTCTCTGTTTATTTTGGATAGGATCAGGTTTAGAATACTTCTGTAATGTTCACATTAAATAGTCTTATATTTTCATTGCTACAGAAGCAGTGGAAAGCGTGCACCAAATACGCATTCACTTCCATTATTAATAAAAAGCCAAGCAGCTCTGGTTGGTCGGAATCAGGACTTTATCTCTAATTCCATTAAATGAGTGCGTTAGCGTTAACTCGTTCAGTATATTAGAATGTATTGACTCACTCTCTTTAATCTGTTCATTTGTCATGAGTAATGAACTAACTACATTTGCACAACAATAACTTTGAAAAAAATGTAATATGAGATATATTTTAAAACTGTCAGTTTTCATACATGTTTCTTCAAGACTACGACAGGATAGAACGTAATGTGTCTCCCACATGACGCAGAACTTTCTGTTTAAGATTCATAATAATTCATTTACATATCAATAACATTATAACATGAAAATAGTTCTTTAGAATTATATACCATATCCGAAAATGTTCTCTTTTTGGGAAGCATTATTCAGTAATAGCTACTCTTGAAATACATCCACAAATAAATTAGTAAGTGGAATAACCAGTCTATCAGTGACCGATTCTTCAAATTTTAGGATAAGCAATTGGGAAACGTGAAACGTGTAGTGTTTAACGCCCGCTTTTACTACATACGGCACCGCAGGCGATGAAACTGATGATTCATGAGATGAAGATGGAGCACCGGTGGAATGAGATGGCGGGGGAAACCGGAGATCCCGGAGAAAACCCGCCCCAGTGCCGTGTTGTCCACCACAAATATCACTTTGCGGTCGACTGGGATCGAACCCGGGCCGCCTTGGTGAGAGCCAAGTGGTCTAACCACTGAGCCACGGCGTGGCCATAAGCAATTGGGATTGAGGGATTTCATCACGGAGGGGATTCGGTACGTAGGCCAACAAGCTGGGCCCGTTGTTCCTATGTCCCCAAGTGGGGACACCCCGGGAGAAAAGATGAGGCGAAGGTGACAGTGCGGCCGACCCAAGGACCCACGATAGTACAGAGGGCAGGGTCCCTACAGTTTACTTGGATAGAGACTTCCCCTGACAGGCCAGGACAAGGGACACACTCCCCTGCAGCGGGACGGCAATGAGCCCAGCAGTCGAGCCCTAATGGTCTTAGGCAGGCGATCCGAGCCCCAAAGGTCCCTGGCTGGTAATCCCGAAATGGTCCCAGCAGAGGAGTAGAGACCGACAACCGACCTACCGGAGGAGGAAGTAGTTTTCCTCAGAGCATATCATCCTGCCATGCACCGCCGAGACACCCGCCGACACTTCTACCCTGAAAGAGACCACCAGATGAGAGACGCTGTGAAATTATAATGGAGATGAAATGGAAGGACAGGAAATTCGGGGAACGTAAATAACCTAACCAGCATTCGCGTAGCCACCCGGGAGAATCCCCGGAAAAACCAGGGTCAAGTAGGTCGGGCACGGGAATCGAAACCGCCCACCCCCCCCCTCCCAAATGCGGGCTACAGACGAAACCGCCTGAGCCATCCCGCTCGGTCTAGGATAAGCAATAGTTCGGTTTTTAAAATGGATGTCATTTTTTGATGATATATATTACATTTTCTTTGCATGATAAGGAAGAAAGAAGAAGAAAATCAGAATAGCCCTTACCGATTGAAAAAATAAAAAATGTTTGAACAAGAACAATCTCGGAAATGGTTAACTCCACAAAATTTTTCATTTGGCATAAATTGTGTGCTTTATCAAGACAATAAAATATTTCTTTAGAATGAGATAAAATGTTCCAAACGTAAATTTTTACCAATTATACAAAACAAGATTAGAAAAGTAATTCACAATGAAGACTTCACAATCTGTGCCCAGACAACTCCAAGGATACATTTACTTTGTCATTCAAATATCTAAAACATTTGGTATTTTAATCAATAGTGTTATATTCCTTTTTGAGAAAATAAAAGAAAACAAACATTTTCCATTTACTGGATGATACAAAATATCAAGCTGGATATTTAAGCGACTCCTTTCGTCTTGAATTATGCTGTTTACGGAAGATACCTAGGGCACGCGAAGTGAAGCCGGTGGTCCCGTGTAAGAACTCAAGTGTCATAAAGAGCACTTTGAGCAAAATTAAGGATTATTTCTCGTCCTGTATAGAATGGGGCGCTGAGAATCAGAGCGGTTGAAGGGCATCTATAAATAAATTCGGAATCTCTATTTCCCAGAAAGATAGACAGGCCCGCAATACATATTTGCGACTCCGGAAATTAAGGTTAGTGGCCATCCCTGCTATAGTTTGTAAAAGAAGCAGCTCTAAATGTAAATTAAATCTTTAAATGTTAAAGCTTGGGATGACTGGTTTTCAAAATTAAGGTAGCGCGGTAATAGCCGGGAAACGAAAAAGGTTCTTAAATTTTAATCCCAGCATATTTATTGATTTTGCTGCTAGTAAGAATGAAAGTGATGTGCTCTCGTCTCTTTGAAGAACCAGCATATTTCAAATGAAATAATGGCAACATATACTTTTTTTTAATTTACGTCCTCCAACGTTAAGTCATATCGGACGATGAATGGAATGGGTGGAATTATGCTCAAATGAGCCCAGGGTCCATGGAGCTTAGAGTTACCCGACATTCGTCTTTCAGGATAAGGGAAAACCCCGGAAAAACTTTATCCAGGTAACTCGCCCTGACCGAGATTCGAACTCGGGACCTCTTGAACGTGAGGCAGAAACAACATATACTGGTCCGATTTCTGGAATATTTTCCGATCGGCAATTCTCGTACATAAATTCATTTATGGCTTGTGGTATTTGTTGGTTTGTTCTGATAAATAGGTTTTCCTCTGAAGATCATTTATGTTTACTGGCTTTGGAAGGATAGGGAATAATCCTTAATGATGGAGAAAAGAGAATGTCGTAGCCTCTGAAATTGGCAGCTAATCTAATTTTGTTCATTCCTGTGTACATATTGTACCTTTCTCTAATAGAACTGGACCTAAAGTATAAAATATGATATGTACGATCTTAAAACACGCAATATGTCATACTATAATTTATAGTCAGTATTCTCTGTCTGTCATTTTTAAAACTACGACTAGACTTAGAGTGGCTTAGAGTGAAAACCGTTCAAATCATAACATTTTCATCTTTATGTAATTAAGAGCAATAAATAACATCTATATTCTTAAGAACACGTTTAAAATTAAAATAAAACCTTAGTTTAAAGACAATAATAACCCACGACGTGACAGCCCAAGGCCTGCCAACCCAACTGCCGGCCTCACGCCCACATACGCAAGATAGAAGAGCTGGGCGATTATCTAACCTATACGGGAAAGAGATGTGTTCAGCATTTCGGCACCCGAGGCGGAAAGTCGGCTTTCTTGACCAGGGCCGCTTACCTATCATAGGCTACTCAATTTCCTCACGATGCTTAGTGGGCACCGGTCCTATACCTGGGACTTAAAATCTGCAACCCCTGGGGGTGGGACCGAACCCGGGCCGCATTCCATAGCAGGGAACCAAAGCATGGTGCCTTAGCCCATTACGCCACGGCGCAAGACAGTTTAAGGCCAAAAGTACTATATAGCTGAGCTTACATGGAAAAAAAGACAAATGAAAACATGCTGCAAGGATTTGTTGATTTGTCGTTGTCAAGAAGAAAATATTCGATCCCTGGAAATAGCGAGTATCGGAGATGGTTCCAAATCTCCTGCCGTGTTGTATACATGATGACGCTAGTGAGGGGCGCCCAGGACGGGATTTGCCTGCCGTGGCTCTTCCCTCGCGGAGGTTATTACATCACTACAAACTGAGCACCGCTCAACAGCATTAAACATCATAACCGCTTTTACCTTCCTTAAGTATTCATTGTTCCGGTAGTGAATTGTTAGATATAGTCCAATGTAACTATATCCTTTTTTATTTATTTCTGTACTTCATGCTACAGCTGACCTTCCTCATTTTTACGTTCTCTACACTTCTCTCTAGTGGGCAGAGGTTTCATAAAGACAGTAAAAATATGAAAATATACAGAAAAAATCGAAAATTTTCCCTAAATGTTACGATATACATTTAAGTTTTGGAGCAGATTTGCTTCATAGTTTAAAAAGTAGACTTTTCAGGTTTTTGTCCATATTCATTTATAAACTATCAAATAAAATACAACAACGTACATATAATTTAAAGGTTTTAATTAATGTAAAACAGAAAAAAGAAGTCACCTATTGTTTTGTTCTTGCTTAGTACAAAAATTGAGGACGTTTAATTTTGCTATGACGTCACATAGAGAAAATGCTTCGTTTTCTTAAACATACCCGACCTGCTAAATAGAGAGACTTAGAGCTTTCAAATTCCTTTCACAGAAAACTCTCTGACTGCAATATTTAAAAAGCCGATTCATTGGTACCATAAATTATTCTAAAAGGGAAAAACTGTATTTAAAAAAACGAAGAAGTATGAAGATTTTCACAAAATACGAAGGTTCTAACGAAATATTATTAAACATTGAACTGTTTTTCGCGTGCATTAAGTTTTGCACATAGGGAAATATAAAACTACTTGTTCCTATAAATTAGAAAAATAATAGTTTGAATATGAAATATAATTGCAGCATTTTACATTTCTCTACCTATGAGGCCTTCTGATAAAAATTAAATTTAAAAAGAGCGTTGTAGAAGAAAATGTGTGTGTGATTGTGTCTCTTTCTGAACAGCATCGGAACGAAAATTTGAATAAATAAAGCTTCAATTTTAAGTTCACCCTCTTCCAAGGATGTGACTAGGAAGATTTCCAACATAACTCGCTACCTGAAATTACCTTCCCTTTATATGGAAGAACATCATTATTTATCAACATTTTGTATGTTCTCACAAACGGCTCTATCAAAATAATTAACAAATGGCATGAATTATAGAATGTATACCTTAATTTTTTTTCGGGAATGCTTGTGAAGTCTCGTTCTGACTGAATCTATACTCTACTATAAAGTGTGAGCACTTTTTTCTGCTTTCCCTTGTATTTAAACACGTGGAAGAAATTTTATATAATATGGCACCAAACATGTATCTTTTGGAACCTCTTAGCCAGAAAAATAGCGTTTGCGTATCTATGTATGCCAGAAGATATTTAATTAAATTCCTACATCACAAACTATCCTTTACAATGTATATTTTCAAAATTTTTATTTTCTCAAAAATGGTTCAAACAAACCTGTATTCCTTCAATTTTCTGGAATTAGCCCCTAAAGTCTGATTTCTCAATAACTTTTGCATGTGGCTGGTACAAAATATATAAATCTCGTTAAATCACACAATTTGTGTGAAATAAAAAAAATGGTGTTATAACGAATTCTGAGACATTCTGTTACATTTTGAATTTTAAAATACAGCTTTTTGGTTGTGCTTTCTACCCAAAATTCAATATATAGAACTTTAAAAACAGGTTTTGAGACACCTGAATAAAATGCCTTTTTAGAAAAAGGAATGGATGTGTGTCCGCGTGTCTGTGAATCCTGACTCAAAAAAATAAGTTGATAAAATGGCAAACATGTGAATAGGACTATGATACAATGAAGTACAAACTTAATATTATTTTGAGTCGAACTAGTACTCGTTGCTCCATATATCGCGTTTCGTTAGGACCTTCCCAACATCCTCAGCTAATATCGACTGTTGAACTCCTTGGAGGTGATAGGAGTGTCCATGTTAGTATGTTGGTGAACAGGAAGTTTGGGTTCTCTTCAAAGGTGGTGTCGAAATTGAACAGTTTTCTTTCATATATCTTCATATATTTTCCCAGTTTCTTAATGAATTGGACCATGAAGACTTTTTAATAAATGGATTTCTTGTTCTATATTGTGATTATCGTTCCAAATATGGTACGCTACCGCCGATTTATTAATTTCTTTGTCTTTTATGTTCCTAAAATGCTCTTTAAGCCTAAAGTTAAAATTCCTTTTCGTTTTACCAATGCAAAAGTTGTCACAGCCTTTGTACATGAGTTAATTCCACTACACACATGAGCTTTGGTCTTTGGTTTTCACTTTTGTATTATTGGTTTCAAAAAAGTTGTACGCACACTTTTGTTGTTGTCGTTCACCGAATTTGTTCTGTGGTGCCAAAATAATGTTGTGTTCTTTGAAGCTATTTGGAAAAGTTATGTAGCTCTCGGATGGTATGTAAATTTTCTGTATGAAGTTTTATTACTAATTGGGCAAATATTAGTTATTTGTCTGCATCTCTGTTGTCTATTGAATTTATCATTTTTTATCAATTTAGTATTGAATCCATGTATTCTGCAATGTGGATTATATGTTACAGGTGGGTGATACATTAAGACTATTTAATGTTCCTTTAAACAAGATAGTTTATATCAAAGATTATATCATATAATTCACATTGCAGAACATAATGGATTTAATGCTGAATTGGTAAAAAAGTTGATAAATTCGAAAGATAACAGAGATGCAAACGAATAACTACTCTTTCATTAATCAGTAATATAACTTAATGCAGAAAATTTACATACTATCACAGAGTTACATACCTTTTCCAAAAAGTCTTCAAAGAACATAAAATTACTTTGGCCCCACAGAACAAATTCAGTGTACACACCTTTTGAAACCACATAATACAAAAGAGAAACCCACAGACAAAAAGTCAGGTGTGTACCGGATAAACTGCAAAGGCTACGTATGACAACTTTTACATTGGCAAAACTAAAAGGAATTTGAGAATTGGGCTTAAAGGCCATTTTAGGAACATCAAGAACAAAGAAATTAATAAATCGGCGGTAGCGTACAATTTTTGGAAGGATAATCATGATATAGAACAGAAAATCCATTTATTAAAAAGTGTTCAAGGTTAAACTGCATTAACCCTGAAGGGACATATATTCATAAAGAAATATGAGGGAAAACTTTTCAATTTTGACCCCACCTTTAAAGAGAACCCAAATTTCAAGTTCATCAAGATACCAACAGAGACGTCCACATCGCCTCCAAGGAGTTCACAGAATCAAAATTCAACATTGGCATTAGCTGAGGTGTTAGCAATTACTAGGTAAACAGTTGTAAGTATATCGAGCAATGAGTGCTAGTTAGACTCAAAATTATATTAATGGTTTTTAAAGTACAGCAGCTTCCAAGGGTGCGCCACAAAGATTTTCAAGAAAATATTCCATCATAAACTACACTTCATATGGAAAACTTTTCGGAAATGTTTAATTTTTCAAAAAAGACTATAACGGTCTTGGTTAAGACGCCATATGTTGAAGAAATTTTCATGCCTAATGAAATACCTATATATTTTGAATTTTCTGGGTATACTCTTTTCATTTTGCATCACTTTTGAATACCTAGTAAACTTGAAGAGATAGAAAAAAATCTCAATCCATAAAACATTATATCTTCTTATTAATATTTTCAAATAATTATTATTTACTCATTTGGAAAATGGTTTTTAGCTTCTTTTCCTGAGCATGCAAAGAGTACTGAATTTCAAAGGCATAACAGAACAATCAATTATTAAAATATTTGACCATCACTTAATTTAAGCCTACACTATACCTATATTACCACTGCATTCACGAGAAAATATGTAATAACAATTTTTTTACGAATTTTATCTGATTAATGTGAGGGATATATAAGCAGAAGAATATTGAAAAATTTATAGAGAAAACATGTAAATTAGGTATTTTAGTGGTCTTTCACACCCTTATAGAAAGGGATGCCGAGTACCGAGGCAGTTAAACAGCGTCCATAATTAAAAATTTAATTTTTATATCGATTAATCGAAGTATGTAGATAGAAGAATAGTCCTTTATATGAATGTTTTAATAATGTGAAGGGAAAGTAATATGAATGTAATATAATAAACATTTTAGTATTGTTCGAGGGCTGTTCTTATTTCACACGCCTTCTCAAGCGGTGAGAGACGATCCTGACGAGATTTCAACATGGACCTTCCATTCACAAGTAGGTGCCTTAATATCTCGGTTAGGCGCGTCAGTAAGTACAGGCAGTTCAAAATATTCGTTCAGAATTCTACAATTCAAACTCAGACGTTTATTTTCGTAAAATAGCTGTAAGCATTCTTATAAAAATAAATGCAGATAAATATATTACATTTGTAACAATATAAAAAACAATTGCATTTCTAAAATGAAACAGGTGTTGACAAAAAATTATACGCACTTGCTGCAATTTCAACATTCACTTAATACCCTGCGCATCTACACAGATTACGTCTCATCGATTCCATTGCATGTCCTGATGACCCAGGTGAAATCGCTCACCTCAATCATCTCCGGCCACGCCGTGGCTCAGTGGTTAGACCGCTTGGCTCTCACCAAGGCGGCCCGGGTTCGATCCCAGGCGACCGAAAAGTGAGATTTGTGGTGGAAAACACGGCGCTGGGGCGGGTTTTCTCCGGGATATCCGGTTTCCCCCGCCATCTCATTCAGCCGGTGCTCCATCTTCATCTCATGTATCATCAGTGTCATCGCCTGCGGTGCCGTATGTAGTAAAAGCGGGCGTTAAACACTACACTACACACACACACACACACACACACACACACACACACACACACACACACATATTTCCTCAATGATCTCCTGTTCAGTTGCTCTCGCTACCCAACCCAACGTTCTTCCTTCCTCCCCCGCCTGCTTCACCGTTCTGTTCCTTTTCCTGTTAGCACCGGTATATCACGATCTCATTCAATTTCTTCAAGAAAGTGATCTACGCATTTAGTCTCGCCCAATCCTCTTAATTTTCCCCTTATTATTTTCCCTTCGATGTCCATATGAGTTTTTCCTAAAGGAAAAAAGATCACTTAAATATTCCGTCAACCAAAAGATATATGCATATATTCCCTCACACCGGTTAAATTCAACACTTTGTAGGGTATCCTTTACACCTGTCTTCTAGCAGGAGTGATTTCATAACAGATTTTTTCATATAGGCAGAGTCAATTTCCATCCAGTCTTCGAGCAGTGTTTTATTTAATTGAACTTAGAGGAGATGGGAGAATTTCTGATTATTTTATTTACCTCACTCCGTAAATTCTCTGTAGGGTTAAGGTCTGGTTTCTGTGGGGCGAATGCATTACTTTTGGACAGTTATATAACAACCATTCCTTACAACATACGCCTGGTCCTTTGATGCGTTATCTTGATAAAACTTCAAATGCTTTCTTAGTCCTAATTTCTCCGCACATTGGTAAAGATTTTCTCTAGTAATGTTGAGATACTAGTGCTTATCGATAGTGTGCTCAATTAATACAAATTTCTCACTCCATTTGCTGATATGCATCCCATGTCATACCTAATACTTCACTGTAAGGTGTAAATTCCTCATATTCAGCTCCTTATTGGTTTACTCCAAATACGAACCCTCCCTTCTGTATCAAATATTTTAAAGAGGATTTCATCAACAAAAATTACATCACTCCACCATTATTGATCTCTTTTGCACAATCATTTAGCAAACTGCAACCTCTTTGCCATGTTAGTTTTGTTTACATGAGGCCTTTTTCTGACCACTCCTCCCGTAGCCTTCCTCAATAAAAACCCTTCCAGCTGTTCCTGGGTACACATCTTTAGCGGTAGCTAGACATTTTCTGGCACTTATTTTAAGATTACTTGTTACCATTGTCGTAAGCAGTCTCTCCTCTCTCTGATTCAATTTCTGTGAACGCCCCTTTTGTAGCAAAGATTCGATTCTGCCATTTTCTCTTCGTAGGAAGATGTCTCCAACATTGCTCCCTGTATATTCACCTTAGCAGCGATTTCTCTAAAGTGTAAGATTAACAGAGTCAAAGATCACAAGCTGTCGCTGTTCAAATGTATTGTTTCCTTTGTGTCCCATTTGAACTTTCCGGTACACCAGGCAGCATAGAAATATAGGTTTGTCACAAAAGGTAATGGGGGTGCAAGGCTCCTCTTTTTATGAGTGCCTAAGCAAGCATAACTAAGAGTGAGGAAATTTAAAGTGGCATGTGTATATCTAGCTTTGGAGTCAAAGGAACCCAATAATTGTTACTTTTATTTTAAAAACGCAATATAGCCTTATTTTTTAATATTCTGTTCGTGCTTTACATTCAAAATAAACTTTGTTTAGTAACAAGTTATAATTTCAAGTAACTCTCCACTTGCAGGAAAGTTTTATATGACCGAACATTTTTGTAAGTACCTATATTAAGTGTGTGGGTGTACCATTCGCTCTGAGGTAATATCAGAGTCCACTTAATGGATTTTGTTTATTTGGCAATTCAAAAGCACCTTTCACGGAAATGCATGTTAAGAAGAGGATTTCAAATTTCAATCCTGTTTCGTAGAATATCAATATTATAGGACTATTTCTGTAGTTTATAGTAAACATACCAGTTTGTATGACTTCTGGTGCAAAAAGGTAAACGGAGAAGCACAAAACTATTTTAAAATTAAGTTGCATAGGTGCGCATGTCAACAAATTCACCTCTGCTACTTTACTATTAAGGATTATTTTTGGTTTAATTTTAAGGAAACTTATAACACCTGGATTTCACACTCGGACCCTAAAGCTTTCAAAACTTTCGTTACGCTTATTTTCAGCCCTTAACTTACAAACAACAGTCTTGGCCTATGTAAGCAAAACGTGGACGCAAAGAATGTTATATTGTACCTTATAACTCTCGAAAATAACTAGACGTGTTTTCGAATGCTTATGACAAAATTTGTAGTGTTTAATTTTTTTATAATGTGAATTCTTACAATTGAACCTGGCAAAGGTTTACATTTCCTCTTAACTCCCAAAAAGGTAACGGTAGACAGACTATGGAGAGGCTCCGTATTACCGAGACGTAGCTCAGTAAGCCCTTTGTGCTACTAACGCCATCCCTATGAGGGGAGGATGAGGAAAGATTCCCAAATAGTGACCAGATTTGGTTTACGAATGATAAAAGCATGGACGTGTGCTTAACGGCTACACTACGAACATTTTGATGACGTCCTGCTCGATCCTCAAAAGCGCCTCTCTCCGGTATTGCCCGCTAAGGGCCTGAACGACAGGGCTTGGACGAAGTCAGGGAGGTAACACTTTACAGAGCTGATAGCCACCGTCCAGTCGGAAAACTCTGAAATCGTCGCTTGGTTTTACAACCCTGAAATGGATGAGAATGGGAAGATGGGGCGGGGAAATTGTGGACATAAAGACGTGGTAGGTGGATCACCACCCCAACATTTCTCAGTGACAAGGAGCAAACCATGGAAAAACCAAAAACCACAAGTCAGAGTGGACTACCAAGCCATGACCTGCAATCATATAGTACCTTCCAAAATGTTAAAAACAACCAAATCTTTGTTTTTAACACAAACAGGGCCAAAAATTTGTGCAGTAGATCTACTGAACCTGGCATAATGGGCACAACCTGGAACAGTGCGGAGGATTATTTTAGGAATGGTGTAAATCCTATTCAACACTGTTACGAAAAGCAGAGAATAATTTCAAATAGTCAAGCAACATGTTATGCAGCTAGATGACCAGTTTTGTATAATTGTGTACAACTAGGAAATCATGAGATAGTAGAATCACAACACGTTACTTATTTAAATAGTTTAAAATTTTAATAAAATTATAATTATATTACAATTTTTGCTTTAAATAGTTTAATTTTTTTATTATTTCTACCAAAGAATGTTTCAACCTGCATTGTTAGTATATTTATGGTTTATTAGCTAGATGTTTTGCTGTCTAGATGTAGAGTCCCTAATATCCTCATGAGGCTATAGGATGTTTTACACCTGAGCAGAATTAAGTAAGAATAAAAGCAGAAATTTTAGGCATCAGGAAAATTAGTCATCAATATAACACACGAGCAGCTCACTAACCAACTTGTACGGTATGTTTTTATACCTCAAGTTTAAGATTTAATTAATTTTATTTATGAAATTATCGTTTTTTAAAATTATCTCCATCCTTTATGAAAATTGCAGTAACACGACGAGAAGAATTTTATGGGAATCCAATACTACTTAGAACTGCAATTCTGTAAAATTCCCATTATATTCCCAATTACATATGAAGTTATTCCCTGATGATGATTAAAACAGATATCAAATATCTGCGTATGTTTTATTTCTGATTCCCTAAATTCCTCTGAATACACTTTCGCATTGTAACAATATTGTACATTCTAAATATCCTTTAACGATGAAACCATTATCACAATTGCCAGGTAATTTTGATAACCACAGAAGGTGAAACTTTAAATTCTTCTGGTTTCACTTAGATCTAGAAATTATCTAACGTTATAAAGCATCCAGTGGTCACATAGATATAAAAGGAAACACGGTAAAACTGCAGCATATGAACATTTATGGCTCCCAGGTCTCAGGCTAAATATTTTGGAAAATACAGGACATACAAAAAAATCGTTTTCAGTTGTTTATTATCAATGTCGGTAAACTGATTTGTAATATTCTGGGCAACTTTTCCCGTCTTTATATAATTATTTAGCGTAAGCTGATAATGAAGTACTTCAGAAATTAAAATATACTAAAGAAATCATTAAAAGAATCAAATTAGCATAAATACAGGATACATATTTTTCCGATTGTTTTGTTGGACTGGATTGGATTGTTCGGAGGGGATTCGGCACCTCAAACAGATTGGTCTTTTGTACCTATGCCCCAAGTGGGGCACACCGGAGAGGAGGGTGAGATGAGAGGAGACAGAGGGCGGCTGATCTCAAGGAGTCACTACAGTACAGAGGACGGGGTCCTTTTTCTTTACTAGACAGAAACTTCCCGCCAGTTCAGGGCAATTTTCATCCCACCTACCGTGGTCCCGAAATAGTCAAGAGGACCGTTCGATCACCGGGGGCGCTCCTCTCCAGAGCAAAGTAGACTTCAGGCGGGCTTACACAACCGGCATCCTGCCAGCCGCGTTCCTGAATCGCCCACCAGGCCGGCTCGGAGACCGTAGTCCGTCCCGCCGGAGGAGAAAGTCTTCACTTAGAGCGTATCATCCCACCATACACGGCAGAGACTCTCGCCGACACTTCTATGCTGAAAGAAACCACCAGATGAGAGAAGATATGAAATGAGGTGAAATGGAGGGACAAGAAATTCGGGGAACGTAATTAACCTATTCAGCATTCGCCTAGCGACCTGGGAAAACCCTCAAAACACCCATTGTTCCGGTAGATCGGCCACGGTAATCGAACCCGGGTCTCCCGAATGCGGGCCACAGACGAAATCGCTTGAGACATCTGCTCGGTCTCCTTTTTTTATACACTGGGCCGTCTGTTTTTCCATTCCGCGGATTTTTCTCTATTTTTAAGAGAAGTTTTGGTACCGCATTCTATTTTACTCTTCGAAAATTCAAGGCCACACTACCGATACTACTGTATCTTCAATATTATGTTCATAGCGTGTATTGGTTGATGTAAATCATTTTTATTCATTTCTGAATTGAAATTACTTAGCTGTCTTGTAGTCTATGGCCTGGAAGGACGGTGCCTTTCAATGGGATCAAACTTATTAAATTGTTTCCGAGGTTACGCTTGCACATACACACGCGTGCGCGCACTCACTCGCTCACACACGGTGATTTCCTTTTTAAAAATGTGAGGTGTTCAGTGGTCCTCAAAATGCGTATGTTAGTAGAGAAAATTGAGTACTCCATTCAAACTTTTATGCCGATATTTCACCACAGATACCTTCTGAGATCCATGTATTTTTGCACGTATTTTTAGAAAAATATCCATGTGTGACTGTGTACAAGAGTCTGTCAGCATAATTGAAAATAAAAAGTCTCATGTACCAAATTTCATTTTAGGTTTATTATTTTGCTTGAACGTCGTGAGTTTAAGGCATTTTCATGGCTAGTAAGACACATTTTGAATGTTCTATGTATAGTCTGTGAATCCTTGTTCATATTATCCAGAAGTTTAATTTATCATAAGCGAACTGCTGGGTTATACTTTTCGTTCTTCGTGCAAGAAACCAAATTCTATTGATTAAATTGTGATTGTTTCTTATAAAATACATTCGAGTGCATTCCTGTAAATAGCATAATATACAAGCGGTTATTTGAAGTTTTAAGAATAAAGAAAATAGAGAGACTGTAACACTTGACATTTTTTCGCATGATTGCAATATTTGACAAATTGAATATCGAGCGTTTCTCTCTTTGCAAACAATATATATATATATATATATATATATATATAGAGAGAGAGAGAGAGAGAGAGAGAGAGAGAGCGTCGCAATATAAGAATTTGAATGTGAGATATAAGAATTTGAATATCAGATATAAGAATTCAAAAAACATAAAATAGGGAAATATTTTATGATCAAAACTTGTTTGTCTTTAGAGCTGATAGAGAGAAAACATCCCCATATATAGGTATGAACATTCATTCACAGCCTGAAGTTTGACTAGTATTTAGAACTTTATTCCAAAATAGTCATTTGTTGGTGCTCCACTTGATGTAATACTGCTTCCACACTCTGTTCTGCCTTAAAATGTGGACGAATATCAACATTACGCCGTAGCACAACTTTTAGAAACGAGCAAAACGTGAAGCGCGAATTGAAATAGTTCGGTATTACATTGCATATTGTGACTCGTGGATTCGTAGAATTAAAAGTCCAATTTGCCGAAATTCTAAATGTTCTTTATTTCCGTAGAAATACACTGTTCAATTCTCACGTAACAACATTACATCACATAAACAACACAATCTGCCAAGGTCGATGAGAATAACAAACAGCGTTCTGATTACATCAGCTCTCGTTACAACAACACTTCACAGCTCTTTACTGCTTACAAACACTCTTGGCGAGTCGTCGCTCTCTTAAATACCTCACTGATAACTTCTAGACTATTCTAAAATAAACCGGAAACCGAACAATCTCTATCAGTCAAGAATTCACCAGAAATTCCCATTTCTCAGTTTGTTTGTTTCGGCAGACCTTTATCTGCCGGTTCTTTGTTTCCACACTGCCCGCCTATCAGTTCCTTTGTGTAAACAAGCAGCGCGATCGTAGATAACGGCTTCGCGACAGTATATTGTCGCTTATTAGATACATTAAAATAATGAATAAGGTGAATAAAATATTTTATTTCCATTTATTGTCACGTGGTACTCGGTACATCCCGATTGCACTGTAATTACACTGAAGGAATGCTCTTCCATGCGTTCGCACGTGAATTCAGAACGACGAGGTGCTCAGTATTTCTAAGTAGTGTACAGAAACATAAGAGTGTAAAGCCTCTAAAAATAGTGAAAAGACTGGTTTATCAAATATGTGTAGCTTTTTCTTTCAACGTTATGACACCCTGGCTGCGAAAAACTTAACTAAACTGACGTCTGAAGCAATTGGTGTATCCGTGAACACTGTTTCATATCCAGAACCAAAACTATAACAAATAAACAGTAACTCTAAAAGCTATAGTGTTTTAGAGCAAATGGATAATTTTGTTAAAAGTGCTACTCGTTGGTAGTGCTTAGTTTTCTTTTTAAACGAGTCTCCTACTATATTTCATAATTTTCTTTAGCAGTTTTTTAATTAGTTAATTTAGTTTATATAGTAAATATGAGCTGACTGCTTCTCTATCTCTACACTGCTGCAGTGAAAGATATGATGGTTGCAATAGGTCAGACGTAAACAGCTGACTCAACATGTGCTTACTGGTGGAGAGTTACAAACCGCAGTGTATGTGTGCGTACCCACTTAAAGCCTGGATGGACTATACTTTGTATTATTGAATTGATAATAATTCATTAAGTTTACATCTTCAAGTTATGCTTTAAAATATGAGCAGTTTCGTAGCTACTTTACTTCACAGCCTGCTAATAGCGTCCGATTTTTAGTTTCTCTACTAGGTATAATAAGTAGGTACAGTATTGAATTCCATCCAAAAATCCGATAATGCAATTTTACTGTTTTAAGACCCATGAATACCAAAACGAAGTATTTTTAGGAAAACGTCATGGTGTGAGCGCGGTGCGTGCATGTGTCCGCGTGTGTGTCTTTGAATAGAACAGCTCATAGACGAAAAGTTGGCTAAATATCAAGCTTGGTCAATTTCAGCATATTCCAGAAAAGCGACAAGAAGGCTTTAAGAAAATCCCTCATCCCACACCACCATTTGCATGGGACATTTTTCAAAAGTTTTGATTTTCCTAAAAATGGGGCAAACGAATTTGATTTAAAATACCATGTGTTTCAAATATTTTCATGACAAATTAAATGCATATCTTGAATTTTCTGGGAATGATTTTAGAAGTCCTCTTGATTGTAAATGACTTCCACATTTTTGGTAAACAGTGAGATAAAGACACAATCTTACCAAGTACTAGTCTTGTTAAAAAAAAATAAAAAACACACACACACACGTCTTGTTCTTTCTTTTGTAAAATCCGTCCTCCAACTTTAAGTGATATCGGAGAGCTTACAGCTACCCGACATACGTCTTTCAGGGTAAGGGAAAACCCCGGAAAAAAAACCTTAGCCAGGTAACTCTACCTAACCGAGATTCGAACTCGGGACCTCTTGAACGTAAGGCAGACACGCTACCATTTACGCTATCGAGGCGGGTATCTTGGTCTATTGTACCTAAGCCCCCAAGTGAGGCATCTCTGGGTGGAAGGATGAGGTGAGGGAAGACAAAGGGCGGCCGTCCTAAGGAATCAAGACACTGCAGAGGGTAGTATCTCTATATTTTACTTAGGCAGAAACCTACCCCGGTAGGCCAGGAAAACGGACACACTCCCCGCTCTTACTGCAGTTCGGAAGCGGTCCCAGCCTCCGGTTAGGACACCGGCAACCGACCTACCGGAGCAGAAAGTGGTTTACTCAGAGCATATCACCGTGCCATGCACCGCCGAGACTCCCGCCGACAGTTATACCCTGAAAGAGACCACTGGATGAGAGATGATGTGAAATTATAATTGAGATGAAGACAGACAATTCGGGGGATGTGATTAACATACCCAGCATTCGCCTGGTGACCTGAGATAACCCTCGAAAAATCCAAGGGTCAGGTATGTCGGCCACGGGAAACAAACTCGGGTCTCCCGAATGCGGGCTACAGATGAAACCGTCTGAGCCATTCCGATCGGTAAATTTTCTAATAACTACGTATAGGCATTTTTCTCAAATGGGAAGTCGTTATCCACTCTTTTTTATTCCTTGGCGTCCAAAGAGAACGCAGTTTGATAGCTATCACATAGCGAGCAGCTCTTAAAAGATTTGACTATTACTTTTTTTTTCTTTTTTTTAATTTACGTCCGCCCCAACGTTAAGTTATATCGGACGGTGAATGAATTGGGTGAAATGATGCTCAAATGAGTCCAGGGTTCATAGAGCTTAGAGTTAGCCGACATTCGTCTTGAGGGATAAGGGAAACCCCTGGAAAAACCTTATCCAGGTAACTCACCCTGACCGAGATTCGAACTCGGGACCTCTTGAACGTGAGGCAGACATGCTACCATCTACGCTACCGAGGCGGACTTGACTATTACTTAAAGTCTGCTGTATTCTCATCTCTCCTTGCATCTACAAGAATACTACTATAAGGTAATGTTTATCTCGATTGACGTGAGTAAATAAAGGAATAAGCTTTTGTAACAATAGTTTGTACTAGAGTAGGGAAAGTCATTTGAGTACAATACGTCAGATTTTTGCTATATTCCGTGGTATTGCAATTCTTTCGGAATGGAGAACATAATATGGACATCCGCAAAATAAAGAATGGACAGTTGCTGGTATCCGCCTGTATAGACGCAACACTTTTTGCAGTGCCGTCCGCTGCTAGCCAGGATGCAGACAGGCGCTTTTGTTTACTGCACACGTGCGGTGCATTTAAATCGAATAACGAGCCTCAATGAGGCCCATTCTTATATCTGCCAACAGAACGCATCTTCCCCAAGTAAAACCTAATAACCATGGTATGGATTCTAATAAGCCGTAATCTTTCAATTTTGCATCATAGACATTACTAACATGTACACAAAGCTTTAAGTATTATAGGTCGCAGATTATGAAAATCGTTTCCTTTAGGTCATTTTTGGTATGTTAATACATTTTTACTTTCTCTAATACAGTAAGAGCGGGAAGTATTAGTACACTACAGAACGTCGATGAGGGTTGATGTTATAACGTTCTATCGATACACTTGGGAATAATTATAAAATGGTACAACAATTTACTAAATTAAATACTGGGGATGTTACGCGAGAGAAATTTGGGGGTTCTGATGCTCAGCATATTTAAATTAAAAGTACTCGTTGCTTACAGAGATACATGAATCCTCTTCTATTCTGTCACAACGTGTATCCATTGTTTAGGTTTTCACTTCACATCACAAAAGAATTCATTTTAAGAATACTTTGCTATGATTCTGCACTGCGAGTACGTCGCCTTATATATGCCTGTAGAAGCCAAGCCAGTTATCCTTCTAGAATGTTCTATACGCAGTTTTCAATGTTCCAAGCACGACTTACTTCCGATACTACGTAACCATTGAGTGATTAATTTCGAAAGTAATTATTAAATCTTTTATAATCATAAATATACATTATATACATGACAATATTGTGAAGAACTTTTAAAGTATATATATATATACATATATAGTGACATTTATTGAATTGACACGTAGTAGCTTCAAAAAATATTGTATTTATTAAAATGAAATATAAATAAGTTATAAAAAATGTGTCAATTTTATAAAGCCAAAAGTAATTTGTAAATTTATAGGACATGAAATGCATTCGTACACTAAAGGCATCTACATTAAAAACACTTATTACGTTACATGCTATCCGTTCTTCCTTAATAGCCCGCATTCATCTGTCTCATAGCAACTGACCTACCGGCACAGCTGATTTCAAGCAGAGTGTGTCGCGAAAGTAAAGTAAAATGGGCCGAAGGACTGAAACAACTATTGAAGAAAGAAGAAATATAATTATGCTGCACGATATCTCAAAATCCTCTCCGAGCTATTGTAGATAGTAGGGAGATCACGTCATTCACAGGTTAGCAGCCATGAAATTAAAAAAAAAAAAAAAAATTAAAAAAAATTAAAAAAAAAAATTATAAAAAAAATAAAAAAAAAATTCTGCCTAACTTTTATCCAGGCATCTAGATTCAAAACCTGGACTATTTCTCTATAATTCTAATTGATATTTTATTATCATATTAGTTCTTCCTTTGATATTTTTGCAGATACAATCCTAATTATAAATCTTAGTTTTTATCCTCATTCAAATACTTCTATTTCTCAGCCGTTCTGAACGCCTAATCCTCTCTACGCCGGCAATCCTTCTTCTGCCTTCTCCTGTCTCTCTTTGTTTTGTCTGATACTGTTCCATCATTCTAGTCGATATTAAGGCTACCATTTCTTCTAAGATATTAAAGTTGTCTACCTGTCTTACTATATCCCATATGTATTTCCCTCCTAGACTTCTACGCTGTTCTCCTACCAAATCTTCAGGTGATTTACATTCAAATGTAACCTGTTCTGGCGTATCTATTACATGACATTGCTCACATAGGTCGCTTTCTTCCCTTTTTATTCTTTTGAAGTACGTTTTAAAAGGGCCATGACCGGATATGTATTGAACACCAAATCTACGTGGTTGTATGCTTCTTAGCTTGAGTCGTTCTCGAATGTTCGGGAAAATTTCATATACTCTCCTTCCTGTTTGCTCCGCATCCCATTCTTTTTGCCATTGTTTAATCAGCTGCTGTTTTATCTGCTCTTTAGTCTTACATTCTGTCCCAACTATTTCTTTAATCGCTTGTAGATTGCCTCTTTTGAGCCAAAATCTCGCTCCTCGTAGTTTAATCAGCAGATCTACAGGCCAGATTCCTAGAATAACTAGTAGTGCTAAAGTAGAGGTAGTCTTCACTATACCGCAAATTCTGACTAATGCCTGTCTCTGAGTTCTTCTTAACAAAGTTATGTTTTTCAACAGGTTTACTCGATGGCTCCAAACGCTGGCTCCATACGAGACTATTCCCACGAATAAGCTCATGTGATAAGTTTTAACAGATGATAATGATAGTTTAAACTTTCGAGTCGCCAAGGAGTATAATTTTTGCATGATGTTTCCCGCTTTTGTCCTTACGTTTGCAATATGGGTATCGTAATTCAATTTTTTATCTACATATATTCCTAAATATTTAGCTGCTTTAGATCTCTTAACGTTCGTGCCATCCATTTTAAATATAGGATCCCTTTTGAGCGTACCCTTAAACAAAACGTATGTCGATTTATGCGGAGCTACTTTTAGTTTGACTTTCTTACACCAAGTGCCTAGTAACTCTAGTGCTATATTTGCTCTACTTTCAAGATTACTTCTGTTATCAGACTCTATAAGCAGCAATACATCGTCTGCATATGCAATAACATTTAACACATACTGACTATTTGATAGTTCTTCCAGTAGTGGTTCGATGAGTATGTCCCAGAAAAGGGGGCCTAATATTGAGCCCTGTGGGCATCCTTTGGTTATTTCCTTTGTGATCATTTTGCTTGCGCCTCTGACATGTACCCGTCTATCTTTACAGTAGTCTTTCAACGATTCATACAAACATTTAGGGTAGTTCTTTTCCCGCAGGATCCTGAAAAGCTCGGGCCACCAAAGGTTGTCGAAAGCTCCAGATATATCCACGAAGAATCCTGCCACATATTTTCTATTGCTATTTTTCACGTTTTCCACAAGTTCATTTATAGCATCCTCCGTGGACCTTCCCTTCCTGAACCCAAATTGTAGATTGGCCTATAGGTTTTAGGATTCATGGGATCTCGGTCTTTATCTTTGCATAAAATTATAACATTAGCCTCTTTCCAACAATAGGGTACCCTACCAGTAGCCAGACATACATTTATTAGTGCACATAGGTATGGAGCCAATTGATTTTCTAGATTTTGCACGACTTCTGCACATATGTTGTCTGGTCCGGGTGCTTTCTTTGGTTTTAAGTCCCTGATGGCTAATCTTACTTCAGATATGTCAAATGGAAGTATCACATTATTATTTATATAGTTGCATTTAAGGCTTTCCCTTTTTCTTTTATGCTCATCCTCATCATCTTCACTGTCATCTGATGATAACAACACCTTCATCATGTAGCTCATGGATTCCAACCATGTTTTTGTTGTTGACCCATCTGGTTTGGATAATGTTGAAAGAATCTCAGGGGCTGTAATTTTTTCCATTACCAGTTTGTATGGTATACCCCAGACGTCAGTACTTATATTTTCCTCAACGAATCTTTCCCACGATTCCTTTCTTGTATTTTCCAGTAATGATTTATATTGTTCCTTTATTTCCCTATATAACTCCAAGTTTACTGTCCTTTCTTGATCCGTTATGCTTCGTTGATATATTTGCCTTCTTTTACGTAGCTTACTCCTTAGCTTTTGTAATTTTTCATTCCATATTTGGTACCTTTTGTTTTCTGTAACATATGTTTTCCGCAGAACCATATCCATAGATCGTTTTATACTCAGAGTTAATTGTTTTGCTTTTTTATCTAAGTCATCTTCAAAATTGGTCATCTCCGGTAATTGTAATACTTTATTTAATTCTTCCCAATTTGCATTTTTGAGTTGGTATTTCCTTTCTTTTTTATTGTACCACTTATTTAGTTACCCTTCTTTTTGTGTGATCAAATCAAAATACATCATATTATGATCACTCGTTGTCATTTCCTGTGCTACTTTCCAATTAGTGATTCTTTCAACTATATATCCTTTTGCTAAGGTTATATCTATGTTCTCCTTGGCATCAGATCTATTGTGAAAGGTATATGTATTTGCAGGTTGGTTCATAACTATTAGGTTAAATGCGCTAATAACTTCCTCCAGTTTTTCTCCTCGATCATCTGGATTCCTACTAAACCACCAGGTAGACTTTGCGTTAGAGTCCATTGTATAAATCATGGATCTTCCTGTATACGCCTCCAGTACATTTGTCATCCTGTCTAAGTGTAATTGTATGTCGTCTCTATATTGGAAGTAATGGTTGCATAATACAAACGCCACATTTCCTATAGTGATTTCCACACAGTTCAGATATTCGTCGCAAAATTGAGCTATTTTCATTATTTGAATATCTTTATTCACTACTACTAGCATAGCCTTTGGCTCATTGCCTTCTATTATTATCCTTGCAGTTGATGACATATGGATTGGTTTTCCATTGACCACATATGACTCTTGTATGCAAAGGATGTCTATATTCATATCCTCAATTACTTTCCTAATTTCCATCATTACTAATCGCGACCTTTGCGCATTGATTTGTCCCACTCGTACACCTTTTGTCCATTTACAATTACTACTATTCCTCTCTTCCTGGGTTAGTTGTGTGTACTTATCCATAATTTGTCCTATTTATCAATCGTTCCCAAAACATTAAATAGGTGGGGCAATGCTGTCTATCTTCACAGTAAAATATTTTCCCTTGCACTTGGTTTTTCTTTTTAGAACTGCATGGAACGCAGATTGCTGGTTGGTTTTTCTTTCCACAGTCTTTTTGAGATGATCCTGTTCCCCACAATGGGAACAGATAGACACTTCATTCTTGCAATATTTTGCAACATGTCCCAATTGCTGACATTTCATGCAACGGGCTACTACTACATTATCTTTCACAGAAACGGCCTGAAAGCCCACGTAAACTCTCTGCTTACAAATCAGCCATTTCCTTATTCCAGGATCAACTTCCAGTACATGGTGTACCACTCGTCTCTCTTTTGGACCTGTTCTAAATTTGAATACGACACCTTTATCGAACTCTTCCCACGTAAAGTCTTCCTTACAATTTTGCTCATATAAGTTCATTTTTATATCTTGTTCTTTTTCAGTTGCTATCACATCATAAAGTATTACCAAAGGAGCCATGAAATACATACGTTTAAACAAACGTGACCGAATTTTGTTCTGCAACGAGCGAGGCAGTTCCAAAGCTTGAACGGGCATGTGTACTAGGTGATAATAGACAAAAATAGCGTCAACAATCGAAGAAGTCTTTGAATGTTTTCCGTTTATGTTAAATAGTCTTCTTTTTCGATAGAGAATAAACTCACTCTTTAGATCGGTTTCGATAGAGAATAAACTCACTCTTTAGATAGGTAATTTATTGAGTAATTTTTATTTGACTTGTCTGTAATTATTCATAGCTATTCTTACATTCTCCATTGCATACTTGTAAGAATGTAGATAAAGTATTGCATTCTACCAATTCAGTTTTGAGATTTGAGTGGAAAGAAGATAGAGGATAGTTCAAATAGTTGAATGTTTATCGGATAATGGCTCAAAAAGTACCAAATAGTTCAGAAAACACCGACCAACCAATCAAGAAATGTAACTAAATGTAAAACGTGATTATGCTGCAAATGAGTTTCTTGGAAACACGATTGATGTTGACCGTTGACCGCTGTATGTCCTGAGCATGCATCCAGAATTCATTAACATTCCACCGGATTATTTCCATGCGGAGTAAGAGATAAAGGACGGTCTTTTCACCTTGGCTAACTTCGGAACGACTACTTTAAAATTGATATCTTTTTGGGACTTTTCTGATGTCTAGAAGTCAAAAGATCTCCGGCGGCTTGTGGAGCGGAACTGGACTTCATAGAGCAGGTGCAACTTCGCGATTTACCCTTAGGCCTGAAAACCATGTTTTATTGACAACAGATTTGGTAGCACCACCAGTTTCTGGCTTGGGAGATGGAGTCCACGCATGAAGATATAGTTCGTGATGCAGATGTGACACGATGCAATAGGTGAGTACTCGCTGAAAAGTCTGTCTGAGTGGAAGCATCTGCAACAGGCACGTGTTGTAAGTCAACAGTGCTAACAGGCGGGTGCAGGCATAGCCTGTGGTGTCAAAAAACACCGCTCGTGAAATATCATCGCGAGCTAGATGGATGTGTTCTTCTACAGTTTATGGAACAAGGATCTCCAAAGCAGGTTACCGCTGACGGAACCCAGTATAATAAAAAACAAATCCTCCAATCTGTTTTACATGCAGCGTGGCCT
The DNA here is from genome assembly GCA_030765055.1 of Mantis religiosa. NCBI lineage: Eukaryota > Metazoa > Arthropoda > Insecta > Mantodea > Mantidae > Mantis > Mantis religiosa. Next base: position 40,321 of record JAUKNK010000699.1, on the reverse strand, counting down.
AATATGGAGAATCTCAGGTGGTTATTTTTGTGGTAGAGGCTTAAAGCCGGTGTGTACTGCCTGTGTGTGCGCGCGCGTTTAACCATAAGAACCAGCAGTAGAGATGAGTGTGGCTTCTCTGAAGTACGCTTTGTGTTCATCATGGGTTGAGTTCCCTTGACGGCGCAGATCATGAAGATTAAGACTGACGGCAGACTGACAATGGTTCCGAATGAGGGTCGCATTCAAAATGTATAGGCGCAAAACCCCTATTTTGGTTATGAACTTAGCATGTGAAGCAAAGGATTTTAGTCCATTTTATATAAAACATAAAGTTGATCGAATAAATGGCCTGGTAAGGAATGTAACACGGCGTCGCGAAGATAATGTTGTTGATCGAAACAAAAACTGCCAAATGAGCAAATAGCTGCATCTCCGATAAACAGTTATCGGTTAACTCAAAGCAGGATGGCAAAGAATACCCCTTACGTAATTATGTATGATCTTTAAGGATACTACGTTACCAGAATTCATGTTTTGTGTATACGAACGTGCTAATATGTTCCTGAAGTGAAATGTGTAGTGTTTAACGCCCGCTTTTACTACATACGGCACCGCAGGCGGTGACACTGATGATGCATGAGATGAAGATGGAGCACCGGTGGAATGAGATGGTGGGGGAAACCGGAGGTCCCGGAGAAAACCCACCCTAACGCCGTGTTGTCCACCACAAATCTCACTTTGCGGTCGCCTGGGATCGAACCCGGGCCGTCTTGGTGAGAGCCAAGCGGCCTAACCACTGAGCCACAGCGTGGCCTAATATGTTCCTGTATGTCCCGAAATCCATGCGCTGTTTTCAGTGCCAAAGGTTCACCGGTCCTGCTCTTTTTTAACGTTACGGAGTACCAGCCCATGAGTATCTAACCTGAATTTATATAAATCATTCAGGACTATGAAAACATCACATAGAAGAACAGATCTACATTTTTATAGAAATATTTTACTCAACATACGTTGAACAATTTCCGAGAAAATAACAAATTACGAGAACGTTCCATGCGAAGGGTAATTTAGGTTGTGGTGAGTTTACTTTAATATCTTTGTGTATAATCTTTGAAAGATGTTGAATTTAAATACAGAGATTGGTGCTTAAAGATTTTTTAGCTTTAAGTTATGCTATATGTAGAGAGTCTCAAATATGTATTAGCAGTAAAATCTCTATACTGAATTTTCGGGTGAAATGCAATATTTCTACTTAGTGTATGTAGACATGTAGTACAGAAAATATAACAGTGTATTTAAAGTGTTTAGGATCTCTAGAGAAATGCTCTATGTATTAAACCTGCTTATTTGCAGCTGAATATCAAAATTTGTTTTTATATCATTATTAAGGTATTGCATGTACATAGGTTACAATCTTTCATATTTACGTCCGCAGTTGGTCGTATATTACTGCAGGCTGCCTGAGTACGTTACTTTTAACCTTGGCCTAGACTGGTCGTGTTGGTTTCCTGTCACTACGTCACTGTGTACTGCCAACATACTTTATCAGTAGTCTCAAACTGACGCAAGGAGAACTTTAATATATGGGCTCGTTGAAAAGTCGCTTTTAAAATGTATAACACACTAAAGGCAATATTTTGTAAGAATTCCCAGTGTCTTTGTGCTTCAAAATTCAGCGCGTATAGTATATGAGATTTACTATAATTACTATAATATATTTACTATATTAAGGTGAACACTGATTTTATTAGCCAGTGATAAGGAGGCTTTAGGATGCAAGTCATAGGTCGTACCCTAAGTTAAATCCCTGGGAGCACCGATAATTCTATTTGGCGGAATAAAGGCTGTACAGTTTATCCCCAATGTCCAGAGCAATATTTTTGACAGTTTATTCTTAATGGAAAGCTATTATGCATTTCAAATGGGAAGGGTTCTGGGGTCCAGCTAAACAGATGCCGTATCACACTCAGCGTTGCCAGCTTATTACCCCACTCCTTTTATATTTCCCTCTCTCTCGCACACTCATACAACATGCACGTGTGTTTGACGCTAGATGAAAGGTAAGCGAATTATATTTTACAAACTTTTACAATGATGCAGTTGCCAAAATAAAAATTGGAAAAAGCATTTTCGCAAATTATGTATATTTTTAAGTACTATAATATAATTATAGTTTATGAATTACCTGCTTTTCTAATCCAAATGCAGGACGCACTTGTTTTACCTACACTACACGCTTCATCAGTAAGCCGTTGAGCATTTTTGAAATCGAGCTGATTTCTATATTCCTCATTGCCCAATTTTTTGAAGAACGTGTACAACTTAAAAATAATACTTCGAGCCTGACTTCGCAATAATTGCCTTTTTGACTCGCCACTAAATTCACCGCAAGAAGCCATTGCAATATTTAACTCTCATTCTACTGTTGTGTAAAGAACAACTGAATGATATTGATCTGAACTCTCCAGAGTAAATAAACACTTCTTATCCAGCATTCAATCATAAACATAACCATACAGCATTCCACAGGCTAACAGGAAATGTGGTGTTTGTTCTTTCTCAAATTTAACACCTTGACTTATTCACAGTAATTCTTTTATCACGTCATGCAGTAGTTTAAATTTCAGTTCTGAGTAATCAAAAGTATATATGTACATACGTACACACACACCAACCACTTTGAAGTCTCTAGAGTAAATAGAGATTACGAACCATTCATAAACAAAGATATAATGTGACCAGACACGTTCTGCCAGGGCAGCAGGAATTTTATTGTTTCCTCTCGCTCGAGCTGGATTATTCAAAGTAATTCTTTTATCACGTCATGTCAAACATTTACGTTTCAGTTCTGAGTAATTACAAATATACGTACACTCATACATGCCAAACAATAATGATATTCATACAGTGTTTACGTCGCGATTTATTGTTATAATACAGATAATAGTGGCTTATTTATTTGTAGTAGAAAAACTATTTGAGCTAAAAATATGGGGTTTTCATGGTTATGTTAGATACGTTACTCTCTACCGTCCACATGGATCAGCTTTGGCGAAATCTGAATTTTTTCTTAGCGCGAATAGTATTTCATACAGATTGATGACGCTCCTCACACACCACTTAGCGGGAATGCAATATGACAACACCGCAGTACTCCAATTGGTTGCTCACCTAGTAGCGCCCAATGACAAACACCTTCCCATTTGAAACACATAATAAATCTAGGTTTGATACACTATTAGCGCTACCCTAAAAGCCCCCTGACTGCCATAAATGGGATGAACAATATAGTAGGAAACTATTTTTAACAAAAACAAAGCGGATGACATATTTTGTATTTCTCTCAAGTGCATTAGAACAATCGCCTGAAGATGTCGGTATAAAAGCATGGAATTTAATGTGGCAACAAATGGGTACAAAATGTTAAGCGATATCGTCACACGACTTTCTCTGTGTTAAAAATTCAAACATAATCCTTATACATTATGAAATTTATATAAAAAGTAATTGTGCTGTTTGCAATACATTATTTATGGTAAATGGTTGCCTAGAAATTATTTGAAAGTAACCAATAAATCCTTACTTATAATCAGTATTCAAATGTTTAGGATTGAGTTATTTACTAGCTTCTTTGAACTTAACATTAAATTTTAGAATTTATTGCTCACTCTTGGAGTTTCTTCAGGGAGAACATTAAAGAGAATAAGTAAAATAAGCAGAATGATATGATCACGAATGCTATGAAACAAAGGAAAAAATATAACGAGAACTAATTAAATAGGAGCACACTAGAGAGTAAAAAGATAAATCAAGTTTTTAATATAAAGTTGGCGGTTACATTTATAATGTAGGCCAAAAAGAAAGACTAGAGGGAAACGTTCAGTCCTAAAATAAATAAAGCGATAAAAAACAGGATACGAACTCGATGTGGAAGAATGAAACAGATTTAAAGTCCAAGGCGGTTTCAGGGAACGAATATAGTATATTGAAGATTTAAATAACGCATTAAGATAAATAACGTAAAATTGTATATATTAAATTTAAAAAATAATAAGGCATGTGAAATTGAGGGGTTACCGGGAGTTCTGAAAAGCATAGTGCGAAAATAATTGTAAGTTAAGGTTAATAGTGAAAATGTTTAACTCAATACGTGAAAAGGGCCGAGTCTCAGAAAGCAGATAAAAAAAGGAATAGTAGTGCCAATTTATAAGTAAAGGGCATATACAGAACTCTGCACATCACAGAGCGGTGATAAATAAACCATACAAGGATACTAGGAGTAGCTGACTAAATGTAGAGATGGGGCGAGAAAGTGGGGAAGTTACCAGATTTGCAAGCAGGGTTTAGAACAAAGCAGAACAACAGGTAATAAGTTATAGCAGCCACTTTTGCAAAGAAGAAGAAGAAGAAATAAAAAGAATCGTAACTTTTAACTACTTCCTTAAGATAACGCACTTACATTTTGAAAAATGTAATCGAGAAGCATGATGTATTTTAAAACAGGTAATATTACGGGTAAAAATAATCACTAAAGTTGTAGAAGTATGAGTTCTACGTATTTTGCCGTAATAAACTTTTGTTTATTTCCTGTGGTTTTCTGGCTATTCAACACTTCATTAAAATGCAGACGCAGAGGCCATTCACAGAAAATTCAACATTCAATACTTTCTACATTCCTTTTTTTTTTTTTTTTTTTTTTTTTTTTTTTGTAATTTTACGTCATATTTTTTTGTAATTTTTCGTCATATTGGACGATTCTACATATCAATTTATCTACTATAATAGTTTAATTAAATTTATAAAACGATATTAACACTTTAATATTTTTAAAGTTATGGTAGAATTTATTGAAAATGTTTGTTTTATAAGTTTTATACCAAGTTTGGTATTCTTAAGTTCCGTTTCTTACATCCCTGCTCTCTCTCTCTTTCTCTCTCTCTTTCTCTCTCTCTCTCACACACACACTACTTTACTCAGCATGCTTTTTCTCGGGTCGGGGTTCTCAAAGAATTTATTTTTGGTAAAATCTCGATATCTTAATCGTTTGTAAAATACAGTACCTGAAATACAATACCGCTTATATCTGATCCACTTCCCACAAATAATTAAGCAATAGAAAACTGAATATATATATATATATATATATATATATATATATACCAATACTAAAACTTTTTAAGCGATTGAGAACTATTACACTAATATATGTTTTAAAAGGTTCGTATTCTGTTTGTAAACATGAACTCTGCAAAACAACCGGTTCACTTTGACTAGTATATTCTATTAAACTAACTTTTAATGTCTGAATATCTCAGTGTCTCTAATTTTGGGCTGCTAAATTATATAAAATAACGAGTTTTGGTAACTTGAAGCAGAAACTACAGGTTTCCGAATATAAGAGAGGGACGATAAAGCTATAGAAATTATTAACAAGCATATTTAAAGTAATATAAGAATAAATATTTAATCATAAAGCAGAACGTTTAACGCAAGCAAAGCAACACAGACATAGCTTCAAGTTTCGACAGGATGTCGAAACAGAGAAACAATAGAAGGCAAAACCCTTCCGCCAGACTGACACCACTAGGAATGCCCTACATAAGGAAAAAACAAGAAGTATACTGTTAGGACGCCAATGGTATTACACCCCGGGGAGGTGGTGTAAAACTGCTGCATAGATAAAGAAGGGATGAAAGACCAATCAGGTTAAAGTAAGGAAAATAGAACTTCCAATAAAACTTAGTATATATCACGTGAAATAGACATGAACTAGAAAAGAGGCGTGGCTAGATCAGCCAGCGAGGGCGAAGACGTGAAAACGCGAGCCAAGTCGCGGCACTTCTCTGGATACTTCACTTGAGACTTCACCGGAGAGATTTCCGCGGCTAGGAAGAACTTAACCGCGAGAGTCGCGATACTTCGCGTGGGAATTTGCATTGATGTGTGTCTGTGTGGAGTCAGACTTATGAGTAGGTGTAGGAACGCGAGACCGGGAAGCGTAAAGGAAGGCGCGATATAATCGTTGCGAGCAAGTGAAGAAGAGAGCAACTTCATTACTGAAATCTTAAATCAATAAACGTGGGAGAGAAACAAGCATTGTTTACTTCAAATCACACGCTGGACCCTTAAAAGGAGACCTTTCATGTTCACCTTTAACGACGATGGAGAATAACCAGCTAATCTGTTGTTCCGTCTATATATCCCACATCCAAAGGACCCTGACCCCTCCTGAACAAGAACCGCACCCACCGTTCCTGCACCAAACTTTGCAAAAACCTCTAAAGTAGAAGTATTTCTCTAATTTCAAAATTTTGAATTCTATGCTTAGAGTTATAGATAGATGTGCAATATAGGTGAAAGAAATGCTGACATTATTTTGTGAAGGCTATACCCCGCTGTTTGCATAATAAAGTTTCATGTTGGTTTCCTTCAAAACATTACAAATCTTATAAGCACGTTTTAAGTGAATTTCAGAAGCAACAGAAATTACCAAATGTTGTCTCAAAAAGTTAGCTCCTTTCCATTAGGCAAACCTTCAAGCAATTTTGCTGCAATTGCAATCTAAATTTATCAAGCTCAGCGCTGCACTGAAATACAGGACGTCAAGAATGCCTGCTTATTTTAATTGCGTTTGGTTTCCTAAGGATGAAATCTTTGATATTATCATATTTATTTAAATTTTTAATTTCTTTAGAATAAATTTGGTAACTACTATAAAGCTATAACAAAGCGCTGATCCAGGCAACAATGGTAAAATGGTATCTCGTTCTATCACTTTAGTAGTCTGATCATAACTATATGGCTAAGGTTGTACAAAGAATTCCACATGTCCATCGACAAGAGACATACTTCTTACAGCTATAACGTGGTTATTTGAAACTGAACAACCAATATGTGACACAGATAATTGATTGTATTTTCCTCTCCTTTTGGTTTTATTCTTTCTTTTTAAAAGTATGCAATGTTGTAATTTTAAAAGGGTAGGAAAATTACTGTTCTCTGCAAATGTTCTTCTATTTCGAATGCATATAAAGAAGTACAGGTATGGTTGAGCCTAAAACTTATAAAAATATGAATTATAAAAGAGAAAATTATATGTGTGTCTGATGATTTCGGAAACCGCTCAGCTGATTTTCACATCCTCGTTCTTCTGGACGGACATGAGTCATAAGCCAACTTCTAATTGTGAACTCCTAAACGATTAAAAGGCTTTAAGGACTTAACAGTATCTACGAGGGTGGGTCAAAAAGTAATGCCTCCTGTTTTTTTTTCTCTTTTAACTGCCATGAAAATTGAATCCAATTTACATAGCTTGAAAACTACAACATTGACGATTAATTTGTTACTATTCAATATAATCTCCGTCCTTTTCCACAGTTTTGGTCCACCTTTTAAGTAGGGCATGTATTCCAGTATGGTAAAACACACGGTCTTGCTTTCTAAGCCATTGACACACGGACGTTTTCACAGCCTCCTCATCTTCAAAATGAATCCCACGATGAGCTTCCTTTAGTAGCCCTAACAGATGGAAGTCTGATGGTGCCAGGTCAAGGCTGTATGGGGAGTGAGGTAAGACTTGCCATCCCAATTTCTCGATTTCTGCAGTGGTGTAACGGCTGGTGTGTGGTCTTGCATTCTCATGCAAAAGAAGAACATCCACCATAGTTTTTGTTGGGCGAACTCGGCGAAGACGTCTTTCAGCTTTTAGAGAGTTCTGACGTATTGGACAGAATTTGTTGTGCATCCCTGCTCCAAAACATCAATCATAAGCACACCCTCTGCACCCAAAACACTGTCGCCATAACTTTCCCTACCGACTACTGAGTTTTGAATGTTTTTTTCTTCGGTGACGTTGTGTGATGCCATTCCATTGACTGCCTCTTTGATAAAGGTTAAAAACAATGAACCCACGTTTCGTCTCCAGTAACAATTTTTTCCAGAAACTTCTCTCCCTCCAAATTGAAGCGCTGCAAGTGTTCGGAGACTGTTTTCCTTGTTTCTTTGTTTTGGGGGGTTAACATTTTTGGTACCCAACGCGAAAAAACTTTTGAGTAACCCAGTTGTTGAATAATCGTCACCACACTGCCTTAGGTGAGGGAGGTAATGCGACACAATTGACTTGTTGTTACCCGGCGATCACCACGAATGGTGCCATCGACTCGCTAAATGTTGCATGGAGTCACTGCAGTCACCGACCTGCCACTTTGCTTTTCATCTGCCAATGGTGTTTGCCCTTCAGCTTCGTTACAGCGACGAACCCACCGTCTAACAGTGCTGACATCCACCGTTGCATCGCCATACATATTTTCTAGCCCTTCGTGAATGCGAATTGGCGTTTCACCTTCCGCAGTCAAAAATTCAATCACAGAACGCTGTCTAATACGAATGTCGATGTCAGCCATTTTGCAAGAGGATGCAGTGCTGCCACCTGTTGACTTAGGAAGTTACTACTGCAGGGGATTGGAGAAAAAGGTTTGAGGAATTGCGCCAAATTCAAAGTTTTCACATAACTTACTTATTTAAGGGGAAAAAATAGGAAGCATTACTTTTTGACCCACCCTCGTACATATTAAAGAGGGAACGTGTTGGAGTCATAAAAGAAGATTCTTGCGAAAAAGGCTTTAACTTTTCGTTGAGAATACCGTAGAATAGAAAATAGATATTGCAACAACTTAGGCTTTCCAGCATATACATAGTGCCCTATGCTTAAGCCACTCTAATTTGCCATGAGTCCTCTGAGGATGCTCGAAGCACGTATGAGCGAAACGTCAGGAACTTCAGTTTTTCCTCCTAGATCACGGCCAGTAAGCCTGGAAACTTCTGCATATTACTGGAATAGATAGTGCTCCACAAAAGACGGAATAAAGTAAAACACAACCGAAGATGTTTCATCCTAGGCATTATACATACATAGGTGGCCACGATACGTCAGCAGAGAAAACAGAAGACAATAGGATCTGCTAACCTGTGTGATAGTTATGTGATTATATGTATATATAATTTTAATTTGCGTCCTCCGGCGCTAAGTCTATCGGACGATGAATGGAGCCCAGGGCCCATAGAGCTTAGAGTTAGCCGACATTAATCTTTTCAGGATAAAGGAAAACCTTGGAAGAAACCTTATCCACTCACCCTGACCGAGAGTCGAACTCGTTACCTCTTGAGCGTGAGGCAGACACGCTACCATCGACGTTATCGACGTGGAGGGTTACGTGATATCGCATAACGTCACAAAGGACTTTTCCTAACCAGCTGCGTGACTAATTCCAATTCCTATAAGGGTACCTTCCTTTCTGAAAATGACTGACCTATTACGATATCCACATTGGCAAGTTAATGGAGAAAACAATAAGGAAATAATCCAGGTAGATACCTGAAAATAAACACTTTTCACCCAAGCACAAAGTGTATTTCGGTAATTTAATTCAATATAGAAAAATCTAATACCCCTACGGTCAAACAACAGTAGACTTAGGTATTTATAAAGTTTAGGATATTCGTGACATGAGTGCATTCTAAAAGTTTTAATATAACAACAAACATTCTCAGCTTTATTATACATTTCAACACGACTGCAAAGGATAAATCTCAGCCAAGAAAGTATATAGATCTAATGATAACCCACAAAGTTATGTAATCACTCATTATACCATTACACAGTAAAGCGCATCCATTACTTTCTTCTCTTTTGTAAACATCTGAGTATATACAGAAAGTATTTGCGCATTTTACAATTTCTTCCTTAGACAGTTATTATCAGTGAACTACTGTTTTTGGGTGATGTGTGTGTAATGTTGTTACTGCATACGGCACCGCAGGTGGTGACACTGGTGATATATATGAAATGAAGATGGAGCACCGGTGGAATGAGATGGTGGAGGAAACCGGAGGCCGCGGAGAAAACCCACTCCAGCGCCGTGTTGTCCTCCACAAACCTCACATGCGGTAGCCAGGGATCGAAGTCTTGATAAGAGCCAAGCTCTATAACCATTCAGCCAAGGCGCGGCCTATTTTGGGTGATCATTTAGAACCACGTCAATTAAGAGTAATTTATTTATCCATAGTCGATTATCCAGCTTCCTTTGTCTTTATGATGTTTAGGGAAATACTATGCTTAGTTTTTTCAGGCATCGTTTTATTCTGATGCAGAAAGGCAAGAAGTGCGTCTTTTCTCAGGAAAGTGAATATTTGGGGAGGACATATGAATACATGCTAGTGTCAGGTGTTGCTGTTGTCTTGAAGGCTCAAATGATATTCAGGTGTTTTCTGTGGTGGGGCTTCATTAGTTTCTACTCTAGAGTTAGTACTAAGGATATTTATGTATTAAGAGCATCTGATGTAATTTGAATGACAACACTGAGTATTTTCAGACTGCAGGGTTTGGCGGAACTGTAGATTATACAATCATAATCCAATCTTGAGTGAATGAATGCAAATATTTAGCAGTTTAGGGAAGAATTACTGCAGGAATGAGTGAGGGATATTATCTTGCCTTGGAATGGAATTTCCGCAGTAGAAAAGAGCATCTTGTAGCTCGTCGTTATAGTGTTCAGAGATCTTTTTCCTCAAAATATATAAATGTCAAGGTTCGGAATATTGTCTTTGTAGTTTAGAAAGTATTGATAGCAATTAGTGTCGCTGGATATTTCTACGAATTGATCTGCCAAATTGTTTAAATTATATTGTGGAAAGGTTATGTTTGTATTCTTTTATACAGAATATTAATACAGTTATAACTGTTTGATTGCCTCTAACAGGGGCGGCCGGCGAGGCATTGTATTGACGCTGCCATAAATGAATGAATGAATAAATAATAAATGAATGAATGAATAAATAATAAATAAATAGTAAATAAGGGTTGTTAAAATATAAATATGTGTACCAAATTCGAATGATTTAGGTAATCTTATCAATAATTCATCCTATTTTATAATATACTGTACCAAACAGAACGTACAGGGAAATGGAAATAGATATTTATTACATCCGTACTCTTGTTACGCACAGGTGTAACGAGTACAGTAAAAGTTTGATATAATACAATTCATGGAGAATGTGGTACGAAGCGTTCGTGTACGATTCCGCATCTTAAGTCCCGTGCTTTGCTGCACTCTAACGGATAAAGCGTAAGCTATGCGCCAGAGAAACCTCGGCACCACCTTCTCCCATAAGAAGCCGTGTATAAGCAAACATCCTAGCCAATAACACAGGCGCTTATGAGCGTAGATGGTGCCGTTCTTGAATCGGCGCCAAGCCACGGAAAATAACCAGAACAGAGCGTTTGCGTTTAACGCGCCTATTTACACGATGGAGCAGATATTCAGAAACAATATTTTTTGCGCAATTCCTATACACTTCTCTTTCTTTCGTTTTTGTACAGATGGTGGCATGACACAGCGGCACTACCTCAGAAGCCGCACCTGAGCTCTAATGTTCTTTATATTTCACATATTGTTTGGAGTTCAATTTGATGAGGTAATGATGATACAAAGGAAAGCTAGGAGGATATATTTCTTTCATTGTTCGTATAGCTACAGCTCTCAATCTTTGAGAGGAAATACAATTTGTTTTCTGTGTTTGGGTGGAGTTTATGGTATGCTCTGTTTTAATTCTGGATTGTTTTGCTGCAAAGCTATTCCACCAAGAAATACTTTTATTTTTGACGGTTAAAATTTATAGCAGGAACACTTAATATTTCAGAATTTTAAAATTTTGATAGCAAAATCAACTACTATTTTACTAATTACATGTTCACGATATCTTTCAGGTAGAATTAAATAGCTTTGCTCATGAAGTTTTTTAATTTGTTCCAGTCTGCACATCCAAGCGTGGAGGTTGTTTGGTGTATAAAATGATTAATTGGAAAGTGGACTCTTCGTAAATGTGCATTATAGGCAGAACAAATAAGTAGTTGGGTTAGAACAAGTATAAATAGTAGTTAAAGATAAATATTTGTGTTACTGAAATCTATACACACATTTCAATGCGTAGGACTACTGGAATTGAGCAGTATCAGATCGTGGTTTTCTATTAAAAAAATTTACAATTCTACCTCTCTGATAGATGCGAACTTCCTATAGTGTATTATGTGCCCTGAAATCTCCAGTGTATTAAAAGGCTTTGGTAGCTATATAATTAATGGAATTTTTTGTTCTGGCTATTAAGTTGATAAAGATTACATAGACACATAGTAATAGGTACTAAAACTATGACTACAACTGTTTCTATATCAGATGTTAAGGAAATGTTACGATGTGCAATATTATAAATGATATAGGTGCCTATATTTCCACTTGTAGGTATGTATTACAGAAATACAGTTTAGCGGTATGATGTACTCATTGTTTCATGTTAGCTATGAAATTAGTCCCTTGTAAGCAAATAACTTGAGGTTATGTCTGTTAAAGTAAATATTTTGTTTCTTAATGACTCTGCCAGGATCATATCGTCGCCGATGTTCAGGATTTTGTCCCGAAGGGGTACTTTTACATGCCAGTAAATCTATTGACAACGGACTGTTATTTTTAACCCGCTTTAAAACTAAGATTCTGGACTGGTTATGAACTCGAGACCTTAGGATCAGTAGGCCAAGGTCTAACAACTCATCCACTCAGACCAACTGATGTTTGTTGATTGCATATTGCACATACTCATGCTGAGGCCACAAGTCATTTATAATCCACTGGAACAGAAAAACGACTCCTTTATACATATCTAAGTGGTATTGTTATCTTAAAAGTTGACATTTTTTCTGGTTGACCTCGTATCAGGAGTTTCACCATGAAGAAAAGTTACAAGCAATTTGTTTTTAATTCAGGAGCTTGTTTGTTTAGTGCTCCTCTCTTTGTGATAAGGACAAAGTGGCCAGGCAAAATATTTTTCATATTCTAAACCCTGTATTTTCTCAATATAACAACAAATAGTTGTAACCATGTGACCATAAATCTTATATTTTACGAAATTCTTCCTATTTTTTTTTTTTTTTTTTTTTTTTTTTTTTTTACAAATTTTGTAAGATTAAACTTTTCTCTTTTAAAATAAATTCCGTTATCAATGAATGAACCAAGCTTTAAAATATTTGTTCGGAACTTTTCTATGAAACACGTAGAAGACTAACCCATTAAGTTACGTACCGATGACAAAATGTTGAAATTCTTCTATGTGAAGTCACATGTAAAATTAATCCGCCTTGAGGATTATTTTTTCTCTCCCAAACGGTTGTTTTAGCCATATATTGTAATTAGTATTAAACGAAAATCAACCCGTAACTTTTTTTACGTTTTTTGCTAACTTTAAGAGTTTTAATAAATCTAGAAGCTCCGTATACTTACTTGCACTTAATTTAACATTTTATTCTTAAATATGGACAATAAACTGAAACTCTCATTTTTAAATTAAAGAAACGAACCTGTTAAAGTGCCTTAAAGCAACACTACCTGATTATTGCTTTCGCGAAAAACAAAATAGCCGTTTCAGTTAGTTTTAGGAACTATAGATACTACTATAGCTTTTACAGAATTTCGTGAAAATGAACTTATCTGGGTGACTGATTTAATAAGACGGTTCCATAGTTGTACAAAAGGTGTTTTCAACAATGGTTTTCAAGTAAAAGTTTCCATCTACAAGTTATAAAAATAGCAGAAAAATATGAGTTCTTATTCTTAAATTATGAATATTTTAAGCAACAATGGTTTAAACCATTAAAACAGAAGTTATCTTCGAAAGGAAACTCAGAGGCAAGTCCTCTAATATGTATTTTCATATAATAGTCTAGATGAACGTGCAAATATTGCCCATTTACTCTTCAACAGGTGCTGTTCCTTGTAGGAGACTATATATCAATAGGTAATGCTTAGGTATAACTACATGCCAATGACATTGGATTTTGGTAACATATTTTATAATCTAATCTGTTAAAACCTATCTCCCAAAAGCGTGCAAATTTGCATTTCTTGGGCCAGCAGATTTTTCAATGTAGACATGTCTCTCTTTTAAAATAAAAGTTAAATGATATTTTATTGCATTATGCAAATTTATTTTAAAATATGTGATATTTTAAAGTTAGTACTACTTACTCAGTAATATTTTTCACCATATTTTTATATATAGACCTATAATCAAATTGCATGTGCATTATTTGTGCAAAATAATTAAATAAAGCAAACTTAATAGAATGACTTAATAAATGGCACAGTCTGCCAAATAAAGTTTGTGATTCCAGCATGAAAAAAAAAAAAATAATTCGAAAAAACACGTACATTTAAGTCGAAAAGCAGCTACTAGTGCTTACTGGGACTTTATTTTCACCATGGAATTTTTGTCGCCACCTTCATGTTTGCTTTATTATCCATCAATGTTTAGTGCATAGGAGTATTTGCATTCTGCATCATGCATATTTATTCAAGTGTTGATATTTAAGTATTCATATTTAGAAATGAGCTCGATCACATTTAAACTCCAGTACACCAAAAAAGTTAGCAATCTATGCTAACATTTCAATTTGCTTAAAATTGTTTATGAGTCAGTTTCGTTGTTCATTTCTACATATTGTTCACTAACAAATAGCATTGAATGAAGCTCTGTCATTTATATGTATGCAGCAGTAATACCATTGCTCCAATTTCCTTGCCATACCTAACTACAAAATGCCAAATTATGTTTGCCACCTCCGTAATTATCTTAGGAATAATATTATTTGGTACATATTGTGACTTTGTGGGTTCGTGAAATGATAAAACGAGGTTACGAAACACAAAAACTACACTTTATTCTCCTCGAAATACACTGTTCAACATTACAGAATTGCTAGAACCTCAAAACTGTTTATTTTCTCTAACTCTACACTCAACTGTCTGTCGCTACCGGTCACGATTGGTTCCGAAGTTTTCCGAATCTCCACCGGCCATAATTTTTCATCGGCTTCGCGAGTCTACCGCCAGGGCGACACTGCTCCCTCCTCAAGGCTGGTCGTCCCGAACACCGCCTTCGTAGCGGGCCAGGCAATCCAGGTGTACCTCGGGGCATCTTCTGGATGCGGTAGACCACGTCGTTAATCCTCTTCACCACACGGTACGGTCCTTGCCATGACTGCTGAAGCTTCGGGCAGCGTCCCTTGGTCCGGGTCGGGCGGTACAACCAGTCCAGATCACCTTGCTGGAACCCTTGGCTGTTGGCTTGCCTGTCGTATCGGGTTTTCATGCGGTCGCTCGCCTTCTGGATGTTCTGGCGAGCCATCTCGTGCATGTCGTGGAGGTGGTCCACCAGGTTCTCCACATCCCTCAAGAGTGGCCCCAAGTCTGCGTCCGCCAGCTGCTCCCTCCTCAGGCCTGCGCTATCCCAGCCATCCGCAGGCACTGCCGTGACTACTCGAACTGCTGCGGCACGCTTCTTCCCCTCCACTCTTGTGCATTGGCCGCACTCTTCTGGACAGGGTCTTCGGGACATAGCGTCCGCGTTACCGTAACTCTTCCCTCTGCGATGTTCCGAGGTGAAGTCGTACTCCTGCTGCCTCTGGACCCCACCTGCTGTCTGACCTTCCGGTCGGGCCGTCACTATCACTTCGCTCCTCGCGGGGGCAACCACGTCTTCGCTCAAGACGACCCTACCAATTCCAAGGCGCTCTTCTGGTTGACGGAGTATAACCTCTTCTCCGTTGAGCCTCAGGACCTTCCTGCCGACGTCGACCGTCGCCTCGTGGCTCCTGAGGTCATCCAGTCCCAGAATCACCTCCTCAGCCACCTTCGCGATGAACACCCAAAGACGCACGGCACTCCGTCCCAAGTTCAGCTCCAGCAGGGCCTCCTTCTGCACAGGCATGGTGTCGCCCGATGCCGTCACAAGCTGGTATGGTCGGCTCGGTTTCCTCGTCGGCAAACCCTTCGCCACGTCAGGTCTGATGATGGTCACGGTCGCCCCGGTGTCCACCAGCACGCAGCACGGCTTTCCTCTTACCCAACCGTCCGCGATGAGGTTGTCATCCATCCGCCGGCTGACGGCGCGGATTGTCACTCGAGGGGATGGTGGAAATGGCGCCGACGTGCCCCTCTCTACGCCGGACCTTACTCGCTCTTCCCGCTGCCCTTCCTGGTGTGGGCAGTCTCTCTGCAGGTGCCCGGGCTGTCCACACCCCCAACACAGGCCACTATGTGTTCGCCGGCGTCCCACAGCTGGTCTTCTGTCTCCGGCGTAGCGGACACTCCTCGTTCTCGACGTCGGGATAGATGCTACCTTGGCCGCCTCCATCCTTAATGTCGCTGTCAGCGCCTCGTGGATGGTTTTATAATCGCCGAGCATTAGGCGCTGACGAATCTCCGTGTCCCGTACCCCGTCGACAAAATTGTAGGCGGCTTCCCGGGATACGAACTCCAGTGGCATGTCAACCAAGGCCTTGCTAGCTAGCTGCTCAATCGCTATGGCTAACTCCTGCAGCGTCTCCCCCGGCTGCTGTGACCTTGCCTTTAGTTGGCTGCGGTACGCTGCGGCTAAGCGGCGGTTCCCGAAGCGATTCTCCAGGGCCTCCCAGATGTCCTTGGGCGCCGCCGTCGTCTGCACCGCGTTTAGGATTTCCGCGACCCGTCCCTGGAGACTGGCTATTAACTGTGTGGCCTCCTCCTCCGGTGACCATCTGTTGTGCTTGGCCACTGTGTCGAACTGGCGGCGGAAGACCTCGAATGTTGACGCGCCGTCATATTTCGGAGGTTTGACGCGCGCCGATGTTGTGTCGCGTCCCGGTGCGTCAGCCTTCAAATCCTTCAGCTTCCTGCCGACGACGTCTTCCACCATGGCGTTCAGGGACTTGACGCTGCTGTCGGCCTTTCCCTCCAGGTTGTTTACGCGGTTCGCGAGGTATTCGACGTCTTCAACCATGGCGTTCAGGGACTTGGCGTTATTGTCGGCCTTTTCCTCTAGATCATTGAAGCGGTTCGCCAGGTCCTCGACGCGCTCGTTCACTTAGCCCATCCGCTTGCCCAGCTCCGTCACGTTATCCCTCACGCCGGCCAACTGTTCCTCAAATTTGGCGGCGAGGACCTCGTTCGCCTCCTTCATTTCCGTGGCCAGACTGTCGTTCGCTGCCTTCATTTCTGTGGTCAATTCGGTCTTTATTTCTTTCAACTCTGCGGCC
Source organism: Mantis religiosa (assembly GCA_030765055.1). Classification (NCBI taxonomy): domain Eukaryota; kingdom Metazoa; phylum Arthropoda; class Insecta; order Mantodea; family Mantidae; genus Mantis; species Mantis religiosa. The sequence goes on along the minus strand of JAUKNK010000699.1, from coordinate 23,217 downwards.
AGGTTGTTATTTGCCGCTTCTGTTTTTGTTGTTAACTCGTTCATATTCACGGCCAAGTTGTTATTTGCCGCTTCCGACTTCGCTGTTAATTCATTCATCTTCTGCAAAAGCATTTCCAATGCCGATTCCATGGCCATAATGTTCGGTGATGTTGTTATCCCACTTCTGACACCAGTTGTGACTTTGTGGGTTCGTGAAATGATAAAACGAGGTTACGAAACACAAAAACTACACTTTATTCTCCTCGAAATACACTGTTCAACATTACAGAATTGCTAGAACCTCAAAACTGTTTATTTTCTCTAACTCTACACTCAACTGTCTGTCGCTACCGGTCAAGATTGGTTCCGAAGTTTTCCGAATCTCCACCGGCCATCATTTTTCATCGGCTTCGCGAGTCTACCGCCAGGGCGACACTATATACGTTTTATTTTTGTCACATAATTTCAAATTAATCTGTGATTTATTTTTAGGGGATTTTCTTTAAGCTGAAGCGGGAAAATACATCTAAATTTATTTGAAGAAATAGGGGAACTTAGAATATTTCATTTTAGGGAGTGAATGAGTAGAATTTAAGGGCCCTCGACAATTAGGTCATTTGCTTTCGATTTAAGTATCCCTACAACTTCCAAAGATAATTGTAATAGAGCATAGCTTTCTTTATATTAGTAAGGATTTTAATAAATCAGATAGACATGCTAGTTTCAATTTTAATTCTGTGAGCAGTAGCTAATTTCATTAATACTGTGAGCAAATTAGAGATTTTAAAAGTTAGTGATGTATTATTTTTAATCTCAAGCCGATAATAGTGTTTTTTTTTTGTTTTTTTTTTTTGCGTTTAGGTTTGTAAATTAAATTTTGCTTCAGGTATAACTTAACAGCTCTTAATTACTGATCTATCTTTCATGCTCGCTTCAAACAATTGCTAACATGGGTGATTATCTTTATTGCTCAGGGCTTCTCTCTCTCTCTCTCTCTCTCTCTCTCTCTCTCTCTCTCTCTCTCTCTCTCTCTCTCTCTCTCTCTCTCTCTCTCTCTCTCTCTCTCTCTCTCTCTCTCTCTCCTCTCTCTCTCTCTCTCTCTCTCTCTCTCTCTCTCTCTCTCTCTGTGTGTCTTTATGTATTAAACACGCATGCATATATATATGCAAGATATTTTTCTTTTACTTTCATAATATTTAACCTTCCTAAAATGCATGGCCGCGCTATGTCTGAGTGGTTACACCGCTTGGCTCTCACCTAGGCGGCCCGGGTTCGATCACAGGCGACCGCAAAGTGGGATTTTGTGGACAACACATAGTGCTGGGGTGGGTTTCCTCCGGGTACTCTGGTTTCTCCCACCATCATTCCACCAATTGCTCCATTAATCATTCATCTCAGGTGTTGGGCTGACCCCTCAACCCTGATTTCATCTCAGGTCAGATGCTTCGGCTCCCTCGTTCTGAGGGAACCCAAGCGCCTCCTAACGTCAGCATTGACGAGAAGGGAGAAAAAAATTTTTGCTGTCTATTCACGAGGCATTCACGGGCTCAATGACTAACTTTGGATTCACTGAGTGACTAGAAGATCCTCCATTACCGCCTGACTATACTGTGTAGAATTGTAATGCTCCCCCAGATAGACATTATGTATCTCTGCCTGAAAGATCGTGGCTTATATTTTTTAAGCCAGAATGAATGCTTGGTACCATTCCTGTGTTATCCAGCGCCTGTTCCTAATTTAATTTTAAAATTATTCTGTAGTACCAGATTGGACTTGGATTTTCCTGTCTCCCCATTCACTGCTCCTGTAGATGTGACAGTAAATATTTTCGCCTTTTTAACTAGCTTAGATTCTTATTTTAAACGTATTATAAAATACATTACTTTCTGTATTACATGCTCTAAATTATTTCGTTTTTTATTTGCAGGGATCAAGAGAAACAGCACTCTATGTGTTGGACTGCCTTTTTAGTGTGGTTGTGATTGGTACTCTGGTAGTGTTTGTGTGGCGTGGAGCCTGGACGCTTCTGGATATGTATCTCTATCCAGATAAACCTGTCATCTCTTATTGGGCTTCTCTAGTAAGTACTTAGTGCTGTTAGCAAATTGAGGATCTATACTCATTGCGTGTTCTTTTTTAGGAATAGTCGACGCATTTTGAAAGAAATATGATACAAAAGCATATTTGCCATATTTATGAAAATGTCCATTATTTTTGTCAGCTGGAATATATGACATTTTTATTAATAAAATGTTTCTGTGTTTAACGAACGTTGGCAGGCTTGAAGGTCCGGCCGAGAGTGCTTAAAACCTATACTTGATAGGACTTGACCATTTGTTATCAGAATGGGTATCATAGGGTAATGGGTGTGATAGGTAGGAGGAATGATAGGGGTAGCGAAATTTACCTTTAACACTGTTAGTTTGGATGCAACGGCCTTTATGCACCGGCGGTGTGTCGAGGTTTCCAAAACGTTGTTCGGAGTTGCTATTGCAAATGTTTATATCCGAACATCTCTTGAGGATTGTACAGCGATTAGTTTTTCCTGTTAAGGTTTTACCTTTGTTACCATCGGTATTATATGCGGAGAACACGCTGACGCCCAGGGCGCTGTAGGAATAGTGTGACAATAAAATCGTAACATTTTTCAGTCCATCGCTCAATTTTTTCTCGGGCCCAAATGACCTTGTTGTCGACGGGCCCTAAAACACCACACACTCACTCACCCTACGTATAGAAGACATGGGGCTTCATGAAGCAAGAAACGGCACACACAATAAATGTTTGGAGATACGCCTTCACAGACATAGCGGACTGGAGTCAGCGACCATGCCCCAGATCTTGCAAGCGTACAATTGGGTGGAGGTAACTGAGAAGGCGTAGCTCTAGAAAGGCTAAAATAAGCAGTAGCCTCATTCGCCCTATGCCACAAATTTCTGATATGTTCCTCAAAATTAGACTTTTATCTAGCTTAACTCTCAGATTATATAAAACTGCTGCACTCTTATGCTGCTTTTTTTTAAAGGAAGACGAAATTCTTCTACGCAATATTTGAGAAATAAGTCATTTTTTTGTTGTTGTAATTTACGTCCTCCAACGTTAAGTCATATCGGACGATGAATGAAATGGGTGAAATGATGCTCAGTGCGTCCGGGGTCTATGGAGCTTAGAGTTACCCGACATTCGTCTTTCAGGATAAGGGAAAACCCCGGGGAAAACCTTATCCAGATAACTCACTCTGACCGAGATTCGAACTCGGGACCTCTTGAACGTGAGGCAGTCATGCTACCATCTACGCTACCGAGGCGGGCTAAGTCAAATCAAGCATTGGATGATTTCTAGCGTGGCAGTATTCGTCATATTTAAAAAAACTACACAAAAAATTAAAGATTTCACAGTATATAGAATAGATTTGTAACGATAATACTATATAAATTAAGCCATAGATATCCTGTGAAAACATGTAACCTGTAAAAATAAATGTGAATCACTAACAGCTCATTTAGCTCTTGAAATAGTCAAAAGCTCCACCCTCGGTTGAAAAGTAAATTCAGTCTGAAGTACCAACGTTGTGAAAATCCAGTTCCATGGATTGTGAACCAATTTAATAAACTTTTACATACAATGAACATTGCTAACCACCTTCTAAATATCTATCACATAGATTCAATATCAAAATCAGCAACATGACAATTTTGGATCTATAGAATCGGATATCACGACGTCCAATTAGAGAACCAGTTATTACCGAATATAGGTCAAGTAACTTTCAAAATGATAAATTAATATCACGCTTTTGTATATCATGTCTAAAGATAAAGTTATTCTTATTAATTTTAGGATTCATAATACATACAAGCTTCAAATTATGCTAAATAATCACATAAAAACTTGTTTCAAAGTGATAAGAATGTTAAGCTAAACTAGAATTTGAAATCCATAGAATTTTATGGTTGACATTATTTAAGTAGCATCATGATCGTTAAGAAATAAGAACATGGGCTCATTTCGTACGCAAAAACTTGATTTTCCTCATCTTTAGGCTTGCAACGAGGTAATGCTGTGGGAAAACTAGAAATAAATTGAAAGTGGCAGGAAAAGATTAAAATTAATACGTGCGACGTTTCTTTTCAATGAATGGCTTACTTCACATCTGCATTGCAATAATAGTAATAATGATGATGATAATAATAGTGATAATGATAATAGTAATAATAATAATAATAATAATAATAATAATAATAATAATAATAATAATAATAATAATAATAATAATAATAATAACAATAATAATAATAATAATAATAATAATAATAATAATAATAATAATAATAATAATAATAATAATAATAATAATAATAATAATAATAATAATAATAATAATAATAATAATAATAATAATAATAATAATAATAATAATAATAAAGTAGCATTTATATGTGTCAACTTCTTGGTCAGATGAAAAACTAAAAGTAATTAAGTAAAAAAAAAAATTCATAGCATTCACATGAATTTTCTACTCACTCTTATACAAGTTATTTTACTTCATGCTAATGAAGATAAACTAAAAATATCTCGTTGTACGCATAAGAAAAATCAGTAGATTAAATCATAGAGTTTTAAAACGACTATAACTACGTGATGACTCTGTAGTTCCGTGTGTTTATATGAGCAGAAGAGGAAAACATCCGAGTTGCGTTAACAAGAAATAGGGAAATAAAGTGTCAGACTGGATGACCTTTTGACCAAGGTGCGCAGGTCAAACGCGGCCCAGACTGATAGTTTTAGTGTGTCTAAAAGCGAAGTGACAGTGGGACGAAAATCTGCAACACCGGCAGCACTGATATGATTTCTGGCAATTCATAGCGTGTATAGAAAACCTATGTTTTGAGGGGACAATAAATTAGGCATAAGTAACAGACAAATCTTTTACGAGTTGGTTATTATATGATGGTTTTAAAAATCCGTTCTCTTTCCATTGCCAGGAAGAGAAAAATGAGTTACCATTTTAGAAAAGTATCTACCAAGTATTTGAAAATTCTAACAATGAATATCTGAGAAGTGATTGATTCCAAAGAAAAAAAAGTAGCTGTTATAATTGTGTGCATTGTAATTATTAGTTAGCTCTGCATTGATATTAGAATTATCGATGGTGTATCTATTACACGCAAAGAGAAGAGGACAAAAGCCATAGAAGTGTAACCGACAAACTAGCAGTACGAAGAACGGATAGTGCAGAAATATGAAGAAGTCGGTTTGAATGAAGATAGAGGAGGGAACAGGTTATGGATCAAAACATATGGCCGATCCTGGTGGATAAATATTCTGGCGAACCACTTACTGACGGACGTCGCTCCGATTGGCCCAGTCTGTAACAACTATTGGATCCAGAGTTGATCGGGAAAGCTATACTGAAGAGAGCGTGGGGTTTTGCAAACAGGAAATCTACGGTTGAACAGCTACTGCGCCCGAGAAGTAAGGTAGATACAGTTCTCCAGGAGACTCATACCGGTACTACGAGATGGTACCTGGATGTTTAAAAAAGGGGGGGGGGGGCAAAGGAATTCAGACTTGGTTGCTGATTCTATTAGTTGAGTCCAAGGACTGTAGAGAGATGATGCCAGCGATGCAGTACTCTGCGACAATCGCGGGTCTCAAATTCTCATTTGGAGCAGAATGCAACAGTATATTTTCGGAGAGACGTTCCAAAGAATTTGCAACATCGCGGCTGGCTTTTTACCAAGCTAGATGTAGAAAATCGCTATATGCTTTTAGGAGTTTGGGTATTTTTTAGGTATGGCCGGATTCCTAAAGAGTCTTTAACCGTGACTATTGAGCTGGTTGAAGATTTCTGCTGGTTCCGGATACCTGGGAACTCCACAATGACCAAAGTCGAGTTTATAAGCCAAGCTTGTGGGAAAGCTGCTCCTACGCTTCTGTATTATCCATCTTGATCGACTGGCCACATATCACGGAGATGTTCGGGACGACTAGTTTTGAGGAAAGAACTATGTGCCACAGGTGTGAATCTCACCGAATACAAGGGGTCGGCTGACCGACTACCCGGGTGCAGAAATAAGTGCTTTCACCCCACCTGAAATCCAGAAGTGGTGCCAGCGAGAGATAGCAGAATTGTTCTAAACCTTCTTTCATCTCGTCTGCCCAACATTTTATAACTCTTTCAAAAACTCCAGCGTCTAATATAAGCAAATTTATTCACAAATCAATGGCTTAGTAAGCGAGATAGTACACGAATTTTTGATCCAGTAAAGGTAATTTTCTCCGAAGGATTTTACAATGATTGCTGTAATCGCTACTATAGCGAGCGATTAAAGAGATCTTTTGTTCGACTCCTCAGCGAGTAAAGTGGAAGGAAGAAGAGCCTGCTTCGCGCGTATTTCATAATGCCGTTCCGTCGCGAGAACTAAGTGAAGTGACAGTAGAAATTGAATTAGGTTACATTAATGTAGCGTGCGTGAGACCTTAATGCGACAGTGAATATTAAACTACATCACATCAGTGAAGTGAAAGTTCAAATTGAATAATGTCAATGTATTCGAAGTGATATTACACTCAATCACAATCACCTTTCTGAGGACTTCCTACTACGAAATATTTTGTAATTATTGTGGTTTCTGCAGTCTGTGACGTTTAAGGTTTTCTAAGGTTTTACATTTAATAATTCTGGTTACGCACAGAGCAGATATATACAGGTATTATAAGAAACAAACACTCCATAAGAAGCTGCACGAAAGGAGAAGTTTTAATACAAATTGCTGTTTCCACAAGCATGAAAGCACAGAGCAGTGTTTCATTTTGCATTTATTATTGTATAATTCCATTGCGCGATGATCGGTGTGTCAGTTATTTTCTATATATGTTGATTTTCCTCCAAAACTCTTTAACACTTTACCCCTTTAACACTCGCTTAAATGTAAGTGATTCAAATAGCCATAATATAAGAAAGGCCAGCTGAAATGGACTGACCATTAATCCAAAGCCGAATATTATGAAACCCAGCCGCTCTAGTCAAATGTGCTTGTGGTAAAGGATGGGGAGAGTTCACATAAAATAATTGGTGAATAGCAATACCACTTACTAAATTAAGGGTAGTTCTGAATTCGTTGATACCGAATCTTCACCAGAAATACACATTGAAGGTGTGAGACAGAGTGGTGTGTATGTATGTGTGAGTGTCTGTTTGTGTGTGTGTGTGTGTGTGTGTGTGTGTGTGTGTGTGTGTGTGTGTGTGTGTGTGTGTGTGTGTGTGTGAACAGCATATTCGAAAAAGGGAAAAGTTGGTGTGGATGTTCAGCAACTTCCCTTACGGCACCAAACTTTTGTAAAAAAAATCCCTATATCTCAGACTACCCTTGTGGAACCTTTGCGTTAACTTTTGGCTTTCTCAGAATCGGCTCTAACGATTTTTATTAAAATATAATATGTCTAAGATATTTACAAAATAAATAAAATATACCTACATCTTTTCTTTTCCACGAATAGGCCGAGACGTTTAATTGATAAACTGTAAGACATAAACAAAATCATATTAAGGTGAGACGAACTGGACTGGCCAACCACTCGTTGCTGAACATCTGGAGTTTTAGTTCCAGCGTTGCAGTCCAATGTGCCTGTGTTAAAGAATGGGGAGGGCCCACATAAAAACTGGTGTGATTAGACATATGGATTATAACGACGTTACATTTGACTTCAGATGCCTAGATTTTGTAATTTTCTCTCAAACAGCACTTTTTATGTTCTAACAGCTAAAAATGCTTCTATTTTTGTCTTAACGATCAGTATAATATGAAAATAACAAAATAAACACCTATAATATTGGAAATTATTTGTTCTCTCACACTGGCCGTGTGTAGACTAAAGTATGGAAAGATAGAGTCAGACTGAAAAATTCAATGCCATACCGGGATTTGAACCACGGATCTTCTGGTTTCCGTCCAGCCGCTCTAACCCTTGAGCTACTATAACCAACGTGCCAACACGACCTTAAATTCTCCAACTGACTCCTGTTTTTCCCGGTAAATCACTTAGGAGTTCTCATAAACGCTTGAGACAACTACCCTAATGGCGACTTAGAACTTTAGCGTACACACAGCCAGTGTCAAAAAGGAATTAAATCCCTAACAACCTGCACAGTATCTCCAAGTATTTATCCAAAATTAATTAATGTGCAACACAATATTGCTGCACCACTTATATAGGCTACTTGCTGAGCGCACAGGACAGGTGATATAAATCAACTGGCCACGACAGTATATTGTTCACCTCTCTGTTGGTGAAGTTGGTGACCTCATTTTAAATCCAAGTAAGATTCCAATCATTTCTTTGTTTGATACAAGACTTTATTGTTCTATTTATTTATAATAATCCTGTGCCGCAACACTCCAGACGCGCCCAGAGCTATCAACCCGACTGCTCACGATGAACGATCATCGAACCAATGCGGAAGGTAATGTAGTTAACATCGCGCATCCTCAGTCGGAATGTGATTACCTTGGCCTTTTGCAGCTCCTCAATTTCCTCACGATGCTGAGTGGACGCTGGTCTTATACAAGGCACTTAAAATCCGCACCGTTATGGACTGATTGGACCGATTTTCATTGGATATTATTAGTTAGGTTATTCAATTTGAAACCTGTGGTATATTCGGATCATAGAAAAGGACCTTAGAAATGGATCTTAGAAATAAGTGACAGCTCTTGCAGGAATGCGCTATATTGCAAATAGTTCATATCTCATGCCTATGCATGTGCTTCATTATGACTGGTACCTTGCAGAATAAAAACAGATTTCCTAACTTGAAAAAAAAAATTGAAGTATTCTTGCAGTGGTCTTGCTTCAAATTTTACTTTACTGCTTAGCCTAAGTGGAGTTTGATTCAAGATTTTGCCATAAACACACATTTTGAGGTCCTATAATTTAAAACAAAAAGCATTTTACAATAAGATGGGAAGGAGATGGAAGGAGAAATATAGAGAAACGTAACTTAAAAACAAAAAATTGAACAGAATCCAGTTTCATACGAGTACTTAAGTCAGTAAAACGCCTTCTGAGAAAACATGACATTTTAAAGCAATTACCCGTCATTCAAAAAGCCTTACACGTGAAAGGGTATTAAAATTATTTATTTTACCAAAATGTCACCAAGGGTTTTGTTTTAAAACGTTTTGCATATGTGAGGCATCGGAATAACTAATAAAATATCAATAATTTTTCTAAATAGTCTCTAAAGTACTCTTCACTCTCATGGACAGGACCAAAACTTTAGACACGGAACCTAATATGTTTGCTACGCCTAGACCATAGAATTAGGTCTGTTTACAAAGAACTGAGGGTGAGGGAAGGACGCCTGTAGAGCACGCTACACCTGATTTCGACCTTCCGTCAGTCGACGACAACAAACAGAGGCTCTTGAGTAAGCACGTATATATGAATAACATGAGAAAATCCCTAAGCTCATTCATTCTCTCTTTTAGAACAGAAACACGGGCCTATTGAAATAACATTGTTTAAATTTTAATTATAGTCACCAATTTTACTGCAATGTACACCTACTTACATTCGTAAATTCTCAAATTTGAAACTTGTTCTATTATTTGACAAAATATTTTTGTATTGAGGGAATGTTCTTTCTACATCGCATGATGTGATTGGAGCATACTTGAAACAGTTTATATTTGAATCTGTATTGCTATTTAAACAATTTCGCACTTCACACAGTTTCGAATATAATGGGTTGGTTTTAAGAACACGTTGAAGTTCTTGTTTAACACAATTACTATTAGTAACATCAGGGACTTCATTTATTTTTTCACAAACTTTTTCCACCGCCCTTAAAGCAGCACACATTTCAAATATTCGAAGTGTCACCTCTGACGCTCCCTCGGAACGTGACTGTACATCAGGACAGCGGTAGATCGCGAGGTTCCATAAGTCAGTGTCTGGCAACCTGCATCCGCCTCGTTCCAATGTTTTGGTGTCCACAGTTCTGCCCTGCTCATGGAATGTAATAAAACTGTGAAGCCAGAAGATATGGGTTATTGATTAATTTAACAACTCCTCTTACTAAATTAAAAATTTTGAAATGTGTTTGTGACATTAACCGTTTTCGAAATGTTTATTGTTGTTTAGAATTTTCCCCATTTAAAGTATTACACCATTTAACTTCAATACATTTTTATGTGCTAAATTTAGCTTAACTGTTTGCTTGTTTGCGTCCGTGAAATAAAGCAAAAACAATTAATCTCATAAATAATTACATTTGGCGGCTAAAGTAAAACCTTATGTGATATTTTACATGACTTTCTCTATCCACTGTCGGATATTTTCATATAACTACTATAAACCATTCCTGTAAAAGCTTAATCGCCTGTCTCAAACTAATTGAGCTAAATAATTTGAATAGTTTTATTACACGTTTCCTTATCAGTGTAAATGGGATAGCGCAGTCAAATGTTCAAAAATCAGTTTTATATGCTGGCCTTGAAAAACATTATTTCCATGATATCGTAAGATCCTATTTATTTAAAAAAATAGCAAACGCTTGAAAACTTCCAACTAACTTTAACAGATACCGCGAGATGGTAGAAGTCGAAAGGGTTATTTGAAATAAATCGTGTTTAAACAGATCTGTATTTTTGTGCAGTTAAGTTTGCAGAATACACTTGCCATCACTTTACCAGCACACGCAACTGTTCGAAATTTCTTGGGAGGTGGCGAGTTCGTATGCCTCCACTGCATCGATGCTCTTTTGGATTCTGAGGTGAAATGGTGAACCCAGGTATTGTCACATGCGATGATGCGATTCAGAAAATCCTGGCCTTCCCTTTCTTTGTTGCCCTTCAGTTCTCTACAGACTTCAACCCATCTGTGTGTGTCAAAAGCAGACAGTTGCTTTGGGACCCAGCGTGCACTAACTTTTCGGAACAACGAATAATCATGAATTATTGTGTTCACTACTCCTAACGACAGATTACATACACACCCTTGCAATTTCACGACAGGTTATGCGACGATTGTCCAAGATCAGCTACTCCCCGTGTTGAATGTTCTCAGAATTGACTACCGTGGGCTGTGATCCACCACACCCAGAATAGTCAGTGATAGAGATACGACCATCTTTGAAGCGCTTGCACCATTCAAATGTCTTACTGCGACTGCTCGTCTCAATACCGTACAGAGCCTGAAGTCTTGTGTAAATTTCAGCAGGTTTTATGCCCTCGTTCACTAAAAACTTAATCACAATACGACTTGAAGGACCCTCGTATATATGTGTGTAATGGTGTGTGTGTGTGTGTGTGTGTGTGTGTGTGTGTGTGTGTGTGTGTGTGTGTGTGTGTGTAATCTCGAAAAAGTATTCAACCAATTTTGAAATACTCAAATCTTTCTCCTTTCTGACACACATTGTAGTGTAAAACTCCATGTAATTTTGTTTAATAGGTTATTAAAACAATCAAGAAGGATTTACTTATATGGTTGGTTACCAACACTCCCAACAGGGCAACCTTGGCCTTCGGGGTAACCTCGCCCTACCACGTGATGGCCGGACCCATTTCTCATGTAGAGGCACCCAGATGGCGGGTCCATTACCTCCAATGATATGGTGATAGTGAAGATGATGGAGAGGAGAGAGGACCTACAGCTTATACCGTGGACTCCGAACCACGTTGGGCATGGGGGACACTTCACATGTGCTAGACATGTTAATATCAGAGATTCTACTCCCATTAGTCCTGGACCCGTAGGACCAAGGACCCGGGCCTTCTTCGACCAGGAAGTTACCGAGCTGTCCCAAGAGGGCACCCGGCGCCTCATCGGGGCTTTGCATAGGGCAAGACCTAGAGACTAACAAACCCCCCATCTGGTCCTGTGGCCTCAAGACGGGATGGAAGTGGATACACCACTTACGCGCGCCAACTCCAAAATAGGAAGGCTACCGATATGACCTCGGTGGGGCCGTTTGGTGATCTAGCACACCTTCTACTAGCTAAGCTGGCTAGTACGCGGGAATATTAATGGCTTCCCTCAACCCCGTCCGGAGACGTACGGGATCACCCACGGGTATCGGGAACCACTGCCCCTCGAGTCCAACCCAATCCGAACAACTCCCAATCAGGGAGGGGCTCGGCAGTTCGGTCCGAGGTTCCTCTAGTAACGTCAGAAGTACCACGAGTGCTAGGGGTCCGCAGCGCCCGCACCACGGCAGCTGAAGGGGACGGATCCCCTCCCCTACGGGAACATGTGCTAGACAGAGGTGAAGGCATGGGTAGGGCCGACTTAAAATCGCCAACCCCAGAACCGGTAATTGAACTCGGGACCCTTAGCACGGGAGCCGCGAACGAAACCACTGCGCTACCCTAGCGCCCGGATTTACTTATATTCGAATGTGAATTTACTGGTGTTATAAAAGAAAATCCTTGCAAAGAATGCGTTGAGTAGAAAATAGCTGACGGTGTTACTCCACATAATATGCATGAAAAATGACAAATAGCAGGCGTCCCGATTTAGCGACTAGGACACAAAAAAGCAAAGGAATCGAATTTGGTTTGTTTATAAATCTACGACAAGCATAGTGGTAGCTTTGGCGAGTGCCAACATATTTGAATAATCCCCATGTAACGAAATTTTGCTGTTTTTCCATAGGAGTTAATTTAGTTAATTTGGTAGCCTGGGTGTCGGAATTTACATATTAAGCAGCTTCTTACCTATTTCGTCATTTACTTTAAGTGTTTCTGTATTTTGTAAAAAAATTATTTCACCCCATAAAACAAACTCATATACTATGCAGCACTTATGCAACCTGGAAGTCTGTTGGGGAGAGGTTAAGCAAATCAATATTCTGCCGCTACTTTATAACCTTTTGCATCAATATCCAGGGATTTTTTTTATCAATTAGGAATAGCCAAGTCTATAGAAATTATAAGAGGTAAACGGTATCATCATAAAACTTCTGTAGATCATTGTGCAATAATTTCATAAAGAACGGGGAGAGATAAATGAAATTAATACGAGTTTAAAAAACCACCCGTGCAACATCTGGGAGCCAGCTAGGATTAAGTAAACTCTAAACTGCAACATGATAGCTGAATTGTTAGTGAAGAACAGTTCATAAAATAAGACTAATTATTTTTTTTCAGAAAGGTTAATGTATAGTCAATTGTGCCTGATTTACATAAAATTATTTGACATATTCATTAAAATAAAGAGAGCTTCTTTTCTTATTTATATTTATTTATTTTTTATTTTATTCGTTTTTGTGTTATTCTTTTTATTAATTTCGATGGAGCTGAAATTACTATTTTCAATACATTTCTATAGAAGCAAGTAGCCTCAAAATTCTATAGCTTGAGTACTGTTGGTTAGAAAATTTTAAAACAGTATAAAGTTAGTGCAAAATAAACTGTTGAACTGCTACAATTTGGTCTTGTGTCGTACCTGGTGTGACTGCTTTCTGAGTTATAACAAATCCGAACCCTTCTGAGTTCTTAATTAATATATGCTACTTCATAATACCTTCTCTATTCACCATTATTTGTTTATGTATTTATTCAGCAAAATAGTTATCAAAACATATTAAATCTCTTTGGTTCATGTTAAAATAAATGTTAGCAGTAATGGTGGGAAAATACACTATGTGCATAATCAACTCCATGCTGGCGGGCTGTTTGGAACAGCCCGAAGGGTGGTCAAATCGTGTACCTGCTCTGGGAAGAGCTTAACCACGTAGTGGCGGGATGTGGATGTTGCAGAATGACGGGTGTATTTTAAGTGGGTTTAGTGTAGGGAGGTAGCTTGTTGCTCCTCAGGGAATGATGAACCGGGTGCTACGGACAGCGTGCACCGCTGGTGGGTTAGTTAATAAACTAGGAAGAAGGTATGTATAATTTTGAATATTCCATAATAAAAACTTTGGATTAGCTGAAATTTAATTTAGGCTGGAATGGAGATCATGTGGTTACCGGTAGTGACCGCAAGACATGCGGGGTAACCGGTATCGCTTTAAGCGACGCTCACGAGGTACATAATCCCCAAGGGATCTGACGAGGGCGCTCTGATGTTGGGGCAAACCCTCGAAGAATTTTGTCACCCGGCGCCTAATTTCATCCTCCACATATCGGAGGGATGAAGCCTCGTGAAGTAATCTCACGGGGAACCTTGTGCAAACAGAATAAATAATCCGAAGACATTTATTCTGTGCACGTTGGAGCAGAACTAGATGTGAGCCTGCGGCCATACCCCAGACTTCGCACGCATAGAGCATGATAGGGAGGACCAGAGCTATAAAGAGGCGCAACTTTAGGGGAACAGACATCGCAGACCGAAGCACAGGGTATAGTGATGCCACGGCACCACACGACCGATGAGCTTGCTCCTGGATGTGCTCCCGAAAAGTTAGGCCCTTGTCCAGCTTGACTCCCAAGTACTTGATTGAATTCTCTCACCTGATCCCTTGCCCGAAGTAGGTAAATTGGGGGAAATTGGCGGGAAAGCGGCGCTTGGTGAACAATATCGCTTGGCTTTTCTCCGTATTAATGGACAATCGCCAACGCGTGCACCAATCCTGGAGGAGGATTAGGTTGGATGGGGTTGAAGGTTCTGCGTGGGTGTCTATTTGTTGAGAATAGCAGCACGTCGTCAGCATATTGTGCTATGTTGACGTGCTGTTCAGTGGGAAGGTCAGCCACGTAGACGCTGTACAGCGTCGGGGATAACACAGAACCTTCAGGGACTCCGCCGCGGATAGACCTTCGTGTAGATGTTTTTCCCGCCACTGTGACAGTGAAGAATATATGTTTTAGGAAAGAGTGAAGAAGGTGTATGACTTGAGTGGGTAGCTCCAGTTGGATGAATTTGTACAGAAGACCCGCGTGCCAGGTCGTAGAGAAAGCCTTTTCCTCGTCCAGAGAAACCGCCGAGGTGAATGCCTTGTTCTGGAAACCCAGGGCTGCAGCCTCCACCACGCGCAGCAACTGCTGTGACGTAGAATGCCCAGGACGAAAGCCAAACTGGTGAGGAGGGATGGCTTGTATGTCACCCAGAAGGGGGGACATGCGCGCTAATAAAAGTCTCTCGAAAACCTTCGAGAGAACAGAAAGGAGGCTAATGGAGCGGTAGTTGGCAGGATTAACCGGGTCTTTCCCTGGCTTCAAGATGCATATCACTCGAGCCTCTTTCCAACTACGTGGAAAGTGACTCAGAGAGAGACTCTGGTAAGAAATAACACGGCCCTGAAAGGAAGGTGGCGGAGCATGAGTGGCGTTATGCCATCAGGTCCCGCTGCCTTTTTTGGTTTGAGGCGCCGGAGTACGCCCTGAAGCTCACTGGGCCTTATAACTGGGAGTCTGTCCGCCTCAGCCGGGGGTCGCCGAAAGTATCGACGAACCTCCTGCCTAACACGGTCAGAGAAGGCAGGGTCCTGGGGGTCTTCTCTAGGCCTCATGGTCCTCTCAAGGTAGTCGGCGAACACCGTAGCCTTGGCCTGTGGTTCGTAGGACAGGCCTTGGGTACCCTGGAGTGGGGAGTTTGGTGTCCCTTGGCGGTTCCGAAGTCTTTTAATGACCCTCCACACGTCTCCGACCTCGAGGTTCATACGAGACATCGTGTCCTCCCACGCGCGCACTCTGTGCTCATGTAGGCGGGCACGAATCTCTCGGCACAATCGCAGATGAAGCCCTCGATTATGAGGCGTGCGGTCTCTCTGGTAGAGCCGCCTAGCTGCCCAAGAACGGCGAATAAGAAGTAGGATGTCTAGGGGAAGAACATCCGGATGAAGAGGGGCTGGGGTGATAACTGTAAGGTTGCGGACCGTTCGCTTCACGACTGAGGTGAAGGACGAGACCGCGGCCTCAAGGGAGGGGATGTCGGTTATGTTGGGGTTGGGGGGAATGGAGTCATTTAGGCAGACTTTGACGCAATCCCAGTCCACATCCCGGTTTTGAACCAAGACGTCATGATTGGCAATCCGTGTATTAACCTCAGCAAGTACTGGATTGTGATCTGAATGTAATGCGTTGAGCGAAGTGAGTGAGAAATGAAATGGAAATCGTTTGATGATAGCGAAGTCGATATGAGATGGGCGACCCCGACCACGCGGGTAATGAGTGGGTTGCCATGGGCCCTCAACTCGAAGGTGAGGGTCCGCATCTACCATGCGGATAATGTCACTGCCTCTCCTATCCGCTCGGGGACCGTGATGCCAACGCTGATGTTCGGCATTGAAATCCCCGGCCATAATGACATTAGGATGTAAGGAAAGAATGGATTGGTAGTCATTGGCTACGAACTCTGAGCGGGGAGGATGGTAGGCTGATACTACCAGGACTTCAGAACCGCCAAGGTTCACGCAGGCTGCCGTGGCTTCTAGTGTCTGGAGTTGTGGAAGCTGGACAGATCGATGGACCACACTTCTCCTCACCAGGATCGCTGTGCCACCTCCTCGGCGACCAGCACGATCCGTTCGGAGACAGTGATACCCCGAGAGATGGAAGGGAATCTGGGGGCGGAGATGGGTTTCCGACACCAAGATGAGGTCCAAAACATTGGATCTTGCAAAATGTAGGAGCTCGTCCCGTTGAACCGCCACTCCAGCCGCGTTCCAGAACGCGAACCTGAACGAGATACTAGACCTAGTTCGTGCTGCCATTCTGGGCCGGCCGGGTAAAGGAGGTCAGAAGGGCAAGCTCCTCCATGGCTGTCACCATGCGGGTTGCGGGGTCTGTAGTGGAGGTATACCGCACCAGCAGTTCACAGAGTCGCTCACCGTGGGACTGTAACAGCTGATACAGCCACGTCAGCAACTCCGACCGTGGTGAGGAGGAGGGGTAGTGTGTGAAGTTTGGGACGGGGTTGTGTCCTTGGACTTCGAAGGTGAGGAGTGTCGTGTGCATAATGTTCTGTTAATAGTTGTTATATGCCGAATTGAATATCCTATACCTTTTATAGGAACTCAAGAGAAAGAAAAACGAATGGTATTTTTTCACTTTAAATATATGTTACTCAAAAACGACAACAGCAAATAGCGCAGCCCAAGAAAACATCATAAAAGTAAGTGGCACACAATCTCACTCTGACAAGAGAGCAGCAAAGAAAGACCAGCCAATGACACCTAAAGCCGAAGATCTGTGGTTTAAATCGCGGTTATGATATTGCATTTTTTTCAACCTTAGTCTACCTTTCTAACATTAGCCTAAACATAACTTATGAGAAAGAACATGGGACTTACGGTACTGCCACAAGGCATTGTTGCGAGGGGCGTGGCCGGCGCGCGCAAATATACAGATAGTGCAGCATGGAAATACAAGCTTGCCGAAACAGAGAAAGAAAGAGACAGATGACTGGAAGGTTCGCTTGCTTGATTGTTACAGAGCGTTCCACTAATTTCTGGAACAATTAGTGAAGATATAAAAGTGCCACTACTGTTAACACGGGGGGACAGTCGTAATTGGACTCGATAATCGTGTGCATGCAGCTGTGATTTCAAAGTGAACTCTTTTGTTTATTTACGGGTGCAGAAGCCAGGAGAGACTGTGTTGGTATATGTTACGTCATTCTGCTGCTTAGGGTGTACAAACTGTCTTTCTACGGAAATAAACAGCATTATACATTTCTGCAACTAGACTTAATTTTACGAACCGACGAAATCACAGTGCTTATGACACTGAAAAGATCCACGAGACTATGTTTTCTAAAATGAATTTGATAGGCCGTGTGGTTTATCGAAAAAGTGCGTGTAAGTTTGGAATTTAATGTCATACCGAAAAGTCACCGTGCTAGCTCCGTTGCTAGAGCAACAAGACAACCGAAGAAACGTAGTTCATATCCCGGTTATAGGATTGCATTTTTAGTCGAGTCTATCTTTCCAACTTCAGTCTTCGCGTGGCTTCTATGAAAGAAACATTATCATGAAAGCCAAACACATGTTCAGTATTCATCATGTCAGATTGGGTCTTTTGGAACAATTACTAAGGAAGCATTTCGAGACAAGGAATGGAAATGTTCCTCCTTTAGACTTCTTTCACTCTGAGCTCAGTGGGGTGGGCCAAGAGTAGGGCAAGGTTTATTTTGGTAAAACGACGGTAAAGTCTCCAAAAAGAAGAATAGAAAGTTGAAGCTATTTACAGTTAGACTACTCTATATCTGTTTTGTACACAATTCTGGTCCTTAAGTGGTCGGTTCTGATAACGATTCTGTGGCCTCGGATACGGCCAGCGATGCTACGTGAACCTTGAACTGCTTTAAGCGGAAATGACATAAAACTAAGTCCTAAAAGCTACATTTTTAGATCTTTGCATCTTTGTGCGAAACTACCAATTAAGTTTTTATCTCTTACTAGTTTCCAATTATATGATATATAAAACTGAACCACAATTAAGAGGATATCACAGGACTTCGGCAGAAACTTCGAGATGTGCGTTTTACTCTTTGTGTCACTATCTCAAACATCCGACATTTTAATTAAAATCGTTAAAGTTGATTTTAAGAGAAAAACTTCTCAGTAAACGTGTTTTCATGATATTGCGTCTATAAAATATGTTGGACATACAAATGAATTTCGGAATTTTGCTAAATTTCGTAGTTGAGATTTACTGTTCTCTATCTCCCTCCCTCCCATCCCCCCCCCTCTCTCTCTCTCTCTCTCTCTCTCTCTCTCTCTCTCTCTCTCTCTCTCTCAAACACACACCCAGTCACCCACACACATATGAGTGCACAGGAATTTTAAAAAATTATATTTACATATTTGTATTCTTCTTCTTCTTTGACCTGTTTAATTTTGCTAATCACTATTAAATAAATGTATAAAAGTACTGATAGTGGGCAAACGTAAACCAATAATGATATTTATGCTTTAAAGAGGTATTTGTCCATAATTTACATCCCGAACTTAATTATTTCATTAATTTCAATATTAAACAATCATTTAATTCAAAGAAAATAAACGCAACAATTTATACATAGCAGAACGTTTAGAAAACAGGTTGAACTGCACTTTATTTCTCTTCTCATACCTATTTTGATATCTTCAAAACGGTTTTCATTCGTTTGTGCATTTCATTATTAGCTTCTTTTTGCTTCTATTGTTTGCCAACCTGTACATGTCTGAATCTGACAAAAATAAGTAAATTGGTTGGATGAAATGTAATACATTGTGTATTGTATTTAATAAATTAGGCGTACTAAACGTTCTCCGTTGTTTGTTAATCAATAATATTTCCTTTTTGAATTCTTCATTAATATTTTGGAATAGTTTTTGATAGTCATCTATGATTTTATTCTATTCCGAATATTCTATTGCCTTCCGGAAACGTCTGGGCCGGCAAGTCCTTTATCTGAGCTATCTTTGTTGCCTGATATCTGTTTACACTAGCCGCGCTATCGTTAACTGCTTACGCAAGCTTTAATTACAGTGAAACAATATCCGCCGTCTGTTTTATATTTGTGCCGAAACTTTATTGCCTGTTGCCGCGACAGTAAAAAGGATTTCCAAGGCAATAAGCAAATACACATATGAGAAGAAATGGATGCCATTAAAAATAAGTATGAAAATACACAGGTATCATTTGAAATTTCAAAGGTGGGATAAACTTTGATTTTGAGTTCTGTACTTTTAACTATATTAACCTAATTTTTGTTTAAATTAACTAAATAATTTATTTAGACTAGAAATTTTAAAAATAAAAACCTGAATTAGGCATTGTCTAAAAACTCTGTCTTTCATAATGTAGCATTACTGGCTTCGGTCCACCAATGTCATTCATTCTTTTAATCTCTCACTTGAATGCAACTGCAACTCAAATCGAATATATTTTGTATTGATTTGTATTAGCACACAGAGAAGCTGCTAACAAAATAATTTGTGTTATAACAAAAAACTAAAATAAAAATAAAATCCAAATATGGTATGACAGCAATGTAATAAATTCCAGAAGAATGTCAAAACACCTCACAGTAATGAAGTCATCATTACGAGATGCTTGTTAACAATAAATCTCATGGTCTTAGTAACTTTTTATTTTTAATCTCAATTGAACTTCTTGGCTATATATTTATTACTTCTCTTGAGTCAGTGCACGTCAAACAGGTGACCTTACTTGCATAGTCACCTTTCTGCACCACCCGCTGCTAGATGCACAATCGCGTTCTGCGCCATCTGTTTTTGTTAGGCCGCGCCGTGGCTCAGTGGTTAGACCGCTTGGCTCTCACCAAGGCGGCCCGGGTTCGATCCCAGACGACAGCAAAGTGAGATTTGTGGTGGACAACACGGCGCTGGGGCGGGTTTTCTCCGGGACCTCCGGTTTCCCCCGCCATCTCATTCCACCGATACTCCATCTTCATCTCATGTATCATCAGTGTCACCGCCTGCGGTGCCGTATGTAGTTAAAGCGGGCGTTAAACACTACACATGTTTTTGTTGCTATTAAGTTTCGGCGGAATGTGAAATTGCTTTTGAGTGTACGCATGTTAATTGTCATCTTGAACAGACTGCATGGTGGCACTCTTGCATCATACGTATTTTTAATTTCTTTTTTGTGCCCTACAGATGGAACTATGAGTCATATTAATAAATATCCAATATACGGTATTTACCTGACAATTGAGATGTATAGCCCCCAGTATCTCTCAAATATGAGCTACAGACGCAGAATGATCACTGTAAACATTATTCTAAAGAAATCATAAGCTACACTTGTGAATCATTTCGGCCCTGAATTTCTCTCGGTCCACCATTTTTAAAGTCCTAGCGACATATTTAAATCCGTTCTGTGTTCTTTAACTCCTGAACACATCCACTTGTGTGTGTATGTGTGTGCGCTTTTTTCCCTCTTACTTTTGCATATTTTGTATATGAAATGTATTCCTTTTATTTCAATTTTGCTCTAATTTACACGTAAATTTGTATGCATAATCTCAAAAATGCTATTTTAAGATACAAAAGTGCATGTTATGATTGCGTTTTAATTGCATAACAAAACATTATTTTACATTGGAAAAAATAAGAATTTTAACACCAACAACTTCATAAAATCAAGCAATCAGATATTAACATTAATTCCAATCAAATACTTCGAATTACTTTTAACCTTACTACTCTAAAACCCAACACACTCACTCCCTCAATCACTCACTCACTTTTAACTTTACTGGAGTATCAGAAAATGAAACTATCAGACTTCTCTAACAAATGTGAATGTCAAAGCAGCTTTTAAAAGTATACATTCTATTAATGACATTTAATTTATTATCTGAGAAACTATTTGGGCTAGAGCTTTGTGCGTTTTCCCAGCCATAATTTTATTATCCACATTCAATGTGTTAATTTTAAATAAATTAGCTTCAAAATTAAAAAAGGATACAAAATTCAGTTCCAGTTTCCCTTACCAGTAGCTAGCCTGTTATATGCAAATTTTGCGGAGGTACATTGGGGAAGAATTGTAATATGTAGGAAATAGTTATATTAGCATATAACTTTTAGGACCGCGCATCTAAAACACGACACCACTCTATTCATGTGAACAGATAGACGTTACCTCTCCTTCCTACATATACTCCACCTGGGAAGAAGGTAGAACACCTCCCGAAGCTATGGTGAAGGCACAAATGTCAGCGATCGTACCAGTTACCTCATAATTTTTTTGTGTTAGACGATACATTCTTCTTAAAATCCACAGAAATCGTCTAAATATAGATATTCAAATGGACGAACTTAGAAGAAAAATAACTAGAGCCTATGGACATCTAACTGAAATAAGAACGGACATGTCATATTCTACTAATTTAAAAAAAATAATAAACCTATAACAGCAGCAAAATAAGTAATACAAGTTTCGCTTATATGGTCAAAAACACGTCCAGTGTATGAAATGGGCAAGTCACTGCAAAGAGATAATTATTTTTTTTATTTAAGTAGTCCTTGCCGTCACGGTGTATCAGAGATGCTATATGTATTTAAATTTTTGAACTGGTGAATATATGATAAAAACTCTTCTGAAATATTTTATTGCCTACATATTTTGTTGAAGAATAACAAATTGATGGCAGTTAACAATCTTGTATGTTCTATTCTTGATGATATTTTAGTATGATATAGTGAGAAACAAAAGAATGACGACTTACATTTCAAAATGTACTTACTGTTTAAAGTATGGAAAACATCAATTGAATAGTGGCAAAATTAAAAAATGGTTATTTTCGAAATAGTTTTTAATGTCATGCAGCTGGATAGTTCATATTGGACTCTGAATGAATAAAATAAATGTCTTGGGGCTCAAGTGTGCTAGAGGTAATAGCGCTTCGGGTTAGTTTACCTTGGCTTCTGAGATTAAGGAAAAATCCCGAAGAAATGCTTAAACAGGTAACTAGCCCCTGTCGAGATTCGAAGTCTTGGTTGTGAGCAGAGAATAATTTGTAAATTCTAACTAATGTACGAGGGCTGTTCAATAATGAATGAACAAATTTTTTTTTTTTTTTTTGACAACGGACCTTTACTCATCCTCATAATTTTGATGGTACTTCTCAAAATAGTCTCCCCTGAATGCGATGCACTTGTCCCAGCGTTTCTGCCAGTCTTCAAAGACATGCTGGAAACTATTTTTTGAGAGATCCTTCAAAATCGCCTCTGCAGCCTTCACCACTGCTTCTGAAGATGGATATTGCCTCCCACGAAGGCGTTTCTTCAAGTTAGGTAATAGAAAAAAGTCACATGGGGCTAAATCCGGACTATAGGGAGGGTGAGAATTTTTGCAAGATATTTAGCAACAACATTGGCAATATGCGGCCGCCAATTATCGTGGTGCAGCATCCAGCCTGCTTCATGGAAATGTGGGGCCGCGCCGTGGCTCAATGGTTAGACCGCTTGGCTCTCACCAAGGCGACCGCAAAGTGAGATTTGTGGTGTACAACACGGCGCTGGGGCGGGTTTTCTCCGGGATCTCCGGTCTCCCCCGCCATCTCATTCCACCGTGCTCCATCTTCATCTCATATATCATCAGTATCATCGCCTGCGGTGCCATATGTAGTAAAAACGGGCGTTAAACACTACACATTTTAATTACATTCATGGAAATGTAGTCTTTTGCGTCTGATATACACTTGCAATGTTTTCAGGACATCCCTGTAGTATTGTCCAGTTACTGATGTGTGTGCAGGTACAACATGCTGATAAACCATTCCATGACTATCAAACAATGAGATGACCTTAACTTTCCCAGCAGAAGCAACCATT
>JAUKNK010000698.1:42500-71602 GCA_030765055.1 Mantis religiosa | reverse complement strand
TTGTAGGTGTGGTGCAACGCGCCATCGAAAAACGGGGGAAATTTGCCAAACTCGTTCTTGGGATGTGTTTCCCATTCTAAAAGAATGCCTCCGATGTATAATTCATGTTTTTAAAAAAATTATTTTTGCAAAATATCGAAACTTTTTCTAAGTCCAACTCTGAGCGAAAAATTTCTAAGTCCCCGGGGCTTTCGTCTCGTGACCATGCCGGCAGTTGAGGCCTCGCCGGCCGAGGGCAAGAATTGTCGTCTTGTAGGTGTGGTGCAACGCGCCATCGAAAAACGGGAAAATTTGCCAAAATTGTTCTTGGGATGTGTTTCCCTTTCTAAAAGAATGCCTCCGATGTATATTTCATGTTTTTAAAAAAATTATTTTTGCAAAATATCGAAACTTTTTCTAAGTCCAAATCGGCGCAAAAAGTCGATGATACAGGGCCAAATTAGCAGAAACTAGGCTAAGGATGTGTTTTCTTTATCAAACGAACACCAAATATGCATATTTCACATTTTTCAAAAAAACTTTTTTTCGGTCCGAAAAAAGTTAAAGTCCAACTCCGAGCGAAAATTTTCTAAGTCCAGCCGCGTAGTACATGGGAGAACTACCACTTTCGGAGCAAACTGCCACTTAGAGAGGGACAAATTTGCGAAAGCGAACCTTAGGATGTGTTTGCCTTATCAAACGAATGCCACCCATGCATGTTTCACTTTTTTCAAAAAACATTTTTTTCACTTCGATAAAAATTTTTCTAAGTCCAACTCCGAGCGAAAAATTTCCAAGTCCCCGGGCTTTTCGTCTCTTGACCATGCCGGCAGTTGAGGCCTCGCCGCCCGAGGGCAAGAATTGTCGTCTTGTAGGTGTGGTGCAACGCGCCATCGAAAAACGGGAAATTTGCCAAAATTGTTCTTGGGATGTGTTTCCCTTTCTAAAAGAATGCCTCCGATGTATATTTCATGTTTTTAAAAAAATTATTTTTGCAAAATATCGAAACTTTTTCTAAGTCCAAATCGGCGCAAAAAGTCGATGATACAGGGCCAAATTAGCAGAAACTAGGCTAAGGATGTGTTTTCTTTATCAAACGAACACCAAATATGCATATTTCACATTTTTCAAAAAAACTTTTTTTCGGTCCGAAAAAAGTTAAAGTCCAACTCCGAGCGAAAATTTTCTAAGTCCAGCCGCGTAGTACATGGGAGAACTACCACTTTCGGAGCAAACTGCCACTTAGAGAGGGACAAATTTGCGAAAGCGAACCTTAGGATGTGTTTGCCTTATCAAACGAATGCCACCCATGCATGTTTCACTTTTTTCAAAAAACATTTTTTTCACTTCGATAAAAATTTTTCTAAGTCCAACTCCGAGCGAAAAATTTCTAAGTCCCCGGGGCTTTCGTCTCTTGACCATGCCGGCAGTTGAGGCCTCGCCGCCCGAGGGCAAGAATTGTCGTCTTGTAGGTGTGGTGCAACGCGCCATCGAAAAACGGGAAAATTTGCCAAAATTGTTCTTGGGATGTGTTTCCCTTTCTAAAAGAATGCCTCCGATGTATATTTCATGTTTTTAAAAAAATTATTTTTGCAAAATATCGAAACTTTTTCTAAGTCCAAATCGGCGCAAAAAGTCGATGATACAGGGCCAAATTAGCAGAAACTAGGCTAAGGATGTGTTTTCTTTATCAAACGAACACCAAATATGCATATTTCACATTTTTCAAAAAAACTTTTTTCGGTCCGAAAAAAGTTAAAGTCCAACTCTGAGCGAAAAATTTCTAAGTCCCCGGGGCTTTCGTCTCGTGACCATGCCGGCAGTTGAGCCCTCGCCGGCCGAGGGCAAGAATTGTCGTCTTGTAGGTGTGGTGCAACGCGCCATCGAAAAACGGGGAAATTTGCCAAAATCGTTCTTGGGATGTGTTTCCCATTCTAAAAGAATGCCTCCGATGTATATTTCATGTTTTTAAAAAATTATTTTTGCAAAATATCGAAACTTTTTCTAAGTCCAACTCCGAGCGAAAAATTTCTAAGTCCCCGGGGCTTTCGTCTCTTGACCATGCCGGCAGTTGAGGCCTCGCCGCCCGAGGGCCGGAATTGTCGTCTTGTAGGTGTGGTGCAACGCGCCATCGAAAAACGGGGAAATTTGCCAAAATTGTTCTTGGGATGTGTTTCCCTTTCTAAAAGAATGCCTCCGATGTATATTTCATGTTTTTAAAAAAATTATTTTGCAAAATATCGAAACTTTTTCTAAGTCCAAATCGGCGCAAAAAGTCAATGATACAGGGCCAAATTAGCAGAAACTAGGCTAAGGATGTGTTTTCTTTATCAAACGAACACCAAATATGCATATTTCACATTTTTCAAAAAAACTTTTTTTCGGTCCGAAAAAAGTTAAAGTCCAACTCCGAGCGAAAATTTTCTAAGTCCAGCCGCGTAGTACATGGGAGAACTACCACTTTCGGAGCAAACTGCCACTTAGAGAGGGACAAATTTGCGAAAGCGAACCTTAGATGTGTTTGCCTTATCAAACGAATGCCACCCATGCATGTTTCACTTTTTTCAAAAAACATTTTTTTCACTTCGATAAAAATTTTTCTAAGTCCAACTCCGAGCGAAAAATTTCTAAGTCCCCGGGGCTTTCGTCTCTTGACCATGCCGGCAGTTGAGGCCTCGCCGCCCGAGGGCAAGAATTGTCGTCTTGTAGGTGTGGTGCAACGCGCCATCGAAAAACGGGAAAATTTGCCAAAATTGTTCTTGGGATGTGTTTCCCTTTCTAAAAGAATGCCTCCGATGTATATTTCATGTTTTTAAAAAAATTATTTTTGCAAAATATCGAAACTTTTTCTAAGTCCAACTCCGAGCGAAAAATTTCTAAGTCCCCGGGGCTTTCGTCTCTTGACCATGCCGGCAGTTGAGGCCTCGCCGCCCGAGGCCGGAATTGTCGTCTTGTAGGTGTGGTGCAACGCGCCATCGAAAAACGGGGAAATTTGCCAAAATTGTTCTTGGGATGTGTTTCCCTTTCTAAAAGAATGCCTCCGATGTATATTTCATGTTTTTAAAAAAATTATTTTTGCAAAATATCGAAACTTTTTCTAAGTCCAAATCGGCGCAAAAAGTCAATGATACAGGGCCAAATTAGCAGAAACTAGGCTAAGGATGTGTTTTCTTTATCAAACGAACACCAAATATGCATATTTCACATTTTCAAAAAAACTTTTTTTCGGTCCGAAAAAAGTTAAAGTCCAACTCCGAGCGAAAATTTTCTAAGTCCAGCCGCGTAGTACATGGGAGAACTACCACTTTCGGAGCAAACTGCCACTTAGAGAGGGACAAATTTGCGAAAGCGAACCTTAGGATGTGTTTGCCTTATCAAACGAATGCCACCCATGCATGTTTCACTTTTTTCAAAAAACATTTTTTTCACTTCGATAAAAATTTTTCTAAGTCCAACTCCGAGCGAAAAATTTCTAAGTCCCCGGGGCTTTCGTCTCTTGACCATGCCGGCAGTTGAGGCCTCGCCGCCCGAGGGCAAGAATTGTCGTCTTGTAGGTGTGGTGCAACGCGCCATCGAAAAACGGGAAAATTTGCCAAAATTGTTCTTGGGATGTGTTTCCCTTTCTAAAAGAATGCCTCCGATGTATATTTCATGTTTTTAAAAAATTATTTTTGCAAAATATCGAAACTTTTTCTAAGTCCAAATCGGCGCAAAAAGTCGATGATACAGGGCCAAATTAGCAGAAACTAGGCTAAGGATGTGTTTTCTTTATCAAACGAACACCAAATATGCATATTTCACATTTTTCAAAAAAACTTTTTTTCGGTCCGAAAAAAGTTAAAGTCCAACTCCGAGCGAAAATTTTCTAAGTCCAGCCGCGTAGTACATGGGAGAACTACCACTTTCGGAGCAAACTGCCACTTAGAGAGGGACAAATTTGCGAAAGCGAACCTTAGGATGTGTTTGCCTTATCAAACGAATGCCACCCATGCATGTTTCACTTTTTTCAAAAACATTTTTTTCACTTCGATAAATATTTTTCTAAGTCCAACTCCGAGCGAAAAATTTCTAAGTCCCCGGGGCTTTCGTCTCTTGACCATGCCGGCAGTTGAGGCCTCGCCGCCCGAGGGCAAGAATTGTCGTCTTGTAGGTGTGGTGCAACGCGCCATCGAAAAACGGGAAAATTTGCCAAAATTGTTCTTGGGATGTGTTTCCCTTTCTAAAAGAATGCCTCCGATGTATATTTCATGTTTTAAAAAAATTATTTTTGCAAAATATCGAAACTTTTTCTAAGTCCAAATCGGCGCAAAAAGTCGATGATACAGGGCCAAATTAGCAGAAACTAGGCTAAGGATGTGTTTTCTTTATCAAACGAACACCAAATATGCATATTTCACATTTTTCAAAAAAAACTTTTTTTCGGTCCGAAAAAAGTTAAAGTCCAACTCCGAGCGAAAATTTTCTAAGTCCAGCCGCGTAGTACATGGGAGAACTACCACTTTCGGAGCAAACTGCCACTTAGAGAGGGACAAATTTGCGAAAGCGAACCTTAGGATGTGTTTGCCTTATCAAACGAATGCCACCCATGCATGTTTCACTTTTTTCAAAAAACATTTTTTTCACTTCGATAAAAATTTTTCTAAGTCCAACTCCGAGCGAAAAATTTCTAAGTCCCCGGGACTTTCGTCTCTTGACCATGCCGGCAGTTGAGGCCTCGCCGCCCGAGGGCAAGAATTGTCGTCTTGTAGGTGTGGTGCAACGCGCCATCGAAAAACGGGAAAATTTGCCAAAATTGTTCTTGGGATGTGTTTCCCTTTCTAAAAGAATGCCTCCGATGTATATTTCATGTTTTTAAAAAAATTATTTTTGCAAAATATCGAAACTTTTTCTAAGTCCAAATCGGCGCAAAAAGTCGATGATACAGGGCCAAATTAGCAGAAACTAGGCTAAGGATGTGTTTTCTTTATCAAACGAACACCAAATATGCATATTTCACATTTTTCAAAAAAACTTTTTTTCGGTCCGAAAAAAGTTAAAGTCCAACTCCGAGCGAAAATTTTCTAAGTCCAGCCGCGTAGTACATGGGAGAACTACCACTTTCGGAGCAAACTGCCACTTAGAGAGGGACAAATTTGCGAAAGCGAACCTTAGGATGTGTTTGCCTTATCAAACGAATGCCACCCATGCATGTTTCACTTTTTTCAAAAAAACATTTTTTTCACTTCGATAAAAATTTTTCTAAGTCCAACTCCGAGCGAAAAATTTCTAAGTCCCCGGGGCTTTCGTCTCTTGACCATGCCGGCAGTTGAGGCCTCGCCGCCCGAGGGCAAGAATTGTCGTCTTGTAGGTGTGGTGCAACGCGCCATCGAAAAACGGGAAAATTTGCCAAAATTGTTCTTGGGATGTGTTTCCCTTTCTAAAAGAATGCCTCCGATGTATATTTCATGTTTTTAAAAAAATTATTTTTGCAAAATATCGAAACTTTTTCTAAGTCCAAATCGGCGCAAAAAGTCGATGATACAGGGCCAAATTAGCAGAAACTAGGCTAAGGATGTGTTTTCTTTATCAAACGAACACCAAATATGCATATTTCACATTTTTCAAAAAAACTTTTTCGGTCCGAAAAAAGTTAAAGTCCAACTCTGAGCGAAAAATTTCTAAGTCCCCGGGGCTTTCGTCTCGTGACCATGCCGGCAGTTGAGGCCTCGCCGGCCGAGGGCAAGAATTGTCGTCTTGTAGGTGTGGTGCAACGCGCCATCGAAAAACGGGGAAATTTGCCAAAATCGTTCTTGTGATGTGTTTCCCATTCTAAAAGAATGCCTCCGATGTATATTTCATGTTTTTAAAAAAATTATTTTTGCAAAATATCGAAACTTTTTCTAAGTCCAACTCCGAGCGAAAAATTTCTAAGTCCCCGGGGCTTTCGTCTCGTGACCATGCCGGCAGTTGAGGCCTCGCCGGCCGAGGGCCGGAATTGTCGTCTTGTAGGTGTGGTGCAACGCGCCATCGAAAAACGGGGAAATTTGCCAAAATTGTTCTTGGGATGTGTTTCCCATTCTAAAAGAATGCCTACGATGTATATTTCATGTTTTTAAAAAAATTATTTTTGCAAAATATCGAAACTTTTTCTAAGTCCAAATCGGCGCAAAAAGTCAATGATACAGGGCCAAATTAGCAGAAACTAGGCTAAGGATGTG
Source organism: Mantis religiosa (assembly GCA_030765055.1). Lineage (NCBI taxonomy): Eukaryota > Metazoa > Arthropoda > Insecta > Mantodea > Mantidae > Mantis > Mantis religiosa. The sequence goes on along the minus strand of JAUKNK010000698.1, from coordinate 65,426 downwards.
TTTTCTTTATCAAACGAACACCAAATATGCATATTTCACATTTTTCAAAAAAACTTTTTTTCGGTCCGAAAAAAGTTAAAGTCCAACTCCGAGCGAAAATTTTCTAAGTCCAGCCGCGTAGTACATGGGAGAACTACCACTTTCGGAGCAAACTGCCACTTAAAGAGGGACAAATTTGCGAAAGCGAACCTTAGGATGTGTTTGCCTTATCAAACGAATGCCACCCATGCATGTTTCACTTTTTTCAAAAAACATTTTTTTCACTTCGATAAAATTTTTCTAAGTCCAACTCCGAGCGAAAAAATTTCTAAGTCCCGGGGCTTTCGTCTCTTGACCATGCCGGCAGTTGAGGCCTCGCCGCCCGAGGGCAAGAATTGTCGTCTTGTAGGTGTGTGCAACGCGCCATCGAAAAACGGGAAAATTTGCCAAAATTGTTCTTGGGATGTGTTTCCATTTCTAAAAGAATGCCTCCGATGTATATTTCATGTTTTTAAAAAAATTATTTTTGCAAAATATCGAAACTTTTTCTAAGTCCAAATCGGCGCAAAAAGTCGATGATACAGGGCCAAATTAGCAGAAACTAGGCTAAGGATGTGTTTTCTTTATCAAACGAACACCAAATATGCATATTTCACATTTTTCAAAAAAACTTTTTTTCGGTCCGAAAAAAGTTAAAGTCCAACTCTGAGCGAAAAATTTCTAAGTCCCCGGGGCTTTCGTCTCGTGACCATGCCGGCAGTTGAGGCCTCGCCGGCCGAGGGCAAGAATTGTCGTCTTGTAGGTGTGGTGCAACGCGCCATCGAAAAACGGGGAAATTTGCCAAAATCGTTCTTGGGATGTGTTTCCCATTCTAAAAGAATGCCTCCGATGTATATTTCATGTTTTTAAAAAAATTATTTTTGCAAAATATCGAAACTTTTTCTAAGTCCAACTCCGAGCGAAAAATTTCTAAGTCCCCGGGGCTTTCGTCTCTTGACCATGCCGGCAGTTGAGGCCTCGCCGCCGGAGGGCCGGAATTGTCGTCTTGTAGGTGTGGTGCAACGCGCCATCGAAAAACGGGGAAATTTGCCAAAATTGTTCTTGGGATGTGTTTCCCTTTCTAAAAGAATGCCTCCGATGTATATTTCATGTTTTTAAAAAAATTATTTTGCAAAATATCGAAACTTTTTCTAAGTCCAAATCGGCGCAAAAAGTCAATGATACAGGGCCAAATTAGCAGAAACTAGGCTAAGGATGTGTTTTCTTTATCAAACGAACACCAAATATGCATATTTCACATTTTTCAAAAAAACTTTTTTTCGGTCCGAAAAAAGTTAAAGTCCAACTCCGAGCGAAAATTTTCTAAGTCCAGCCGCGTAGTACATGGGAGAACTACCACTTTCGGAGCAAACTGCCACTTAAAGAGGGACAAATTTGCGAAAGCGAACCTTAGGATGTGTTTGCCTTATAAAACGAATGCCACCCATGCATGTTTCACTTTTTTCAAAAAACATTTTTTTCACTTCGATAAAATTTTTCTAAGTCCAACTCCGAGCGAAAAATTTCTAAGTCCCCGGGGCTTTCGTCTCTTGACCATGCCGGCAGTTGAGGCCTCGCCGCCCGAGGGCAAGAATTGTCGTCTTGTAGGTGTGGTGCAACGCGCCATCGAAAAACGGGAAAATTTGCCAAAATTGTTCTTGGGATGTGTTTCCCTTTCTAAAAGAATGCCTCCGATGTATATTTCATGTTTTTAAAAAAATTATTTTTGCAAAATATCGAAACTTTTTCTAAGACCAAATCGGCGCAAAAAGTCAATGATACAGGGCCAAATTAGCAGAAACTAGGCTAAGGATGTGTTTTCTTAATCAAACGAACACCAAATATGCATATTTCACATTTTTCAAAAAAACTTTTTTCGGTCCGAAAAAGTTGAAGTCCAACTCTGAGCGAAAAAGTCCCCGGGGCTTTCGTCTCGTGACCATGCCGGCAGTTGAGGCCTCGCCGGCCGAGGGCTAGAATTGTCGTCTTGTAGGTGTGGTGCAACGCGCCATCGAAAAACGGGGAAATTTGCCAAACTCGTTCTTGGGATGTGTTTCCCATTCTAAAAGAATGCCTCCGATGTATAATTCATGTTTTAAAAAAATTATTTTGCAAAATATCGAAACTTTTTCTAAGTCCAACTCTGAGCGAAAAATTTCTAAGTCCCCGGGGCTTTCGTCTCGTGACCATGCCGGCAGTTGAGGCCTCGCCGGCCGAGGGCAAGAATTGTCGTCTTGTAGGTGTGGTGCAACGCGCCATCGAAAAACGGGAAAATTTGCCAAAATTGTTCTTGGGATGTGTTTCCCTTTCTAAAGAATGCCTCCGATGTATATTTCATGTTTTTAAAAAATTATTTTTGCAAAATATCGAAACTTTTTCTAAGTCCAAATCGGCGCAAAAAGTCGATGATACAGGGCCAAATTAGCAGAAACTAGGCTAAGGATGTGTTTTCTTTATCAAACGAACACCAAATATGCATATTTCACATTTTTCAAAAAAACTTTTTTTCGGTCCGAAAAAAGTTAAAGTCCAACTCCGAGCGAAAATTTTCTAAGTCCAGCCGCGTAGTACATGGGAGAACTACCACTTTCGGAGCAAACTGCCACTTAGAGAGGGACAAATTTGCGAAAGCGAACCTTAGGATGTGTTTGCCTTATCAAACGAATGCCACCCATGCATGTTTCACTTTTTTCAAAAAACATTTTTTTCACTTCGATAAAAATTTTTCTAAGTCCAACTCCGAGCGAAAAATTTCCAAGTCCCCGGGGCTTTCGTCTCTTGACCATGCCGGCAGTTGAGGCCTCGCCGCCCGAGGGCAAGAATTGTCGTCTTGTAGGTGTGGTGCAACGCGCCATCGAAAAACGGGAAAATTTGCCAAAATTGTTCTTGGGATGTGTTTCCCTTTCTAAAAGAATGCCTCCGATGTATATTTCATGTTTTTAAAAAAATTATTTTTGCAAAATATCGAAACTTTTTCTAAGTCCAAATCGGCGCAAAAAGTCGATGATACAGGGCCAAATTAGCAGAAACTAGGCTAAGGATGTGTTTTCTTTATCAAACGAACACCAAATATGCATATTTCACATTTTTCAAAAAAACTTTTTTTCGGTCCGAAAAAAGTTAAAGTCCAACTCCGAGCGAAAATTTTCTAAGTCCAGCCGCGTAGTACATGGGAGAACTACCACTTTCGGAGCAAACTGCCACTTAGAGAGGGACAAATTTGCGAAAGCGAACCTTAGGATGTGTTTGCCTTATCAAACGAATGCCACCCATGCATGTTTCACTTTTTTCAAAAAACATTTTTTTCACTTCGATAAAAATTTTTCTAAGTCCAACTCCGAGCGAAAAATTTCTAAGTCCCCGGGGCTTTCGTCTCTTGACCATGCCGGCAGTTGAGGCCTCGCCGCCCGAGGGCAAGAATTGTCGTCTTGTAGGTGTGGTGCAACGCGCCATCGAAAAACGGGAAAATTTGCCAAAATTGTTCTTGGGATGTGTTTCCCTTTCTAAAAGAATGCCTCCGATGTATATTTCATGTTTTTAAAAAAATTATTTTTGCAAAATATCGAAACTTTTTCTAAGTCCAAATCGGCGCAAAAAGTCGATGATACAGGGCCAAATTAGCAGAAACTAGGCTAAGGATGTGTTTTCTTTATCAAACGAACACCAAATATGCATATTTCACATTTTTCAAAAAAACTTTTTTTCGGTCCGAAAAAAGTTAAAGTCCAACTCTGAGCGAAAAATTTCTAAGTCCCCGGGGCTTTCGTCTCGTGACCATGCCGGCAGTTGAGCCCTCGCCGGCCGAGGGCAAGAATTGTCGTCTTGTAGGTGTGGTGCAACGCGCCATCGAAAAACGGGGAAATTTGCCAAAATCGTTCTTGGGATGTGTTTCCCATTCTAAAAGAATGCCTCCGATGTATATTTCATGTTTTTAAAAAAATTATTTTTGCAAAATATCGAAACTTTTTCTAAGTCCAACTCCGAGCGAAAAATTTCTAAGTCCCCGGGGCTTTCGTCTCTTGACCATGCCGGCAGTTGAGGCCTCGCCGCCCGAGGGCCGGAATTGTCGTCTTGTAGGTGTGGTGCAACGCGCCATCGAAAAACGGGGAAATTTGCCAAAATTGTTCTTGGGATGTGTTTCCCTTTCTAAAAGAATGCCTCCGATGTATATTTCATGTTTTTAAAAAAATTATTTTTGCAAAATATCGAAACTTTTTCTAAGTCCAAATCGGCGCAAAAAGTCAATGATACAGGGCCAAATTAGCAGAAACTAGGCTAAGGATGTGTTTTCTTTATCAAACGAACACCAAATATGCATATTTCACATTTTTCAAAAAAACTTTTTTTCGGTCCGAAAAAAGTTAAAGTCCAACTCCGAGCGAAAATTTTCTAAGTCCAGCCGCGTAGTACATGGGAGAACTACCACTTTCGGAGCAAACTGCCACTTAGAGAGGGACAAATTTGCGAAAGCGAACCTTAGGATGTGTTTGCCTTATCAAACGAATGCCACCCATGCATGTTTCACTTTTTTCAAAAAACATTTTTTTCACTTCGATAAAAATTTTTCTAAGTCCAACTCCGAGCGAAAAATTTCTAAGTCCCCGGGGCTTTCGTCTCTTGACCATGCCGGCAGTTGAGGCCTCGCCGCCCGAGGGCAAGAATTGTCGTCTTGTAGGTGTGGTGCAACGCGCCATCGAAAAACGGGAAAATTTGCCAAAATTGTTCTTGGGATGTGTTTCCCTTTCTAAAAGAATGCCTCCGATGTATATTTCATGTTTTTAAAAAAATTATTTTTGCAAAATATCGAAACTTTTTCTAAGTCCAACTCCGAGCGAAAAATTTCTAAGTCCCCGGGGCTTTCGTCTCTTGACCATGCCGGCAGTTGAGGCCTCGCCGCCCGAGGGCCGGAATTGTCGTCTTGTAGGTGTGGTGCAACGCGCCATCGAAAAACGGGGAAATTTGCCAAAATTGTTCTTGGGATGTGTTTCCCTTTCTAAAAGAATGCCTCCGATGTATATTTCATGTTTTTAAAAAAATTATTTTTGCAAAATATCGAAACTTTTTCTAAGTCCAAATCGGCGCAAAAAGTCAATGATACAGGGCCAAATTAGCAGAAACTAGGCTAAGGATGTGTTTTCTTTATCAAACGAACACCAAATATGCATATTTCACATTTTTCAAAAAAACTTTTTTTCGGTCCGAAAAAAGTTAAAGTCCAACTCCGAGCGAAAATTTTCTAAGTCCAGCCGCGTAGTACATGGGAGAACTACCACTTTCGGAGCAAACTGCCACTTAGAGAGGGACAAATTTGCGAAAGCGAACCTTAGGATGTGTTTGCCTTATCAAACGAATGCCACCCATGCATGTTTCACTTTTTTCAAAAAACATTTTTTTCACTTCGATAAAAATTTTTCTAAGTCCAACTCCGAGCGAAAAATTTCTAAGTCCCCGGGGCTTTCGTCTCTTGACCATGCCGGCAGTTGAGGCCTCGCCGCCCGAGGGCAAGAATTGTCGTCTTGTAGGTGTGGTGCAACGCGCCATCGAAAAACGGGAAAATTTGCCAAAATTGTTCTTGGGATGTGTTTCCCTTTCTAAAAGAATGCCTCCGATGTATATTTCATGTTTTTAAAAAAATTATTTTTGCAAAATATCGAAACTTTTTCTAAGTCCAAATCGGCGCAAAAAGTCGATGATACAGGGCCAAATTAGCAGAAACTAGGCTAAGGATGTGTTTTCTTTATCAAACGAACACCAAATATGCATATTTCACATTTTTCAAAAAAACTTTTTTTCGGTCCGAAAAAAGTTAAAGTCCAACTCCGAGCGAAAATTTTCTAAGTCCAGCCGCGTAGTACATGGGAGAACTACCACTTTCGGAGCAAACTGCCACTTAGAGAGGGACAAATTTGCGAAAGCGAACCTTAGGATGTGTTTGCCTTATCAAACGAATGCCACCCATGCATGTTTCACTTTTTTCAAAAAACATTTTTTTCACTTCGATAAATATTTTTCTAAGTCCAACTCCGAGCGAAAAATTTCTAAGTCCCCGGGGCTTTCGTCTCTTGACCATGCCGGCAGTTGAGGCCTCGCCGCCCGAGGGCAAGAATTGTCGTCTTGTAGGTGTGGTGCAACGCGCCATCGAAAAACGGGAAAATTTGCCAAAATTGTTCTTGGGATGTGTTTCCCTTTCTAAAAGAATGCCTCCGATGTATATTTCATGTTTTTAAAAAAATTATTTTTGCAAAATATCGAAACTTTTTCTAAGTCCAAATCGGCGCAAAAAGTCGATGATACAGGGCCAAATTAGCAGAAACTAGGCTAAGGATGTGTTTTCTTTATCAAACGAACACCAAATATGCATATTTCACATTTTTCAAAAAAACTTTTTTTCGGTCCGAAAAAAGTTAAAGTCCAACTCCGAGCGAAAATTTTCTAAGTCCAGCCGCGTAGTACATGGGAGAACTACCACTTTCGGAGCAAACTGCCACTTAGAGAGGGACAAATTTGCGAAAGCGAACCTTAGGATGTGTTTGCCTTATCAAACGAATGCCACCCATGCATGTTTCACTTTTTTCAAAAAACATTTTTTTCACTTCGATAAAAATTTTTCTAAGTCCAACTCCGAGCGAAAAATTTCTAAGTCCCCGGGACTTTCGTCTCTTGACCATGCCGGCAGTTGAGGCCTCGCCGCCCGAGGGCAAGAATTGTCGTCTTGTAGGTGTGGTGCAACGCGCCATCGAAAAACGGGAAAATTTGCCAAAATTGTTCTTGGGATGTGTTTCCCTTTCTAAAAGAATGCCTCCGATGTATATTTCATGTTTTTAAAAAAATTATTTTTGCAAAATATCGAAACTTTTTCTAAGTCCAAATCGGCGCAAAAAGTCGATGATACAGGGCCAAATTAGCAGAAACTAGGCTAAGGATGTGTTTTCTTTATCAAACGAACACCAAATATGCATATTTCACATTTTTCAAAAAAACTTTTTTTCGGTCCGAAAAAAGTTAAAGTCCAACTCCGAGCGAAAATTTTCTAAGTCCAGCCGCGTAGTACATGGGAGAACTACCACTTTCGGAGCAAACTGCCACTTAGAGAGGGACAAATTTGCGAAAGCGAACCTTAGGATGTGTTTGCCTTATCAAACGAATGCCACCCATGCATGTTTCACTTTTTTCAAAAAACATTTTTTTCACTTCGATAAAAATTTTTCTAAGTCCAACTCCGAGCGAAAAATTTCTAAGTCCCCGGGGCTTTCGTCTCTTGACCATGCCGGCAGTTGAGGCCTCGCCGCCCGAGGGCAAGAATTGTCGTCTTGTAGGTGTGGTGCAACGCGCCATCGAAAAACGGGAAAATTTGCCAAAATTGTTCTTGGGATGTGTTTCCCTTTCTAAAAGAATGCCTCCGATGTATATTTCATGTTTTTAAAAAAATTATTTTTGCAAAATATCGAAACTTTTTCTAAGTCCAAATCGGCGCAAAAAGTCGATGATACAGGGCCAAATTAGCAGAAACTAGGCTAAGGATGTGTTTTCTTTATCAAACGAACACCAAATATGCATATTTCACATTTTTCAAAAAAACTTTTTTTCGGTCCGAAAAAAGTTAAAGTCCAACTCCGAGCGAAAATTTTCTAAGTCCAGCCGCGTAGTACATGGGAGAACTACCACTTTCGGAGCAAACTGCCACTTAGAGAGGGACAAATTTGCGAAAGCGAACCTTAGGATGTGTTTGCCTTATCAAACGAATGCCACCCATGCATGTTTCACTTTTTTCAAAAAACATTTTTTTCACTTCGATAAAAATTTTTCTAAGTCCAACTCCGAGCGAAAAATTTCTAAGTCCCCGGGGCTTTCGTCTCTTGACCATGCCGGCAGTTGAGGCCTCGCCGCCCGAGGGCAAGAATTGTCGTCTTGTAGGTGTGGTGCAACGCGCCATCGAAAAACGGGAAAATTTGCCAAAATTGTTCTTGGGATGTGTTTCCCTTTCTAAAAGAATGCCTCCGATGTATATTTCATGTTTTTAAAAGAATTATTTTTGCAAAATATCGAAACTTTTTCTAAGTCCAAATCGGCGCAAAAAGTCGATGATACAGGGCCAAATTAGCAGAAACTAGGCTAAGGATGTGTTTTCTTTATCAAACGAACACCAAATATGCATATTTCACATTTTTCAAAAAAACTTTTTTTCGGTCCGAAAAAAGTTAAAGTCCAACTCCGAGCGAAAATTTTCTAAGTCCAGCCGCGTAGTACATGGGAGAACTACCACTTTCGGAGCAAACTGCCACTTAGAGAGGGACAAATTTGCGAAAGCGAACCTTAGGATGTGTTTGCCTTATCAAACGAATGCCACCCATGCATGTTTCACTTTTTTCAAAAAACATTTTTTTCACTTCGATAAAAATTTTTCTAAGTCCAACTCCGAGCGAAAAATTTCTAAGTCCCCGGGGCTTTCGTCTCTTGACCATGCCGGCAGTTGAGGCCTCGCCGCCCGAGGGCAAGAATTGTCGTCTTGTAGGTGTGGTGCAACGCGCCATCGAAAAACGGGAAAATTTGCCAAAATTGTTCTTGGGATGTGTTTCCCTTTCTAAAAGAATGCCTCCGATGTATATTTCATGTTTTTAAAAAAATTATTTTTGCAAAATATCGAAACTTTTTCTAAGTCCAAATCGGCGCAAAAAGTCGATGATACAGGGCCAAATTAGCAGAAACTAGGCTAAGGATGTGTTTTCTTTATCAAACGAACACCAAATATGCATATTTCACATTTTTCAAAAAAACTTTTTTTCGGTCCGAAAAAAGTTAAAGTCCAACTCCGAGCGAAAATTTTCTAAGTCCAGCCGCGTAGTACATGGGAGAACTACCACTTTCGGAGCAAACTGCCACTTAGAGAGGGACAAATTTGCGAAAGCGAACCTTAGGATGTGTTTGCCTTATCAAACGAATGCCACCCATGCATGTTTCACTTTTTTCAAAAAACATTTTTTTCACTTCGATAAAAATTTTTCTAAGTCCAACTCCGAGCGAAAAATTTCTAAGTCCCCGGGGCTTTCGTCTCTTGACCATGCCGGCAGTTGAGGCCTCGCCGCCCGAGGGCAAGAATTGTCGTCTTGTAGGTGTGGTGCAACGCGCCATCGAAAAACGGGAAAATTTGCCAAAATTGTTCTTGGGATGTGTTTCCCTTTCTAAAAGAATGCCTCCGATGTATATTTCATGTTTTTAAAAAAATTATTTTTGCAAAATATCGAAACTTTTTCTAAGTCCAAATCGGCGCAAAAAGTCGATGATACAGGGCCAAATTAGCAGAAACTAGGCTAAGGATGTGTTTTCTTTATCAAACGAACACCAAATATGCATATTTCACATTTTTCAAAAAAACTTTTTTTCGGTCCGAAAAAAGTTAAAGTCCAACTCTGAGCGAAAAATTTCTAAGTCCCCGGGGCTTTCGTCTCGTGACCATGCCGGCAGTTGAGCCCTCGCCGGCCGAGGGCAAGAATTGTCGTCTTGTAGGTGTGGTGCAACGCGCCATCGAAAAACGGGGAAATTTGCCAAAATCGTTCTTGGGATGTGTTTCCCTTTCTAAAAGAATGCCTCCGATGTATATCTCATGTTTTTAAAAAAATTATTTTTGCAAAATATCGAAACTTTTTCTAAGTCCAACTCCGAGCGAAAAATTTCTAAGTCCCCGGGGCTTTCGTCTCTTGACCATGCCGGCAGTTGAGGCCTCGCCGCCCGAGGGCCGGAATTGTCGTCTTGTAGGTGTGGTGCAACGCGCCATCGAAAAACGGGGAAATTTGCCAAAATTGTTCTTGGGATGTGTTTCCCTTTCTAAAAGAATGCCTCCGATGTATATTTCATGTTTTTAAAAAAATTATTTTTGCAAAATATCGAAACTTTTTCTAAGTCCAAATCGGCGCAAAAAGTCGATGATACAGGGCCAAATTAGCAGAAACTAGGCTAAGGATGTGTTTTCTTTATCAAACGAACACCAAATATGCATATTTCACATTTTTCAAAAAAACTTTTTTTCGGTCCGAAAAAAGTTAAAGTCCAACTCCGAGCGAAAATTTTCTAAGTCCAGCCGCGTAGTACATGGGAGAACTACCACTTTCGGAGCAAACTGCCACTTAGAGAGGGACAAATTTGCGAAAGCGAACCTTAGGATGTGTTTGCCTTATCAAACGAATGCCACCCATGCATGTTTCACTTTTTTCAAAAAGCATTTTTTTCACTTCGATAAATATTTTTCTAAGTCCAACTCCGAGCGAAAAATTTCTAAGTCCCCGGGGCTTTCGTCTCTTGACCATGCCGGCAGTTGAGGCCTCGCCGCCCGAGGGCAAGAATTGTCGTCTTGTAGGTGTGGTGCAACGCGCCATCGAAAAACGGGAAAATTTGCCAAAATTGTTCTTGGGATGTGTTTCCCTTTCTAAAAGAATGCTTCCGATGTATATTTCATGTTTTTAAAAAAATTATTTTTGCAAAATATCGAAACTTTTTCTAAGTCCAAATCGGCGCAAAAAGTCGATGATACAGGGCCAAATTAGCAGAAACTAGGCTAAGGATGTGTTTTCTTTATCAAACGAACACCAAATATGCATATTTCACATTTTTCAAAAAAACTTTTTTTCGGTCCGAAAAAAGTTAAAGTCCAACTCCGAGCGAAAATTTTCTAAGTCCAGCCGCGTAGTACATGGGAGAACTACCACTTTCGGAGCAAACTGCCACTTAGAGAGGGACAAATTTGCGAAAGCGAACCTTAGGATGTGTTTGCCTTATCAAACGAATGCCACCCATGCATGTTTCACTTTTTTCAAAAAACATTTTTTTCACTTCGATAAAAATTTTTCTAAGTCCAACTCCGAGCGAAAAATTTCTAAGTCCCCGGGGCTTTCGTCTCTTGACCATGCCGGCAGTTGAGGCCTCGCCGCCCGAGGGCAAGAATTGTCGTCTTGTAGGTGTGGTGCAACGCGCCATCGAAAAACGGGAAAATTTGCCAAAATTGTTCTTGGGATGTGTTTCCCTTTCTAAAAGAATGCCTCCGATGTATATTTCATGTTTTTAAAAAAATTATTTTTGCAAAATATCGAAACTTTTTCTAAGTCCAAATCGGCGCAAAAAGTCGATGAAACAGGGAAAAATTAGCAGGAACGAGGCTAAGGATGTGTTTTCTTTATCAAACGAACACCAATGATGCGTATTTCACATTTTTCAAAAAAACTTTTTTTCGGTCCGAAAAAAGTTAAAGTCCAACTCCGAGCGAAAATTTTCTAAGTCCAGCCGCGTAGTACATGGGAGAACTACCACTTTCGGAGCAAACTGCCACTTAGAGAGGGACAAATTTGCGAAAGCGAACCTTAGGATGTGTTTGCCTTATCAAACGAATGCCACCCATGCATGTTTCACTTTTTTCAAAAAACATTTTTTTCACTTCGATAAAAATTTTTCTAAGTCCAACTCCGAGCGAAAAATTTCTAAGTCCCCGGGGCTTTCGTCTCTTGACCATGCCGGCAGTTGAGGCCTCGCCGCCCGAGGGCAAGAATTGTCGTCTTGTAGGTGTGGTGCAACGCGCCATCGAAAAACGGGGAAATTTGCCAAAATTGTTCTTGGGATGTGTTTCCCTTTCTAAAAGAATGCCTCCGATGTATATTTCATGTTTTTAAAAAAATTATTTTTGCAAAATATCGAAACTTTTTCTAAGTCCAAATCGGCGCAAAAAGTCAATGAAACAGGGCCAAATTAGCAGAAACTAGGCTAAAGATTTGTTTTCTTTATCAAACGAACACCAATGATGCATATTTCACATTTTTAAAAAAAACTTTTTTTTCGGTCCGAAAAAAGATAAAGTCCAACTCCGAGCGAAAATTTTCTAAGTCCAGCCGCGTAGTACATGGGAGAACTACCACTTTCGGGGCAAACTGCCACTTAAAGGGGGACAAATTTGCGAAAGCGAACCTTAGGATGTGTTTGCCTCATCAAACGAATGCCACCCATGCATGTTTCTCTTTTTTCAAAAAACATTTTTTTCACTTCGATCAAAATTTTTCAAAGTCCAACTCCGAGCGAAAAATTTCTAAGTCCCCGGAATTGTCGTCTTGTAGGTGTGGTGCAACGCGCCATCGAAAAACGGGAAAATTTGCCAAAATTGTTCTTGGGATGTGTTTCCCTTTCTAAAAGAATGCCTCCGATGTATATTTCATGTTTTTAAAAAAATTATTTTTGCAAAATATCGAAACTTTTTCTAAGTCCAAATCGGCGCAAAAAGTCAATGAAACAGGGCCAAATTAGCAGAAACTAGGCTAAAGATGTGTTTTCTTTATCAAACGAACACCAATGATGCATATTTCACATTTTTCAAAAAAAATTTTTTTCGGTCCGAAAAAAGTTAAACTCCAACTCCGAGCGAAAATTTTCTAAGTCCAGCCGCGTAGTACATGGGAGAACTACCACTTTCGGAGCAAACTGCCACTTAAAGAGGGACAAATTTGCGAAAGCGAACCTTAGGATGTGTTTGCCTTATCAAACGAATGCCACCCATGCATGTTTCACTTTTTTCAAAAAACATTTTTTTCACTTCGATCAAAATATTTCTAAGTCCAACTCCGAGCGAAAAATTTCTAAGTCCAGCATGGGGGAAGGTTCACTTTCTGTGCAAACCGCTAGTGAAAGAGGGACAAAATAGCAAAAACGATTCCTGGGACGAGTTTTCCCTGCTAAGCGCATGCCTGTGATGTATATTTCGTGCTTTTAAAAAAATGAATTTCTCTAAAAATCGAAAATTTTTCTGACTCCAAATCTATGCAAAGCGCCAGTGAAAGAGGGACTAATTAGCAAAAACAGAAGTTAGGATGCGTTTCCGTTATCTAACGAATACCAAGGATGCATGTTTCACATTAATCAAAAGACTTTTTTCGGTCTGATAACAATTTTTCAAAGTCCAACTCCGAGCGAAATTTTTCAAAGTCCAGCATGGGGGAACGACCACTTGCGGTGCAAACCGCTTGCGAGAGAGCGACAAATTAGCAAAGACGAATCTTGGGAAGAGTTTCTTCTTCCAAATGAATGCCTGCGATGTATATTTCGTGTTTCTAAAAAAGTTATTTTTGCCCAAAATTGAAACCTTTTCTACGTCCAAATCGGTGTAAAGCGCCAGAGAAAGAGGGACAAATTAGCATAAACGATTATTGGGACGAGTTTCCCCTTCTAAACGAATGCCTGTGATGTATATTTCGTGTTTTTAAAAAAAATTATTTTTGCCCAAAATCGAAGCTCTTTCTAAGGTTACGGAGGGAGGTTACGGAGAGACGGTCGCGGAGTGCTAAGTGGAGGTGAGCTAAAACTCGAAGCTCGGCCTCAGGTAGGTTAACTTTTATTGCATCACCCCTCCCCGACCTCCTTTGCGCCCAAGTGTTAAGGTTTCCCCCAAGGGAGGGTACGGAGAGACGGTCGCGGAGTGCTAGGTGGAGGTGAGCTAAAACTCGAAGTTCGGCGCCTCGTAGGAAAAGTAATGTTGCTGCGTACACATTGCCAAGCAGGTGAACATGTTTGGGGATTCCTGGGCCCAGTTTTCTTTAATTAACAAACGGTCGTGTTTAACTTGCGATTGACGTTAACCTTTGGCACACTGCGTTTCCTTTATTAAACGAATACCAATGAAGCATGTTTCACATTTATGAAAAAAACTTTTTTTCACTCACTTGTGCTCAAATATAGCTCGGCACATTTACCCCTAACCTTAATTGCAGTCTTTAAGATCGTTAACATTTATAAAGGACGTTTGCAGTAAATGAAGTGCGGGAAGCACATGCACTAATTGAGATTCCAGATACTGCTTTGGCCGACCTCCCCACTCCTTCAGATATTTCAAAGAGGTGAAGTTTGGGCAATGCTTAATTATTCAAATTACCACAGGATTATTTTAGCCGTGCTATTATCGATTTAGCCTTTTCGAGAGCAGCTCCCGAATGTCAAGACGTAAAATATGTTGAAAATGCAGAATATAGTTGCTTAGAGTGCATGTATAATAAATGGAACAGGCAAACATAGGCATACTCTGCTATTTGCTACATACATTCGGCACACCTTAAATAATTGCCAGTCTTCCGTCTCGAGCAAGAGCTCACCCCATTGGTCGGCAGAGACCGTTTTCAATGGCGGCAGGAGGTGGGAACGATTTGCTACAGTCATTGTCATTGGTCCACCACCCGCCATTAGTCGATCGGGCCGCCACCTGTCGTCACCGGCGCCAATTACGACAATCGATCAAGTGACAGTAGTTTCGAAAACACACACCAGGGGCAGTTGAGTGCCAAAAGCCGGACCTCGCCCGAGTCTAGTTTGGATGCTAGAATAATGTTTAGAAACCTCCATAATTAACGAAAAGCTTCGAGTGTTAAGGTTTCCCCGCAAGAGAGGGTGCGGAGAGACCGTCGCGGAGTGCTACGTGGAGGTGAGCTAAAACTCGAAGTTCGGCCCCAGGTAGGGTAGCTAGTATTGCATTACCACTCCCCGGCTCTCTTGCGCCCAAGCGTTAAGGTTTCCCCCAACGGAGGGTACGGAGAGACCGTCGCGGAGTGCTACGTGGAGGTGAGCTAAAACTCGAAGCTCGGCCCCAGGTAGGGTAACTAGTATTGCATTACCACTCCCCGGCTCTCTTGCGCCCAAGCGTTAAGGTTTCCCCCAACGGAGGGTACGGAGAGACCGTCGCGGAGTGCTAGGTGGAGGTGAGCTAAAACTCGAAGTTCGGCCCCAGGTAGGGTAGCTAGTATTGCATTACCACTCCCCGGCTCTCTTGCGCCCAAGCGTTAAGGTTTCCCCCAACGTAGGGTACGGAGAGACCGTCGCGGAGTGCTACGTGGAGGTGAGCTAAAACTCGAAGCTCGGCCTCAGGTAGGTTAACTTTTATTGCATCACCCCTCCCCGACCTCCTTTGCGCCCAAGTGTTAAGGTTTCCCCCAAGGGAGGGTACGGAGAGACGGTCGCGGAGTGCTAAGTGGAGGTGAGCTAAAACTCGAAGCTCGGCCTCAGGTAGGTTAACTTTTATTGCATCACCCCTCCCCGACCTCCTTTGCGCCCAAGTGTTAAGGTTTCCCCCAAGGGAGGGTACGGAGAGACGGCCGCGGAGTGCTAGGTGGAGGTGAGCTAAAACTCGAAGTTCGGCGCCTCGTAGGAAAAGTAATGTTGCTGCGTACACATTGCCAAGCAGGTGAACATGTTTGGGGATTCCTGGGCCCAGTTTTCTTTAATTCACAAACGGTCGTGTTTAACTTGCGATTGACGTTAACCTTTGGCACACTGCGTTTCCTTTATTAAACGAATACCAATGAAGCATGTTTCACATTTATGAAAAAAACTTTTTTTCACTCACTTGTGCTCAAATATAGCTCGGCACATTTACCCCTAACCTTAATTGCAGTCTTTAAGATCGTTAACATTTATAAAGGACGTTTGCAGTAAATGTAGTGCGGGAAGCACATGCACTAATTGAGATTCCAGATACTGCTTTGGCCGACCTCCCCACTCCCTCAGATATTTCAAAGAGGTGAAGTTTGGGCAATGCTTAATTATTCAAATTACCACAGGATTATTTTAGCCGTGCTATTATCGATTTAGCCTTTTCGAGAGCAGCTCCCGAATGTCAAGACGTAAAATATGTTGAAAATGCAGAATATAGTTGCTTAGAGTGCATGTATAATAAATGGAACAGGCAAACATAGGCATACTCTGCTATTTGCTACATACATTCGGCACACCTTAAATAATTGCCAGTCTTCCGTCTCGAGCAAGAGCTCACCCCATTGGTCGGCAGAGACCGTTTTCAATGGCGGCAGGAGGTGGGAACGATTTGCTACAGTCATTGTCATTGGTCCACCACCCGCCATTAGTCGATCGGGCCGCCACCTGTCGTCACCGGCGCCAATTACGACAATCGATCAAGTGACAGTAGTTTCGAAAACACACACCAGGGGCAGTTGAGTGCCAAAAGCCGGACCTCGCCCGAGTCTAGTTTGGATGCTAGAATAATGTTTAGAAACCTCCATAATTAACGAAAAGCTTCGAGTGTTAAGGTTTCCCCGCAAGGGAGGGTACGGAGAGCTACGCTACGCGGAGTGCTACGTGGAGGTGAGCTAAAACTCGAAGTTCGGCCCCAGGTAGGGTAACTAGTATTGCATTACCCCTCCCCGGCCTCTCTTGCGCCCAAGTGTTAAGGTTTCCCCCAAGGGAGGGTCCGGAGAGACGGTCGCGGAGTGCTAGGTGGAGGTGAGCTAAAACTCGAAGTTCGGCCCCAGGTAGGGTAGCTAGTATTGCATTACCACTCCCCGGCTTTCTTGCGCCCAAGCGTTAAGGTTTCCCCCAACGGAGGGTACGGAGAGACCGTCGCGGAGTGCTACGTGGAGGTGAGCTAAAACTCGAAGCTCGGCCTCAGGTAGGTTAACTTTTATTGCATCACCCCTCCCCGACCTCCTTTGCGCCCAAGTGTTAAGGTTTCCCCCAAGGGAGGGTACGGAGAGACGGTCGCGGAGTGCTAAGTGGAGGTGAGCTAAAACTCGAAGCTCGGCCTCAGGTAGGTTAACTTTTATTGCATCACCCCTCCCCGACCTCCTTTGCGCCCAAGTGTTAAGGTTTCCCCCAAGGGAGGGTACGGAGAGACGGTCGCGGAGTGCTAGGTGGAGGTGAGCTAAAACTCGAAGTTCGGCGCCTCGTAGGAAAAGTAATGTTGCTGCGTACACATTGCCAAGCAGGTGAACATGTTTGGGGATTCCTGGGCCCAGTTTTCTTTAATTAACAAACGGTCGTGTTTAACTTGCGATTGACGTTAACCTTTGGCACACTGCGTTTCCTTTATTAAACGAATACCAATGAAGCATGTTTCACATTTATGAAAAAAACTTTTTTTCACTCACTTGTGCTCAAATATAGCTCGGCACATTTACCCCTAACCTTAATTGCAGTCTTTAAGATCGTTAACATTTATAAAGGACGTTTGCAGTAAATGAAGTGCGGGAAGCACATGCACTAATTGAGATTCCAGATACTGCTTTGGCCGACCTCCCCACTCCTTCAGATATTTCAAAGAGGTGAAGTTTGGGCAATGCTTAATTATTCAAATTACCACAGGATTATTTTAGCCGTGCTATTATCGATTTAGCCTTTTCGAGAGCAGCTCCCGAATGTCAAGACGTAAAATATGTTGAAAATGCAGAATATAGTTGCTTAGAGTGCATGTATAATAAATGGAACAGGCAAACATAGGCATACTCTGCTATTTGCTACATACATTCGGCACACCTTAAATAATTGCCAGTCTTCCGTCTCGAGCAAGAGCTCACCCCATTGGTCGGCAGAGACCGTTTTCAATGGCGGCAGGAGGTGGGAACGATTTGCTACAGTCATTGTCATTGGTCCACCACCCGCCATTAGTCGATCGGGCCGCCACCTGTCGTCACCGGCGCCAATTACGACAATCGATCAAGTGACAGTAGTTTCGAAAACACACACCAGGGGCAGTTGAGTGCCAAAAGCCGGACCTCGCCCGAGTCTAGTTTGGATGCTAGAATAATGTTTAGAAACCTCCATAATTAACGAAAAGCTTCGAGTGTTAAGGTTTCCCCGCAAGGGAGGGTACGGAGAGCTACGCTACGCGGAGTGCTACGTGGAGGTGAGCTAAAACTCGAAGTTCGGCCCCAGGTAGGGTAACTAGTATTGCATTACCCCTCCCCGGCCTCTCTTGCGCCCAAGTGTTAAGGTTTCCCCCAAGGGAGGGTCCGGAGAGACGGTCGCGGAGTGCTAGGTGGAGGTGAGCTAAAACTCGAAGTTCGGCGCCTCGTAGGAAAAGTAATGTTTCTGCGTACGCATTGCCAAGCAAGCGAACATGTTTGGGGATTCCAGGGCCCAGTTTTCTTTAATTAACAAACGGTCGTGTTTAACTTGCGATCGACGTTAATCTGTGGCACACTGGTCGTAAGAATGCATTGTGCAAACTCGCTCGGATGACCTCGACCAAGAGGTGAACGCTACTTGCAAGGAAGTAGCCAAGGGTGACGTAATCCTGAGTCATCGCTCTGGTGTGATGGCTTCCATCCAGCGGTCACGTGATCAATCAGTTTGAATTATAACGGCCCAGGCAGCCGACGCGTACGGACGCCAGGGCTGCGTTTCTCGTTCTTTTCACTTTGTCTTTCACTTTGTTTGAGTTAGGAGAGAAAGGAGGCGAGAGGAGGAGAGTGCTGAGAGCTCAGAAGCAGCCGACGTAACATGCCGAGAAATTCTGCCCGCTAAAAAGCTAATTCGGCGTGGCTTGTTTACCAAAGTTATGTAATTACTAATTACTGGAACTTCCTTCCTAGATAAGAGACTATTTTTATTAGTAGCGTACGGACTCTCACAATGTTTTCCCTTTTTTACAGCAGTTCGGCACGAGGACGGCAGCCGGAGTTAGCAGAGGGAGGAGGCAAGAGGAGGAAGGCAGCCGACGTAACGCGCTGAGAAATTCTTCCCGCCAAAAGCTAATATGGGCGTGGCACGTTAGTTAAGTAATAACTAATTACTGGAACTTCCTTCCTAGACACGAGACTATTTTTATTAGTAGCGTACGGACTCTCACAATGTTTTCCTTTCTTTTTCAGCAGTTCAGAACGAGGACCGCAAAGTCTACCGAAGGCGCCATGATGGGGAGAAGTCGCCCGGGCCGACAACCTGCACCTGGGGAATTATGGAAATTCGGGGATCACAGGAGCCATGCCTGGCCTACGTCCACTGCGCAGAACTAAATCTACAGTCCGAAAACACACACAACACCAGCCTGGGACCCCGACAGATGACTCCGAGCCTCTTCCACCCCGACAAGACGCCAGAAGCACGACGAGTTCAAACGTGTTCGTGTGCTAGGTGCATAAAGTATGCGTGTGCCATCTCTAGGATGCTAGGAAAGTTATAGGAGCCCGGAAAGGCCAAAAAATGATAGAGGTGAGATTGGGCGTCGAAAATCGGGTGAAAAATGTTATACACGTCTTGTAAGATGTTGTGGCTACAGAAAGAGCGAGTGAGAAAGTGCCTCTGAATTCGAGTGATGTTCCACGTCTAAAAAAATGATTAAAGTGCCAAAGTTCGGAAAAGAGCAGATAATGAATGCGCCCACAAGTGCAAAAGGTCATACAAGTGAAATGGAAATGTTCTAGGTCGAAACAGAGCGAGTGAGAGAGTGCCTCTGAATTCGAGTGATATTCCACGTCTAAAAAAATGACTAAAGTGCCAAAGTTCGGAAAAGAGCAAATAATGAATGCGCCCACAAGTGCAAAAGGTCATACAAGTGAAATGGAAATGTTCTAGGTCGAAACAGAGCGAGTGAGAGAGTGCCTCTGAAGTCGAGTTATATTCCACGTCTAAAAAAGTGATTAAAGTGCCAAAGTTCGGAAAAGCGCAAATAATGAATGCGCCCACAAGTGCAAAAGGTCATACAAGTGAAATGGAAATGTTCTAGGTCGAAACAGAGCGAGTGAGAAAGTGCCTCTAGTGGTGCGAGTGATGTTACACGTCTATAAACGCGCACAAAAAGTGTTTGTGAAATGGGCTAAAATAATTGAAGTGCAAAAGGTCGTACAAGTGAAAAAAAAAATGTTGTAGATCGAAACAGCGAGTGAAAGGTGCAAACAAAAAGTGTGTGAAACATTAAAAGTCCAGCGAGGCTAGAATGAGCGAAATATTGCCAGTGTGATTAATTCAAAAAGTGTTTGTGAAATGGGCTAAAATAATTGAAGTGCAAAAGGTCTTACAAGTGAAAAAAAAATGTTGTAGGTCGAAACAGCGAGTGAAAGGTGCAAAGAAAAAGTGTGTGAAACATTCAAAGTCCAGCGAGGCTAGAATGAGCGAAATATTGCCAGTGTGATTAATTCAAAAAGTGTTTGTGAAATGGGCTAAAATAATTGAGGTGCAAAAGGTCATACAAGTGAAAAAAAAATGTTGTAGGTCGAAACAGCGAGTGAAAGGTGCAAAGAAAAAGTGTGTGAAACATTCAAAGTCCAGCGAGGCTAGAATGAGCGAAATATTGCCAGTGTGATTAATTCAAAAAGTGTTTGTGAAATGGGCTAAAATAATTGAAGTGCAAAAGGTCATACAAGTGAAAAAAAAATGTTGTAGGTCGAAACAGCGAGTGAAAGGTGCAAAGAAAAAGTGTGTGAAAAATTCAAAGTCCAGCGAGGCTAGAATGAGCGAAATATTGCCAGTGTGATTAATTCAAAAAGTGTTTGTGAAATGGGCTAAAATAATTGAAGTGCAAAAGGTCTTACAAGTGAAAAAAAAAAGTTGTAGGTCGAAACAGCGAGTGAAAGGTGCAAAGAAAAAGTGTGTGAAACATTCAAAGTCCAGCGAGGCTAGAATGAGCGAAATATTGCCAGTGTGATTAATTCAAAAAGTGTTTGTGAAATGGGCTAAAATAATTGAAGTGCAAAAGGTCATACAAGTGAAAAAAAAAATGTTGTAGGCCGAAACAGCGAGTGAAAGGTGCAAAGAAAAAGTGTGTGAAAAATTCAAAGTCCAGCGAGGCTAGAATGAGCGAAATAATCCTAAATGTGTCGTGCGAGCGAAATATTGCCAGTGTGATTAACTCAAAAAGTGTTTGTGAAATGGGCTAAAATAATTGAAGTGCAAAAGGTCATACAAGTGAAAAAAAAATGTTGTAGGTCGAAACAGCGAGTGAGAAAGTGCCTCTGAAGTCGAGTTATATTCCACGTCTAAAAAAATGATTAAAGTGCCAAAGTTCGGAAAAGAGCAAATAATGAATGCGCCCACAAGTGCTAAAGGTCATACAAGTGAAATGGAAATGTTCTAGGTCGAAACAGAGCGAGCGACAAAGTGCCTCTAGTGGTGCGAGTGATGTTACACGTCTAAAAACGCGCACAAAAAGTGTTTGTGAAATGGGCTAAAATAATTGAAGTGCAAAAGGTCATACAAGTGAAAAAAAAATGTTGTAGGTCGAAACAGCGAGTGAAAGGTGCAAAGAAAAAGTGTGTGAAACATTCAAAGTCCAGCGAGGCTAGAATGAGCGAAATATTGCCAGTGTGATTAATTCAAAAAGTGTTTGTGAAATGGGCTAAAATAATTGAAGTGCAAAAGGTCTTACAAGTGAAAAAAAAATGTTGTAGGTCGAAACAGCGAGTGAAAGGTGCAAAGAAAAAGTGTGTGAAACATTCAAAGTCCAGCGAGGCTAGAATGAGCGAAATATTGCCAGTGTGATTAATTCAAAAAGTGTTTGTGAAATGGGCTAAAATAATTGAAGTGCAAAAGGTCATACAAGTGAAAAAAAAAATGTTGTAGGTCGAAACAGCGAGTGAAAGGTGCAAAGAAAAAGTGTGGGAAACATTCAAAGTCCAGCGAGGCTAGAATGAGCGAAATATTGCCAGTGTGATTAATTCAAAAAGTGTTTGTGAAATGGGCTAAAATAATTGAAGTGCAAAAGGTCTTACAAGTGAAAAAAAAATGTTGTAGGTCGAAACAGCGAGTGAAAGGTGCAAAGAAAAAGTGTGTGAAACATTCAAAGTCCAGCGAGGCTAGAATGAGCGAAATATTGCCAGTGTGATTAATTCAAAAAGTGTTTGTGAAATGGGCTAAAATAATTGAAGTGCAAAAGGTCATACAAGTGAAATGGAAATGTTCTAGGTCGAAACAGAGCGAGTGAGAAAGTGCATCTGAAGTCGAGTTATATTCCACGTCTAAAAAAATGATTAAAGAGCCAAAGTTCGGAAAAGAGCAAATAATGAATGCGCCCACAAGTGCAAAAGGTCATACAAGTGAAATGGAAATGTTCTAGGTCGAAACAGAGCGTGTGAGAAAGTGCAATAGGTCATACAAGTGAAAAAAAAAAATTTGTAGGTCGAAACAGCGAGTGAAAGGTGCAAAGAAAAAGTGTGTGAAAAATTCAAAGTCCAGCGAGGCTAGAATGAGCGAAATATTGCCAGTGTGATTAATTCAAAAAGTGTTTGTGAAATGGGCTAAAATAATTGAAGTGCAATAGGTCATACAAGAGAAAAAAAAAATTGTAGGTCGAAACAGCGAGTGAAAGGTGCAAAGAAAAAGTGTGTGAAAAATTCAAAGTCCAGCGAGGCTAGAATGAGCGAAATATTGCCAGTGTGATTAATTCAAAAAGTGTTTGTGAAATGGGCTAAAATAATTGAAGTGCAATAGGTCATACAAGTGAAAAAAAAATTTGTAGGTCGAAACAGCGAGTGAAAGGTGCAAAGAAAAAGTGTGTGAAAAATTCAAAGTCCAGCGAGGCTAGAATGAGCGAAATATTGCCAGTGTGATTAATTCAAAAAGTGTTTGTGAAATGGGCTAAAATAATTGAAGTGCAAAAGGTCATACAAGTGAAATGGAAATGTTCTAGGTCGAAACAGAGCGAGTGAGAAAGTGCATCTGAAGTCGAGTTATATTCCACGTCTAAAAAAATGATTAAAGAGCCAAAGTTCGGAAAAGAGCAAATAATGAATGCGCCCACAAGTGCAAAAGGTCATACAAGTGAAATGGAAATGTTCTAGGTCGAAACAGAGCGTGTGAGAAAGTGCAATAGGTCATACAAGTGAAAAAAAAAAATTTGTAGGTCGAAACAGCGAGTGAAAGGTGCAAAGAAAAAGTGTGTGAAAAATTCAAAGTCCAGCGAGGCTAGAATGAGCGAAATATTGCCAGTGTGATTAATTCAAAAAGTGTTTGTGAAATGGGCTAAAATAATTGAAGTGCAATAGGTCATACAAGAGAAAAAAAAAATTGTAGGTCGAAACAGCGAGTGAAAGGTGCAAAGAAAAAGTGTGTGAAAAATTCAAAGTCCAGCGAGGCTAGAATGAGCGAAATATTGCCAGTGTGATTAATTCAAAAAGTGTTTGTGAAATGGGCTAAAATAATTGAAGTGCAATAGGTCATACAAGTGAA
>JAUKNK010000698.1:0-32500 GCA_030765055.1 Mantis religiosa | reverse complement strand
TTAAAGGGGGACAAATTTGCAAAAGCGAACCTTAGGATCTGTTTGCCTTATCAAACGAATGCCACCGATGCATGTTTCACCTTTTTCAAAAAACATTTTTTTCACTTCGATCAAAATTTTTCTAAGTCCAACTCCGAGCGAAAAATTTCTAAGTCCCCGGGGCTTTCGTCTCCTGACCATGCCGGCAGTTGAGGCCTCGCCGCCCGAGGGCCGGAATTGTCGTCTTGTAGGTGTGGGGCAACGCGCCATCGAAAAACGGGGAAATTTGCCAAAATTGTTCTTGGGATGTGTTTCCCTTTCTAAAAGAATGCCTCCGATGTATATTTCATGTTTTTAAAAAAATTATTTTTGCAAAATATCGAAACTTTTTCTAAGTCCAAATCGGCGCAAAAAGTCAATGAAACAGGGCCAAATTAGCAGGAACGAGGCTAACGATGTGTTTTCTTTATCAAACGAACACCATTGATGCATATTTCACATTTTTCAGAAAAACTTTTTTTCGGTCCGAAAAAAGTTAAAGTCCAACTCCGAGCGAAAATTTTCTAAGTCCAGCCGCGTAGTACATGGGCAAACTACCACTTTCGGAGCAAAGTGCTACTTAAAGGGGGACAAATTTGCAAAAGCGAACCTTAGGATCTGTTTGCCTTATCAAACGACTGCCACCGATGCATGTTTCACCTTTTTCAAAAAACATTTTTTTCACTTCGATCAAAATTTTTCTAAGTCCAACTCCGAGCGAAAAATTTCTAAGTCCCCGGGGCTTTCGTCTCCTGACCATGCCGGCAGTTGAGGCCTCGCCGCCCGAGGGCCGGAATTGTCGTCTTGTAGGTGTGGGGCAACGCGCCATCGAAAAACGGGGAAATTTGCCAAAATTGTTCTTGGGATGTGTTTCCCTTTCTAAAAGAATGCCTCCGATGTATATTTCATGTTTTTAAAAAAATTATTTTTGCAAAATATCGAAAATTTTTCTAAGTCCAAATCGGCGCAAAAAGTCAATGAAACAGGGCCAAATTAGCAGGAACGAGGCTAACGATGTGTTTTCTTTATCAAACGAACACCATTGATGCATATTTCACATTTTTCAGAAAAACTTTTTTTCGGTCCGAAAAAAGTTAAAGTCCAACTCCGAGCGAAAATTTTCTAAGTCCAGCCGCGTAGTACATGGGCAAACTACCACTTTCGGAGCAAAGTGCTACTTAAAGGGGGACAAATTTGCAAAAGCGAACCTTAGGATCTGTTTGCCTTATCAAACGAATGCCACCGATGCATGTTTCACCTTTTTCAAAAAACATTTTTTTCACTTCGATCAAAATTTTTCTAAGTCCAACTCCGAGCGAAAAATTTCTAAGTCCCCGGGGCTTTCGTCTCCTGACCATGCCGGCAGTTGAGGCCTCGCCGCCCGAGGGCCGGAATTGTCGTCTTGTAGGTGTGGTGCAACGCGCCATCGAAAAACGGGGAAATTTGCCAAAATTGTTCTTGGGATGTGTTTCCCTTTCTAAAAGAATGCCTCCGATGTATATTTCATGTTTTTAAAAAAATTATTTTTGCAAAATATCGAAACTTTTTCTAAGTCCAAATCGGCGCAAAAAGTCAATGAAACAGGGCCAAATTAGCAGGAACGAGGCTAACGATGTGTTTTCTTTATCAAACGAACACCATTGATGCATATTTCACATTTTTCAGAAAAACTTTTTTTCGGTCCGAAAAAAGTTAAAGTCCAACTCCGAGCGAAAATTTTCTAAGTCCAGCCGCGTAGTACATGGGCAAACTACCACTTTCGGAGCAAAGTGCTACTTAAAGGGGGACAAATTTGCAAAAGCGAACCTTAGGATCTGTTTGCCTTATCAAACGAATGCCACCGATGCATGTTTCACCTTTTTCAAAAAACATTTTTTTCACTTCGATCAAAATTTTTCTAAGTCCAACTCCGAGCGAAAAATTTCTAAGTCCCCGGGGCTTTCGTCTCCTGACCATGCCGGCAGTTGAGGCCTCGCCGCCCGAGGGCCGGAATTGTCGTCTTGTAGGTGTGGTGCAACGCGCCATCGAAAAACGGGGAAATTTGCCAAAATTGTTCTTGGGATGTGTTTCCCTTTCTAAAAGAATGCCTCCGATGTATATTTCATGTTTTTAAAAAAATTATTTTTGCAAAATATCGAAACTTTTTCTAAGTCCAAATCGGCGCAAAAAGTCAATGAAACAGGGCCAAATTAGCAGGAACGAGGCTAAGGATGTGTTTTCTTTATCAAACGAACACCATTGATGCATATTTCACATTTTTCAGAAAAACTTTTTTTCGGTCCGAAAAAAGTTAAAGTCCAACTCCGAGCGAAAATTTTCTAAGTCCAGCCGCGTAGTACATGGGCAAACTACCACTTTCGGAGCAAAGTGCTACTTAAAGGGGGACAAATTTGCAAAAGCGAACCTTAGGATCTGTTTGCCTTATCAAACGAATGCCACCGATGCATGTTTCACCTTTTTCAAAAAACATTTTTTTCACTTCGATCAAAATTTTTCTAAGTCCAACTCCGAGCGAAAAATTTCTAAGTCCCCGGGGCTTTCGTCTCCTGACCATGCCGGCAGTTGAGGCCTCGCCGCCCGAGGGCCGGAATTGTCGTCTTGTAGGTGTGGTGCAACGCGCCATCGAAAAACGGGGAAATTTGCCAAAATTGTTCTTGGGATGTTTTTCCCTTTCTAAAAGAATGCCTCCGATGTATATTTCATGTTTTTAAAAAAATTATTTTTGCAAAATATAGAAACTTTTTCTAAGTCCAAATCGGCGCAAAAAGTCAATGAAACAGGGCCAAATTAGCAAAAACGAGGCTAAGGATGCGTTTTCTTTATCAAACGAACACCAATGATGCATATTTCACATTTTTGAAAAAAACTTTTTTTCGGTCCGAAAAAAGTTAAAGTCCACCTCCGAGCGAAAATTTTCTAAGTCCAGCCGCGTAGTACATGGGCAAACTACCACTTTCGGAGCAAAGTGCTACTTAAAGGGGGACAAATTTGCAAAAGCGAACCTTAGGATCTGTTTGCCTTATCAAACGAATGCCACCGATGCATGTTTCACCTTTTTCAAAAAACATTTTTTTCACTTCGATCAAAATTTTACTAAGTCCAACTCCGAGCGAAAAATTTCTAAGTCCCCGGGGCTTTCGTCTCCTGACCATGCCGGCAGTTGAGGCCTCGCCGCCCGGGGGCCGGAATTGTCGTCTTGTAGGTGTGGTGCAACGCGCCATCGAAAAACGGGGAAATTTGCCAAAATCGTTCTTGGGGCGTGTTTCCCTTTCTAAAAGAATGCCTCCGATGTATATTTCATGTTTTTAAAAAAATTATTTTTGCAAAATATCGAAACTTTTTCTAAGTCCAAATCGGAGCCAAAAGTCAATGAAACAGGGCCAAATTAGCAGCAACGAGGCTAAGGATGTGTTTCCTTTATCAAACGAACACCAATGATGCATATTTCACATTTTTCAAAAAAACTTTTTTTCGGTCCGAAAAAAGTTAAAGTCCAACTCCGAGCGAAAATTTTCTAAGTCCAGCCGCGTAGTACATGGGAGAACTACCACTTTCGGAGCAAAGTGCTACTTAAAGGGGGACAAATTTGCAAAAGCGAAGCTTAGGATCTGTTTGCCTTATCAAACGAATGCCACCGATGCATGTTTCACCTTTTTCAAAAAACATTTTTTTCACTTCGATCAAAATTTTTCTAAGTCCAACTCCGAGCGAAAAATTTCTAAGTCCCCGGGGCTTTCGTCTCCTGACCATGCCGGCAGTTGAGGCCTCGCCGCCCGAGGGCCGCAATTGTCGTCTTGTAGGTGTGGTGCAACGCGCCATCGAAAAACGGGGAAATTTGCCAAAATTGTTCTTGGGATGTGTTTCCCTTTCTAAAAGAATGCCTCCGATGTATATTTCATGTTTTTAAAAAAATTATTTTTGCAAAATATCGAAACTTTTTCTAAGTCCAAATCGGCGCAAAAAGTCAATGAAACAGGGCCAAATTAGCAGAAACTAGGCTAAAGATGTGTTTTCTTTATCAAACGAACACCAATGATGCATATTTCACATTTTTCAAAAAAACTTTTTTTTCGGTCCGAAAAAAGTTAAAGTCCAACTCCGAGCGAAAATTTTCTAAGTCCAGCCGCGTAGTCCATGGGAGAACTACCACTTTCGGAGCAAACTGCCACTTAAAGAGGGACAAATTTGCGAAAGCGAACCTTAGGATGTGTTTGCCTTATCAAACGAATGCCACCCATGCATGTTTCACTTTTTTCAAAAAACATTTTTTTCACTTCGATCAAAATTTTTCTAAGTCCAACTCCGAGCGAAAAATTTCTAAGTCCAGCATGGGGGAAGGTTCACTTTCTGTGCAAACCGCTAGTGAAAGAGGGACAAATTAGCAAAAACGAGCCCTGGGACGAGTTTTCCCTGCTAAGCGCATGCCTGTGATGTATATTTCGTGCTTTTAAAAAAATGAATTTTTACTAAAAATCGAAAATTTTTCTGACTCCAAATCTGTGCAAAGCGCCAGTGAAAGAAGGACTAATTAGCAAAAACAGAACTTAGGATGCGTTTCCGTTATCTAACGAATACCAAGGATGCATGTTTCACATTAATCAAAAAACTTTTTTCGGTCTGATAACAATTTTTCAAAGTCCAACTCCGAGCGAAATTTTTCAAAGTCCAGCATGGGGGAACGACCAGTTGCGGTGCAAACCTCTTGCGAGAGAGCGACAAGTTAGCAACGACGAATCTTGGGAAGAGTTTCTTCTTCCAAATGAATGCCTGCGATGTATATTTCGTGTTTCTAAAAAAGTTATTTTTGCCCAAAATCGAAACCTTTTCTACGTCCAAATCGGTGTAAAGCGCCAGTGAAAGAGGGACAAATTAGCATAAACGATTATTGGGACGAGTTTCCCCTTCTAAACGAATGCCTGTGATGTATATTTCGTGTTTTTAAAAAAATTATTTTTTCCCAAAATCGAAAAATTTTCTGAGTCCAAATCTGTGCAAAGCGCCAGTGAAAGAAGGACAAATTAGCAAAAACGGAACTTAGTATGCGTTATCCTTATCTAACGAATACCAAAGATGCATGTTTCACATTAATCAAAAAAACTTTTTTCGGTCCGATAAAAATTTTTCAAAGTCCAACTCCGAGCGAAATTCTTCAAAGTCCAGCCTGGGGGAACGACCACCTGCGGTGCAAATCGCTTGCGAGAGAGGGACAAATTAGCAAAGACGAGTCTTGGGAAGAGTTTCTTCTTCCAAAAGAATGCCTGTGATGTATATTTCGTGTTTTTAAAAAAGTTATTTTTGCCCAAAATCGAAGCTCTTTCTAAGTCCAAATCGGTAAAAAGCGCTAGTGAAAGAGGGACAAACTTGCAAAAACGGAACTTGGGATGCGCTTCCTTTATTAAACGAATACCAATGATGCAATTTTCACCTTTATGAAAAAACTTTTTTTCACTCCGATAAAAATTTTTCAAAGTCCAACTCCGAGCGAAAGTGTTAAGGTTTCCCCCAAGGGAGAGACCGTCGCGGAGTGCGGTCTGGAGGTGAGCCAAAACTCGAAGTTCGGCGCCGCGTAGGAAAAGTAATGTTCCTGGGTACGCATTGCCAAGTAAGTGAACATGTTTGTGGATTCCTGGGCCCAGTTTTCTTTAATTAACAAACGGTCGTGTTTATCTTGCGATTGACGTTAATCTTTGGCACACTGGTCGTAAGAAAGCATTGTGCAAACTCGCTCGGATGACCTCGACCAAGAGGTGAACGCTACTTGCAAGGAAGTAGCCAAGGGTGACGTAATCGTGAGTCATCGCGCTGGTGTTATTGCGCATCGCTTCCATACAGTTTGAAACATAACGGCTAGAGAGGCCAAGCCGGACGCACGCGAGGGCTGCGCTTCTCCTTGTTTTCAACGAGAAATTCTTCCCGCCAAAAGCTAATTCGGCGTGGCTACTCTGCCCAAGTTATGTAATTACTAATTACTGGAACTTCCTAGATATGAGATTATTTTTATTAGTAGCGTACGGACTCTCACAATGTTTTCCTTTCTTTTTCAGCAGTTCAGAACAAGGACCGCAAAGTCTACCGAAGGCGCCATGATGGGGAGAACTCGCACCGGCCGACAACCTGCACCTGGAGAACAACGGGAATTCAGGGATCACAGGAGCCACGCCTGGCTTACGTCCACTTCGCAGAACTAAATCTACAGTCCGAAAACACACACAACACCAGCCTGGGACCCCGCCAGGTGATTCCAGCCTCTTCCACTACGACAAGACGCCAGAAGCACGACGAGTTCAAACGTGTTCGTGTGCTAGGTGCAGAAAGTTTTCTGCGAGTGAGAAAGTGCCTCTTAATTCGAGTGATATTCCACGTCTAAACAAAGTGCTCAAAAAGTGTTAGTGAAAGGTAAAGTCTGTCCAAGGAGAGCTAAATTAATTAATGCAAAAAATGAATGCGCCTACAAGTGCAAAAGCTCTTACAAGTGAAAACGAAATGTTCTAGGTCGAAACAGAGCGAGTGAGAAAGTGCCACTGAAGTCGAGTGATATTCCACGTCCCAAAAAGTGCTCAAAAAGTGTTTGTGAAAGGTAAAGTCTGTCCAAGGAGAGCTAAAATAATTAATGCAAAAAATGAATGTGCCTACAGGTGCAAAAGCTCATATAAGTGAAAACGAAATGTTCTAGGTCGAAACAGAGCGAGTGAGAAAGTGCCTCTGAATTCGAGTGATATTCCACGTCCCAAAAAGTGCTCAAAAAGTTTTTGTGAAAGGTAAAGTCTGTCCAAGGAGAGCTAAAATAATTAATGCAAATAATGAATGTGCCTACAAGTGCAAAATGATATACAAGTGAATTGGAAATGTTCTAGGTCGAAACAGAGCGAGCGACAAAGTGCCTCTAAATGCGAGTGATATTCCACGTCTAAAAAGTGCACAAAAAGTGATTGTGAAATGGGCTAAAATAATTGAAGTGCAAAAGGTCATACAAGTGAAAAAAAATGTTGTAGGTCGAAACAGCGAGTGAAAGGTGCAAAGAAAAAATGTGTGAAGAATTCAAAGTCCAGCGAGGCTAGAATGAGCGAAATAATCCTAAATGTGTCGTCCGAGTGAAATATTGCCAGTGAGATTAATTCAAAATCCCACAGTGCCCGGCTTTTTCAAAGTCCAAAGAGGGCAGCAAGAGTGAAATAATTCTAAGTCCATCGTGTGTCGTGCGAGTGAAAAATTACAAGTACAGCCGTGTTTTTAAAAAAATTATTTCTTCCCAAAATCGAAACTTTTTCTAAGTCCAAATCGGCGCAAAAAGTTAGTAAAACAGGGCCAAATTAGCAGGAACGAGGCTAAGGATGTGTTTTCTTTATCAAACGAACACCAATGATGCGTATTTCACATTTTTCAAAAAAACTATTTTTCGGTCCGAAAAAAGTTAAAGTCCAACTCTGAGCGAAAAATTTCTAAGTCCCCGGGGCTTTCGTCTCGTGACCATGCCGGCAGTTGAGGCCTCGCCGGCCGAGGGCAAGAATTGTCGTCTTGTAGGTGTGGTGCAACGCGCCATCGAAAAACGGGGAAATTTGCCAAAATTGTTCTTGGGATGTGTTTCCCTTTCTAAAAGAATGCCTCCGATGTATATTTCATGTTTTTAAAAAAATTATTTTTGCAAAATATCGAAACTTTTTCTAAGTCCAAATCGGCGCAAAAAGTCAATGATACAGGGCCAAATTAGCAGAAACTAGGCTAAGGATGTGTTTTCTTTATCAAACGAACACCAAATATGCATATTTCACATTTTTCAAAAAAACTTTTTTTCGGTCCGAAAAAAGTTAAAGTCCAACTCTGAGCGAAAAATTTCTAAGTCCCCGGGGCTTTCGTCTCTTGACCATGCCGGCAGTTGAGGCCTCGCCGCCCGAGGGCAAGAATTGTCGTCTTGTAGGTGTGGTGCAACGCGCCATCGAAAAACGGGGAAATTTGCCAAAATTGTTCTTGGGATGTGTTTCCCATTCTAAAAGAATGCCTACGATGTATATTTCATGTTTTTAAAAAAATTATTTTTGCAAAATATCGAAACTTTTTCTAAGTCCAACTCCGAGCGAAAAATTTCTAAGTCCCCGGGGCTTTCGTCTCTTGACCATGCCGGCAGTTGAGGCCTCGCCGACCGAGGGCCGGAATTGTCGTCTTGTAGGTGTGGTGCAACGCGCCATCGAAAAACGGGGAAATTTGCCAAAATTGTTCTTGGGATGTGTTTCCCTTTCTAAAAGAATGCCTCCGATGTATATTTCATGTTTTTAAAAAAATTATTTTTGCAAAATATCGAAACTTTTTCTAAGTACAAATCGGCGCAAAAAGTCAATGATACAGGGCCAAATTAGCAGAAACTAGGCTAAGGATGTGTTTTCTTTATCAAACGAACACCAAATATGCATATTTCACATTTTTCAAAAAAACTTTTTTTCGGTCCGAAAAAAGTTAAAGTCCAACTCTGAGCGAAAAATTTCTAAGTCCCCGGGGCTTTCGTCTCGTGACCATGCCGGCAGTTGAGGCCTCGCCGGCCGAGGGCAAGAATTGTCGTCTTGTAGGTGTGGTGCAACGCGCCATCGAAAAACGGGGAAATTTGCCAAAATCGTTTTTGGGATGTGTTTCCCATTCTAAAAGAATGCCTCCGATGTATATTTCATGTTTTTAAAAAAATTATTTTTGCAAAATATCGAAACTTTTTCTAAGTCCAACTCCGAGCGAAAAATTTCTAAGTCCCCGGGGCTTTCGTCTCTTGACCATGCCGGCAGTTGAGGCCTCGCCGCCCGAGGGCCGGAATTGTCGTCTTGTAGGTGTGGTGCAACGCGCCATCGAAAAACGGGGAAATTTGCCAAAATTGTTCTTGGGATGTGTTTCCCTTTCTAAAAGAATGCCTCCGATGTATATTTCATGTTTTTAAAAAAATTATTTTTGCAAAATATCGAAACTTTTTCTAAGTCCAAATCGGCGCAAAAAGTCAATGATACAGGGCCAAATTAGCAGAAACTAGGCTAAGGATGTGTTTTCTTTATCAAACGAACACCAAATATGCATATTTCACATTTTTCAAAAAAACTTTTTTTCGGTCCGAAAAAAGTTAAAGTCCAACTCCGAGCGAAAATTTTCTAAGTCCAGCCGCGTAGTACATGGGAGAACTACCACTTTCGGAGCAAACTGCCACTTAGAGAGGGACAAATTTGCGAAAGCGAACCTTAGGATGTGTTTGCCTTATCAAACGAATGCCACCCATGCATGTTTCACTTTTTTCAAAAAACATTTTTTTCACTTCGATAAAAATTTTTCTAAGTCCAACTCCGAGCGAAAAATTTCTAAGTCCCCGGGGCTTTCGTCTCTTGACCATGCCGGCAGTTGAGGCCTCGCCGCCCGAGGGCAAGAATTGTCGTCTTGTAGGTGTGGTGCAACGCGCCATCGAAAAACGGGAAAATTTGCCAAAATTGTTCTTGGGATGTGTTTCTCTTTCTAAAAGAATGCCTCCGATGTATATTTCATGTTTTTAAAAAAATTATTTTTGCAAAATATCGAAACTTTTTCTAAGTACAAATCGGCGCAAAAAGTCGATGATACAGGGCCAAATTAGCAGAAACTAGGCTAAGGATGTGTTTTCTTTATCAAACGAACACCAAATATGCATATTTCACATTTTTCAAAAAAACTTTTTTTCGGTCCGAAAAAAGTTAAAGTCCAACTCTGAGCGAAAAATTTCTAAGTCCCCGGGGCTTTCGTCTCGTGACCATGCCGGCAGTTGAGGCCTCGCCGGCCGAGGGCAAGAATTGTCGTCTTGTAGGTGTGGTGCAACGCGCCATCGAAAAACGGGGAAATTTGCCAAAATCGTTCTTGTGATGTGTTTCCCATTCTAAAAGAATGCCTCCGATGTATATTTCATGTTTTTAAAAAAATTATTTTTGCAAAATATCGAAACTTTTTCTAAGTCCAACTCCGAGCGAAAAATTTCTAAGTCCCCGGGGCTTTCGTCTCGTGACCATGCCGGCAGTTGAGGCCTCGCCGGCCGAGGGCCGGAATTGTCGTCTTGTAGGTGTGGTGCAACGCGCCATCGAAAAACGGGGAAATTTGCCAAAATTGTTCTTGGGATGTGTTTCCCATTCTAAAAGAATGCCTACGATGTATATTTCATGTTTTTAAAAAAATTATTTTTGCAAAATATCGAAACTTTTTCTAAGTCCAAATCGGCGCAAAAAGTCAATGATACAGGGCCAAATTAGCAGAAACTAGGCTAAGGATGTGTTTTCTTTATCAAACGAACACCAAATATGCATATTTCACATTTTTCAAAAAAACTTTTTTTCGGTCCGAAAAAAGTTAAAGTCCAACTCCGAGCGAAAATTTTCTAAGTCCAGCCGCGTAGTACATGGGAGAACTACCACTTTCGGAGCAAACTGCCACTTAAAGAGGGACAAATTTGCGAAAGCGAACCTTAGGATGTGTTTGCCTTATCAAACGAATGCCACCCATGCATGTTTCACTTTTTTCAAAAAACATTTTTTTCACTTCGATAAAAATTTTTCTAAGTCCAACTCCGAGCGAAAAAATTTCTAAGTCCCCGGGGCTTTCGTCTCTTGACCATGCCGGCAGTTGAGGCCTCGCCGGCCGAGGGCAAGAATTGTCGTCTTGTAGGTGTGGTGCAACGCGCCATCGAAAAACGGGAAAATTTGCCAAAATTGTTCTTGGGATGTGTTTCTCTTTCTAAAAGAATGCCTCCGATGTATATTTCATGTTTTTAAAAAAATTATTTTTGCAAAATATCGAAACTTTTTCTAAGTACAAATCGGCGCAAAAAGTCGATGATACAGGGCCAAATTAGCAGAAACTAGGCTAAGGATGTGTTTTCTTTATCAAACGAACACCAAATATGCATATTTCACATTTTTCAAAAAAACTTTTTTTCGGTCCGAAAAAAGTTAAAGTCCAACTCTGAGCGAAAAATTTCTAAGTCCCCGGGGCTTTCGTCTCGTGACCATGCCGGCAGTTGAGGCCTCGCCGGCCGAGGGCCGGAATTGTCGTCTTGTAGGTGTGGTGCAACGCGCCATCGAAAAACGGGGAAATTTGCCAAAATTGTTCTTGGGATGTGTTTCCCATTCTAAAAGAATGCCTACGATGTATATTTCATGTTTTTAAAAAAATTATTTTTGCAAAATATCGAAACTTTTTCTAAGTCCAAATCGGCGCAAAAAGTCAATGATACAGGGCCAAATTAGCAGAAACTAGGCTAAGGATGTGTTTTCTTTATCAAACGAACACCAAATATGCATATTTCACATTTTTCAAAAAAACTTTTTTTCGGTCCGAAAAAAGTTAAAGTCCAACTCCGAGCGAAAATTTTCTAAGTCCAGCCGCGTAGTACATGGGAGAACTACCACTTTCGGAGCAAACTGCCACTTAAAGAGGGACAAATTTGCGAAAGCGAACCTTAGGATGTGTTTGCCTTATAAAACGAATGCCACCCATGCATGTTTCACTTTTTTCAAAAAACATTTTTTTCACTTCGATAAAAATTTTTCTAAGTCCAACTCCGAGCGAAAAATTTCTAAGTCCCCGGGGCTTTCGTCTCTTGACCATGCCGGCAGTTGAGGCCTCGCCGCCCGAGGGCAAGAATTGTCGTCTTGTAGGTGTGGTGCAACGCGCCATCGAAAAACGGGAAAATTTGCCAAAATTGTTCTTGGGATGTGTTTCCCTTTCTAAAAGAATGCCTCCGATGTATATTTCATGTTTTTAAAAAAATTATTTTTGCAAAATATCGAAACTTTTTCTAAGTACAAATCGGCGCAAAAAGTCAATGATACAGGGCCAAATTAGCAGAAACTAGGCTAAGGATGTGTTTTCTTTATCAAACGAACACCAAATATGCATATGTCACATTTTTCAAAAAAACTTTTTTTCGGTCCGAAAAAAGTTAAAGTCCAACTCTGAGCGAAAAATTTCTAAGTCCCCGGGGCTTTCGTCTCGTGACCATGCCGGCAGTTGAGGCCTCGCCGGCCGAGGGCAAGAATTGTCGTCTTGTAGGTGTGGTGCAACGCGCCATCGAAAAACGGGGAAATTTGCCAAAATCGTTTTTGGGATGTGTTTCCCATTCTAAAAGAATGCCTCCGATGTATATTTCATGTTTTTAAAAAAATTATTTTTGCAAAATATCGAAACTTTTTCTAAGTCCAACTCCGAGCGAAAAATTTCTAAGTCCCCGGGGCTTTCGTCTCTTGACCATGCCGGCAGTTGAGGCCTCGCCGCCCGAGGGCCGGAATTGTCGTCTTGTAGGTGTGGTGCAACGCGCCATCGAAAAACGGGGAAATTTGCCAAAATTGTTCTTGGGATGTGTTTCCCTTTCTAAAAGAATGCCTCCGATGTATATTTCATGTTTTTAAAAAAATTATTTTTGCAAAATATCGAAACTTTTTCTAAGTCCAAATCGGCGCAAAAAGTCAATGATACAGGGCCAAATTAGCAGAAACTAGGCTAAGGATGTGTTTTCTTTATCAAACGAACACCAAATATGCATATTTCACATTTTTCAAAAAAACTTTTTTTCGGTCCGAAAAAAGTTAAAGTCCAACTCCGAGCGAAAATTTTCTAAGTCCAGCCGCGTAGTACATGGGAGAACTACCACTTTCGGAGCAAACTGCCACTTAGAGAGGGACAAATTTGCGAAAGCGAACCTTAGGATGTGTTTGCCTTATCAAACGAATGCCACCCATGCATGTTTCACTTTTTTCAAAAAACATTTTTTTCACTTCGATAAAAATTTTTCTAAGTCCAACTCCGAGCGAAAAATTTCTAAGTCCCCGGGGCTTTCGTCTCTTGACCATGCCGGCAGTTGAGGCCTCGCCGCCCGAGGGCAAGAATTGTCGTCTTGTAGGTGTGGTGCAACGCGCCATCGAAAAACGGGAAAATTTGCCAAAATTGTTCTTGGGATGTGTTTCTCTTTCTAAAAGAATGCCTCCGATGTATATTTCATGTTTTTAAAAAAATTATTTTTGCAAAATATCGAAACTTTTTCTAAGTACAAATCGGCGCAAAAAGTCGATGATACAGGGCCAAATTAGCAGAAACTAGGCTAAGGATGTGTTTTCTTTATCAAACGAACACCAAATATGCATATTTCACATTTTTCAAAAAAACTTTTTTTCGGTCCGAAAAAAGTTAAAGTCCAACTCTGAGCGAAAAATTTCTAAGTCCCCGGGGCTTTCGTCTCGTGACCATGCCGGCAGTTGAGGCCTCGCCGGCCGAGGGCAAGAATTGTCGTCTTGTAGGTGTGGTGCAACGCGCCATCGAAAAACGGGGAAATTTGCCAAAATCGTTCTTGTGATGTGTTTCCCATTCTAAAAGAATGCCTCCGATGTATATTTCATGTTTTTAAAAAAATTATTTTTGCAAAATATCGAAACTTTTTCTAAGTCCAACTCCGAGCGAAAAATTTCTAAGTCCCCGGGGCTTTCGTCTCGTGACCATGCCGGCAGTTGAGGCCTCGCCGGCCGAGGGCCGGAATTGTCGTCTTGTAGGTGTGGTGCAACGCGCCATCGAAAAACGGGGAAATTTGCCAAAATTGTTCTTGGGATGTGTTTCCCATTCTAAAAGAATGCCTACGATGTATATTTCATGTTTTTAAAAAAATTATTTTTGCAAAATATCGAAACTTTTTCTAAGTCCAAATCGGCGCAAAAAGTCAATGATACAGGGCCAAATTAGCAGAAACTAGGCTAAGGATGTGTTTTCTTTATCAAACGAACACCAAATATGCATATTTCACATTTTTCAAAAAAACTTTTTTTCGGTCCGAAAAAAGTTAAAGTCCAACTCCGAGCGAAAATTTTCTAAGTCCAGCCGCGTAGTACATGGGAGAACTACCACTTTCGGAGCAAACTGCCACTTAAAGAGGGACAAATTTGCGAAAGCGAACCTTAGGATGTGTTTGCCTTATCAAACGAATGCCACCCATGCATGTTTCACTTTTTTCAAAAAACATTTTTTTCACTTCGATAAAAATTTTTCTAAGTCCAACTCCGAGCGAAAAAATTTCTAAGTCCCCGGGGCTTTCGTCTCTTGACCATGCCGGCAGTTGAGGCCTCGCCGCCCGAGGGCAAGAATTGTCGTCTTGTAGGTGTGGTGCAACGCGCCATCGAAAAACGGGAAAATTTGCCAAAATTGTTCTTGGGATGTGTTTCCATTTCTAAAAGAATGCCTCCGATGTATATTTCATGTTTTTAAAAAAATTATTTTTGCAAAATATCGAAACTTTTTCTAAGTCCAAATCGGCGCAAAAAGTCGATGATACAGGGCCAAATTAGCAGAAACTAGGCTAAGGATGTGTTTTCTTTATCAAACGAACACCAAATATGCATATTTCACATTTTTCAAAAAAACTTTTTTTCGGTCCGAAAAAAGTTAAAGTCCAACTCTGAGCGAAAAATTTCTAAGTCCCCGGGGCTTTCGTCTCGTGACCATGCCGGCAGTTGAGGCCTCGCCGGCCGAGGGCAAGAATTGTCGTCTTGTAGGTGTGGTGCAACGCGCCATCGAAAAACGGGGAAATTTGCCAAAATCGTTCTTGGGATGTGTTTCCCATTCTAAAAGAATGCCTCCGATGTATATTTCATGTTTTTAAAAAAATTATTTTTGCAAAATATCGAAACTTTTTCTAAGTCCAACTCCGAGCGAAAAATTTCTAAGTCCCCGGGGCTTTCGTCTCTTGACCATGCCGGCAGTTGAGGCCTCGCCGCCGGAGGGCCGGAATTGTCGTCTTGTAGGTGTGGTGCAACGCGCCATCGAAAAACGGGGAAATTTGCCAAAATTGTTCTTGGGATGTGTTTCCCTTTCTAAAAGAATGCCTCCGATGTATATTTCATGTTTTTAAAAAAATTATTTTTGCAAAATATCGAAACTTTTTCTAAGTCCAAATCGGCGCAAAAAGTCAATGATACAGGGCCAAATTAGCAGAAACTAGGCTAAGGATGTGTTTTCTTTATCAAACGAACACCAAATATGCATATTTCACATTTTTCAAAAAAACTTTTTTTCGGTCCGAAAAAAGTTAAAGTCCAACTCCGAGCGAAAATTTTCTAAGTCCAGCCGCGTAGTACATGGGAGAACTACCACTTTCGGAGCAAACTGCCACTTAAAGAGGGACAAATTTGCGAAAGCGAACCTTAGGATGTGTTTGCCTTATAAAACGAATGCCACCCATGCATGTTTCACTTTTTTCAAAAAACATTTTTTTCACTTCGATAAAAATTTTTCTAAGTCCAACTCCGAGCGAAAAATTTCTAAGTCCCCGGGGCTTTCGTCTCTTGACCATGCCGGCAGTTGAGGCCTCGCCGCCCGAGGGCAAGAATTGTCGTCTTGTAGGTGTGGTGCAACGCGCCATCGAAAAACGGGAAAATTTGCCAAAATTGTTCTTGGGATGTGTTTCCCTTTCTAAAAGAATGCCTCCGATGTATATTTCATGTTTTTAAAAAAATTATTTTTGCAAAATATCGAAACTTTTTCTAAGACCAAATCGGCGCAAAAAGTCAATGATACAGGGCCAAATTAGCAGAAACTAGGCTAAGGATGTGTTTTCTTAATCAAACGAACACCAAATATGCATATTTCACATTTTTCAAAAAAACTTTTTTTCGGTCCGAAAAAAGTTAAAGTCCAACTCTGAGCGAAAAAGTCCCCGGGGCTTTCGTCTCGTGACCATGCCGGCAGTTGAGGCCTCGCCGGCCGAGGGCTAGAATTGTCGTCTTGTAGGTGTGGTGCAACGCGCCATCGAAAAACGGGGAAATTTGCCAAACTCGTTCTTGGGATGTGTTTCCCATTCTAAAAGAATGCCTCCGATGTATAATTCATGTTTTTAAAAAAATTATTTTTGCAAAATATCGAAACTTTTTCTAAGTCCAACTCTGAGCGAAAAATTTCTAAGTCCCCGGGGCTTTCGTCTCGTGACCATGCCGGCAGTTGAGGCCTCGCCGGCCGAGGGCAAGAATTGTCGTCTTGTAGGTGTGGTGCAACGCGCCATCGAAAAACGGGAAAATTTGCCAAAATTGTTCTTGGGATGTGTTTCCCTTTCTAAAAGAATGCCTCCGATGTATATTTCATGTTTTTAAAAAAATTATTTTTGCAAAATATCGAAACTTTTTCTAAGTCCAAATCGGCGCAAAAAGTCGATGATACAGGGCCAAATTAGCAGAAACTAGGCTAAGGATGTGTTTTCTTTATCAAACGAACACCAAATATGCATATTTCACATTTTTCAAAAAAACTTTTTTTCGGTCCGAAAAAAGTTAAAGTCCAACTCCGAGCGAAAATTTTCTAAGTCCAGCCGCGTAGTACATGGGAGAACTACCACTTTCGGAGCAAACTGCCACTTAGAGAGGGACAAATTTGCGAAAGCGAACCTTAGGATGTGTTTGCCTTATCAAACGAATGCCACCCATGCATGTTTCACTTTTTTCAAAAAACATTTTTTTCACTTCGATAAAAATTTTTCTAAGTCCAACTCCGAGCGAAAAATTTCCAAGTCCCCGGGGCTTTCGTCTCTTGACCATGCCGGCAGTTGAGGCCTCGCCGCCCGAGGGCAAGAATTGTCGTCTTGTAGGTGTGGTGCAACGCGCCATCGAAAAACGGGAAAATTTGCCAAAATTGTTCTTGGGATGTGTTTCCCTTTCTAAAAGAATGCCTCCGATGTATATTTCATGTTTTTAAAAAAATTATTTTTGCAAAATATCGAAACTTTTTCTAAGTCCAAATCGGCGCAAAAAGTCGATGATACAGGGCCAAATTAGCAGAAACTAGGCTAAGGATGTGTTTTCTTTATCAAACGAACACCAAATATGCATATTTCACATTTTTCAAAAAAACTTTTTTTCGGTCCGAAAAAAGTTAAAGTCCAACTCCGAGCGAAAATTTTCTAAGTCCAGCCGCGTAGTACATGGGAGAACTACCACTTTCGGAGCAAACTGCCACTTAGAGAGGGACAAATTTGCGAAAGCGAACCTTAGGATGTGTTTGCCTTATCAAACGAATGCCACCCATGCATGTTTCACTTTTTTCAAAAAACATTTTTTTCACTTCGATAAAAATTTTTCTAAGTCCAACTCCGAGCGAAAAATTTCTAAGTCCCCGGGGCTTTCGTCTCTTGACCATGCCGGCAGTTGAGGCCTCGCCGCCCGAGGGCAAGAATTGTCGTCTTGTAGGTGTGGTGCAACGCGCCATCGAAAAACGGGAAAATTTGCCAAAATTGTTCTTGGGATGTGTTTCCCTTTCTAAAAGAATGCCTCCGATGTATATTTCATGTTTTTAAAAAAATTATTTTTGCAAAATATCGAAACTTTTTCTAAGACCAAATCGGCGCAAAAAGTCAATGATACAGGGCCAAATTAGCAGAAACTAGGCTAAGGATGTGTTTTCTTAATCAAACGAACACCAAATATGCATATTTCACATTTTTCAAAAAAACTTTTTTTCGGTCCGAAAAAAGTTAAAGTCCAACTCTGAGCGAAAAAGTCCCCGGGGCTTTCGTCTCGTGACCATGCCGGCAGTTGAGGCCTCGCCGGCCGAGGGCTAGAATTGTCGTCTTGTAGGTGTGGTGCAACGCGCCATCGAAAAACGGGGAAATTTGCCAAACTCGTTCTTGGGATGTGTTTCCCATTCTAAAAGAATGCCTCCGATGTATAATTCATGTTTTTAAAAAAATTATTTTTGCAAAATATCGAAACTTTTTCTAAGTCCAACTCTGAGCGAAAAATTTCTAAGTCCCCGGGGCTTTCGTCTCGTGACCATGCCGGCAGTTGAGGCCTCGCCGGCCGAGGGCAAGAATTGTCGTCTTGTAGGTGTGGTGCAACGCGCCATCGAAAAACGGGAAAATTTGCCAAAATTGTTCTTGGGATGTGTTTCCCTTTCTAAAAGAATGCCTCCGATGTATATTTCATGTTTTTAAAAAAATTATTTTTGCAAAATATCGAAACTTTTTCTAAGTACAAATCGGCGCAAAAAGTCAATGATACAGGGCCAAATTAGCAGAAACTAGGCTAAGGATGTGTTTTCTTTATCAAACGAACACCAAATATGCATATGTCACATTTTTCAAAAAAACTTTTTTTCGGTCCGAAAAAAGTTAAAGTCCAACTCTGAGCGAAAAATTTCTAAGTCCCCGGGGCTTTCGTCTCGTGACCATGCCGGCAGTTGAGGCCTCGCCGGCCGAGGGCAAGAATTGTCGTCTTGTAGGTGTGGTGCAACGCGCCATCGAAAAACGGGGAAATTTGCCAAAATCGTTTTTGGGATGTGTTTCCCATTCTAAAAGAATGCCTCCGATGTATATTTCATGTTTTTAAAAAAATTATTTTTGCAAAATATCGAAACTTTTTCTAAGTCCAACTCCGAGCGAAAAATTTCTAAGTCCCCGGGGCTTTCGTCTCTTGACCATGCCGGCAGTTGAGGCCTCGCCGCCCGAGGGCCGGAATTGTCGTCTTGTAGGTGTGGTGCAACGCGCCATCGAAAAACGGGGAAATTTGCCAAAATTGTTCTTGGGATGTGTTTCCCTTTCTAAAAGAATGCCTCCGATGTATATTTCATGTTTTTAAAAAAATTATTTTTGCAAAATATCGAAACTTTTTCTAAGTCCAAATCGGCGCAAAAAGTCAATGATACAGGGCCAAATTAGCAGAAACTAGGCTAAGGATGTGTTTTCTTTATCAAACGAACACCAAATATGCATATTTCACATTTTTCAAAAAAACTTTTTTTCGGTCCGAAAAAAGTTAAAGTCCAACTCCGAGCGAAAATTTTCTAAGTCCAGCCGCGTAGTACATGGGAGAACTACCACTTTCGGAGCAAACTGCCACTTAGAGAGGGACAAATTTGCGAAAGCGAACCTTAGGATGTGTTTGCCTTATCAAACGAATGCCACCCATGCATGTTTCACTTTTTTCAAAAAACATTTTTTTCACTTCGATAAAAATTTTTCTAAGTCCAACTCCGAGCGAAAAATTTCTAAGTCCCCGGGGCTTTCGTCTCTTGACCATGCCGGCAGTTGAGGCCTCGCCGCCCGAGGGCAAGAATTGTCGTCTTGTAGGTGTGGTGCAACGCGCCATCGAAAAACGGGAAAATTTGCCAAAATTGTTCTTGGGATGTGTTTCTCTTTCTAAAAGAATGCCTCCGATGTATATTTCATGTTTTTAAAAAAATTATTTTTGCAAAATATCGAAACTTTTTCTAAGTACAAATCGGCGCAAAAAGTCGATGATACAGGGCCAAATTAGCAGAAACTAGGCTAAGGATGTGTTTTCTTTATCAAACGAACACCAAATATGCATATTTCACATTTTTCAAAAAAACTTTTTTTCGGTCCGAAAAAAGTTAAAGTCCAACTCTGAGCGAAAAATTTCTAAGTCCCCGGGGCTTTCGTCTCGTGACCATGCCGGCAGTTGAGGCCTCGCCGGCCGAGGGCAAGAATTGTCGTCTTGTAGGTGTGGTGCAACGCGCCATCGAAAAACGGGGAAATTTGCCAAAATCGTTCTTGTGATGTGTTTCCCATTCTAAAAGAATGCCTCCGATGTATATTTCATGTTTTTAAAAAAATTATTTTTGCAAAATATCGAAACTTTTTCTAAGTCCAACTCCGAGCGAAAAATTTCTAAGTCCCCGGGGCTTTCGTCTCGTGACCATGCCGGCAGTTGAGGCCTCGCCGGCCGAGGGCCGGAATTGTCGTCTTGTAGGTGTGGTGCAACGCGCCATCGAAAAACGGGGAAATTTGCCAAAATTGTTCTTGGGATGTGTTTCCCATTCTAAAAGAATGCCTACGATGTATATTTCATGTTTTTAAAAAAATTATTTTTGCAAAATATCGAAACTTTTTCTAAGTCCAAATCGGCGCAAAAAGTCAATGATACAGGGCCAAATTAGCAGAAACTAGGCTAAGGATGTGTTTTCTTTATCAAACGAACACCAAATATGCATATTTCACATTTTTCAAAAAAACTTTTTTTCGGTCCGAAAAAAGTTAAAGTCCAACTCCGAGCGAAAATTTTCTAAGTCCAGCCGCGTAGTACATGGGAGAACTACCACTTTCGGAGCAAACTGCCACTTAAAGAGGGACAAATTTGCGAAAGCGAACCTTAGGATGTGTTTGCCTTATCAAACGAATGCCACCCATGCATGTTTCACTTTTTTCAAAAAACATTTTTTTCACTTCGATAAAAATTTTTCTAAGTCCAACTCCGAGCGAAAAAATTTCTAAGTCCCCGGGGCTTTCGTCTCTTGACCATGCCGGCAGTTGAGGCCTCGCCGGCCGAGGGCAAGAATTGTC
Source organism: Mantis religiosa (assembly GCA_030765055.1). NCBI lineage: Eukaryota > Metazoa > Arthropoda > Insecta > Mantodea > Mantidae > Mantis > Mantis religiosa. Next base: position 12,177 of record JAUKNK010000698.1, on the reverse strand, counting down.
GTCTTGTAGGTGTGGTGCAACGCGCCATCGAAAAACGGGAAAATTTGCCAAAATTGTTCTTGGGATGTGTTTCTCTTTCTAAAAGAATGCCTCCGATGTATATTTCATGTTTTTAAAAAAATTATTTTTGCAAAATATCGAAACTTTTTCTAAGTACAAATCGGCGCAAAAAGTCGATGATACAGGGCCAAATTAGCAGAAACTAGGCTAAGGATGTGTTTTCTTTATCAAACGAACACCAAATATGCATATTTCACATTTTTCAAAAAAACTTTTTTTCGGTCCGAAAAAAGTTAAAGTCCAACTCTGAGCGAAAAATTTCTAAGTCCCCGGGGCTTTCGTCTCGTGACCATGCCGGCAGTTGAGGCCTCGCCGGCCGAGGGCCGGAATTGTCGTCTTGTAGGTGTGGTGCAACGCGCCATCGAAAAACGGGGAAATTTGCCAAAATTGTTCTTGGGATGTGTTTCCCATTCTAAAAGAATGCCTACGATGTATATTTCATGTTTTTAAAAAAATTATTTTTGCAAAATATCGAAACTTTTTCTAAGTCCAAATCGGCGCAAAAAGTCAATGATACAGGGCCAAATTAGCAGAAACTAGGCTAAGGATGTGTTTTCTTTATCAAACGAACACCAAATATGCATATTTCACATTTTTCAAAAAAACTTTTTTTCGGTCCGAAAAAAGTTAAAGTCCAACTCCGAGCGAAAATTTTCTAAGTCCAGCCGCGTAGTACATGGGAGAACTACCACTTTCGGAGCAAACTGCCACTTAAAGAGGGACAAATTTGCGAAAGCGAACCTTAGGATGTGTTTGCCTTATAAAACGAATGCCACCCATGCATGTTTCACTTTTTTCAAAAAACATTTTTTTCACTTCGATAAAAATTTTTCTAAGTCCAACTCCGAGCGAAAAATTTCTAAGTCCCCGGGGCTTTCGTCTCTTGACCATGCCGGCAGTTGAGGCCTCGCCGCCCGAGGGCAAGAATTGTCGTCTTGTAGGTGTGGTGCAACGCGCCATCGAAAAACGGGAAAATTTGCCAAAATTGTTCTTGGGATGTGTTTCCCTTTCTAAAAGAATGCCTCCGATGTATATTTCATGTTTTTAAAAAAATTATTTTTGCAAAATATCGAAACTTTTTCTAAGTACAAATCGGCGCAAAAAGTCAATGATACAGGGCCAAATTAGCAGAAACTAGGCTAAGGATGTGTTTTCTTTATCAAACGAACACCAAATATGCATATGTCACATTTTTCAAAAAAACTTTTTTTCGGTCCGAAAAAAGTTAAAGTCCAACTCTGAGCGAAAAATTTCTAAGTCCCCGGGGCTTTCGTCTCGTGACCATGCCGGCAGTTGAGGCCTCGCCGGCCGAGGGCAAGAATTGTCGTCTTGTAGGTGTGGTGCAACGCGCCATCGAAAAACGGGGAAATTTGCCAAAATCGTTTTTGGGATGTGTTTCCCATTCTAAAAGAATGCCTCCGATGTATATTTCATGTTTTTAAAAAAATTATTTTTGCAAAATATCGAAACTTTTTCTAAGTCCAACTCCGAGCGAAAAATTTCTAAGTCCCCGGGGCTTTCGTCTCTTGACCATGCCGGCAGTTGAGGCCTCGCCGCCCGAGGGCCGGAATTGTCGTCTTGTAGGTGTGGTGCAACGCGCCATCGAAAAACGGGGAAATTTGCCAAAATTGTTCTTGGGATGTGTTTCCCTTTCTAAAAGAATGCCTCCGATGTATATTTCATGTTTTTAAAAAAATTATTTTTGCAAAATATCGAAACTTTTTCTAAGTCCAAATCGGCGCAAAAAGTCAATGATACAGGGCCAAATTAGCAGAAACTAGGCTAAGGATGTGTTTTCTTTATCAAACGAACACCAAATATGCATATTTCACATTTTTCAAAAAAACTTTTTTTCGGTCCGAAAAAAGTTAAAGTCCAACTCCGAGCGAAAATTTTCTAAGTCCAGCCGCGTAGTACATGGGAGAACTACCACTTTCGGAGCAAACTGCCACTTAGAGAGGGACAAATTTGCGAAAGCGAACCTTAGGATGTGTTTGCCTTATCAAACGAATGCCACCCATGCATGTTTCACTTTTTTCAAAAAACATTTTTTTCACTTCGATAAAAATTTTTCTAAGTCCAACTCCGAGCGAAAAATTTCTAAGTCCCCGGGGCTTTCGTCTCTTGACCATGCCGGCAGTTGAGGCCTCGCCGCCCGAGGGCAAGAATTGTCGTCTTGTAGGTGTGGTGCAACGCGCCATCGAAAAACGGGAAAATTTGCCAAAATTGTTCTTGGGATGTGTTTCTCTTTCTAAAAGAATGCCTCCGATGTATATTTCATGTTTTTAAAAAAATTATTTTTGCAAAATATCGAAACTTTTTCTAAGTACAAATCGGCGCAAAAAGTCGATGATACAGGGCCAAATTAGCAGAAACTAGGCTAAGGATGTGTTTTCTTTATCAAACGAACACCAAATATGCATATTTCACATTTTTCAAAAAAACTTTTTTTCGGTCCGAAAAAAGTTAAAGTCCAACTCTGAGCGAAAAATTTCTAAGTCCCCGGGGCTTTCGTCTCGTGACCATGCCGGCAGTTGAGGCCTCGCCGGCCGAGGGCAAGAATTGTCGTCTTGTAGGTGTGGTGCAACGCGCCATCGAAAAACGGGGAAATTTGCCAAAATCGTTCTTGTGATGTGTTTCCCATTCTAAAAGAATGCCTCCGATGTATATTTCATGTTTTTAAAAAAATTATTTTTGCAAAATATCGAAACTTTTTCTAAGTCCAACTCCGAGCGAAAAATTTCTAAGTCCCCGGGGCTTTCGTCTCGTGACCATGCCGGCAGTTGAGGCCTCGCCGGCCGAGGGCCGGAATTGTCGTCTTGTAGGTGTGGTGCAACGCGCCATCGAAAAACGGGGAAATTTGCCAAAATTGTTCTTGGGATGTGTTTCCCATTCTAAAAGAATGCCTACGATGTATATTTCATGTTTTTAAAAAAATTATTTTTGCAAAATATCGAAACTTTTTCTAAGTCCAAATCGGCGCAAAAAGTCAATGATACAGGGCCAAATTAGCAGAAACTAGGCTAAGGATGTGTTTTCTTTATCAAACGAACACCAAATATGCATATTTCACATTTTTCAAAAAAACTTTTTTTCGGTCCGAAAAAAGTTAAAGTCCAACTCCGAGCGAAAATTTTCTAAGTCCAGCCGCGTAGTACATGGGAGAACTACCACTTTCGGAGCAAACTGCCACTTAAAGAGGGACAAATTTGCGAAAGCGAACCTTAGGATGTGTTTGCCTTATCAAACGAATGCCACCCATGCATGTTTCACTTTTTTCAAAAAACATTTTTTTCACTTCGATAAAAATTTTTCTAAGTCCAACTCCGAGCGAAAAAATTTCTAAGTCCCCGGGGCTTTCGTCTCTTGACCATGCCGGCAGTTGAGGCCTCGCCGCCCGAGGGCAAGAATTGTCGTCTTGTAGGTGTGGTGCAACGCGCCATCGAAAAACGGGAAAATTTGCCAAAATTGTTCTTGGGATGTGTTTCCATTTCTAAAAGAATGCCTCCGATGTATATTTCATGTTTTTAAAAAAATTATTTTTGCAAAATATCGAAACTTTTTCTAAGTCCAAATCGGCGCAAAAAGTCGATGATACAGGGCCAAATTAGCAGAAACTAGGCTAAGGATGTGTTTTCTTTATCAAACGAACACCAAATATGCATATTTCACATTTTTCAAAAAAACTTTTTTTCGGTCCGAAAAAAGTTAAAGTCCAACTCTGAGCGAAAAATTTCTAAGTCCCCGGGGCTTTCGTCTCGTGACCATGCCGGCAGTTGAGGCCTCGCCGGCCGAGGGCAAGAATTGTCGTCTTGTAGGTGTGGTGCAACGCGCCATCGAAAAACGGGGAAATTTGCCAAAATCGTTCTTGGGATGTGTTTCCCATTCTAAAAGAATGCCTCCGATGTATATTTCATGTTTTTAAAAAAATTATTTTTGCAAAATATCGAAACTTTTTCTAAGTCCAACTCCGAGCGAAAAATTTCTAAGTCCCCGGGGCTTTCGTCTCTTGACCATGCCGGCAGTTGAGGCCTCGCCGCCGGAGGGCCGGAATTGTCGTCTTGTAGGTGTGGTGCAACGCGCCATCGAAAAACGGGGAAATTTGCCAAAATTGTTCTTGGGATGTGTTTCCCTTTCTAAAAGAATGCCTCCGATGTATATTTCATGTTTTTAAAAAAATTATTTTTGCAAAATATCGAAACTTTTTCTAAGTCCAAATCGGCGCAAAAAGTCAATGATACAGGGCCAAATTAGCAGAAACTAGGCTAAGGATGTGTTTTCTTTATCAAACGAACACCAAATATGCATATTTCACATTTTTCAAAAAAACTTTTTTTCGGTCCGAAAAAAGTTAAAGTCCAACTCCGAGCGAAAATTTTCTAAGTCCAGCCGCGTAGTACATGGGAGAACTACCACTTTCGGAGCAAACTGCCACTTAAAGAGGGACAAATTTGCGAAAGCGAACCTTAGGATGTGTTTGCCTTATAAAACGAATGCCACCCATGCATGTTTCACTTTTTTCAAAAAACATTTTTTTCACTTCGATAAAAATTTTTCTAAGTCCAACTCCGAGCGAAAAATTTCTAAGTCCCCGGGGCTTTCGTCTCTTGACCATGCCGGCAGTTGAGGCCTCGCCGCCCGAGGGCAAGAATTGTCGTCTTGTAGGTGTGGTGCAACGCGCCATCGAAAAACGGGAAAATTTGCCAAAATTGTTCTTGGGATGTGTTTCCCTTTCTAAAAGAATGCCTCCGATGTATATTTCATGTTTTTAAAAAAATTATTTTTGCAAAATATCGAAACTTTTTCTAAGACCAAATCGGCGCAAAAAGTCAATGATACAGGGCCAAATTAGCAGAAACTAGGCTAAGGATGTGTTTTCTTAATCAAACGAACACCAAATATGCATATTTCACATTTTTCAAAAAAACTTTTTTTCGGTCCGAAAAAAGTTAAAGTCCAACTCTGAGCGAAAAAGTCCCCGGGGCTTTCGTCTCGTGACCATGCCGGCAGTTGAGGCCTCGCCGGCCGAGGGCTAGAATTGTCGTCTTGTAGGTGTGGTGCAACGCGCCATCGAAAAACGGGGAAATTTGCCAAACTCGTTCTTGGGATGTGTTTCCCATTCTAAAAGAATGCCTCCGATGTATAATTCATGTTTTTAAAAAAATTATTTTTGCAAAATATCGAAACTTTTTCTAAGTCCAACTCTGAGCGAAAAATTTCTAAGTCCCCGGGGCTTTCGTCTCGTGACCATGCCGGCAGTTGAGGCCTCGCCGGCCGAGGGCAAGAATTGTCGTCTTGTAGGTGTGGTGCAACGCGCCATCGAAAAACGGGAAAATTTGCCAAAATTGTTCTTGGGATGTGTTTCCCTTTCTAAAAGAATGCCTCCGATGTATATTTCATGTTTTTAAAAAAATTATTTTTGCAAAATATCGAAACTTTTTCTAAGTCCAAATCGGCGCAAAAAGTCGATGATACAGGGCCAAATTAGCAGAAACTAGGCTAAGGATGTGTTTTCTTTATCAAACGAACACCAAATATGCATATTTCACATTTTTCAAAAAAACTTTTTTTCGGTCCGAAAAAAGTTAAAGTCCAACTCCGAGCGAAAATTTTCTAAGTCCAGCCGCGTAGTACATGGGAGAACTACCACTTTCGGAGCAAACTGCCACTTAGAGAGGGACAAATTTGCGAAAGCGAACCTTAGGATGTGTTTGCCTTATCAAACGAATGCCACCCATGCATGTTTCACTTTTTTCAAAAAACATTTTTTTCACTTCGATAAAAATTTTTCTAAGTCCAACTCCGAGCGAAAAATTTCCAAGTCCCCGGGGCTTTCGTCTCTTGACCATGCCGGCAGTTGAGGCCTCGCCGCCCGAGGGCAAGAATTGTCGTCTTGTAGGTGTGGTGCAACGCGCCATCGAAAAACGGGAAAATTTGCCAAAATTGTTCTTGGGATGTGTTTCCCTTTCTAAAAGAATGCCTCCGATGTATATTTCATGTTTTTAAAAAAATTATTTTTGCAAAATATCGAAACTTTTTCTAAGTCCAAATCGGCGCAAAAAGTCGATGATACAGGGCCAAATTAGCAGAAACTAGGCTAAGGATGTGTTTTCTTTATCAAACGAACACCAAATATGCATATTTCACATTTTTCAAAAAAACTTTTTTTCGGTCCGAAAAAAGTTAAAGTCCAACTCCGAGCGAAAATTTTCTAAGTCCAGCCGCGTAGTACATGGGAGAACTACCACTTTCGGAGCAAACTGCCACTTAGAGAGGGACAAATTTGCGAAAGCGAACCTTAGGATGTGTTTGCCTTATCAAACGAATGCCACCCATGCATGTTTCACTTTTTTCAAAAAACATTTTTTTCACTTCGATAAAAATTTTTCTAAGTCCAACTCCGAGCGAAAAATTTCTAAGTCCCCGGGGCTTTCGTCTCTTGACCATGCCGGCAGTTGAGGCCTCGCCGCCCGAGGGCAAGAATTGTCGTCTTGTAGGTGTGGTGCAACGCGCCATCGAAAAACGGGAAAATTTGCCAAAATTGTTCTTGGGATGTGTTTCCCTTTCTAAAAGAATGCCTCCGATGTATATTTCATGTTTTTAAAAAAATTATTTTTGCAAAATATCGAAACTTTTTCTAAGACCAAATCGGCGCAAAAAGTCAATGATACAGGGCCAAATTAGCAGAAACTAGGCTAAGGATGTGTTTTCTTAATCAAACGAACACCAAATATGCATATTTCACATTTTTCAAAAAAACTTTTTTTCGGTCCGAAAAAAGTTAAAGTCCAACTCTGAGCGAAAAAGTCCCCGGGGCTTTCGTCTCGTGACCATGCCGGCAGTTGAGGCCTCGCCGGCCGAGGGCTAGAATTGTCGTCTTGTAGGTGTGGTGCAACGCGCCATCGAAAAACGGGGAAATTTGCCAAACTCGTTCTTGGGATGTGTTTCCCATTCTAAAAGAATGCCTCCGATGTATAATTCATGTTTTTAAAAAAATTATTTTTGCAAAATATCGAAACTTTTTCTAAGTCCAACTCTGAGCGAAAAATTTCTAAGTCCCCGGGGCTTTCGTCTCGTGACCATGCCGGCAGTTGAGGCCTCGCCGGCCGAGGGCAAGAATTGTCGTCTTGTAGGTGTGGTGCAACGCGCCATCGAAAAACGGGAAAATTTGCCAAAATTGTTCTTGGGATGTGTTTCCCTTTCTAAAAGAATGCCTCCGATGTATATTTCATGTTTTTAAAAAAATTATTTTTGCAAAATATCGAAACTTTTTCTAAGTCCAAATCGGCGCAAAAAGTCGATGATACAGGGCCAAATTAGCAGAAACTAGGCTAAGGATGTGTTTTCTTTATCAAACGAACACCAAATATGCATATTTCACATTTTTCAAAAAAACTTTTTTTCGGTCCGAAAAAAGTTAAAGTCCAACTCCGAGCGAAAATTTTCTAAGTCCAGCCGCGTAGTACATGGGAGAACTACCACTTTCGGAGCAAACTGCCACTTAGAGAGGGACAAATTTGCGAAAGCGAACCTTAGGATGTGTTTGCCTTATCAAACGAATGCCACCCATGCATGTTTCACTTTTTTCAAAAAACATTTTTTTCACTTCGATAAAAATTTTTCTAAGTCCAACTCCGAGCGAAAAATTTCCAAGTCCCCGGGGCTTTCGTCTCTTGACCATGCCGGCAGTTGAGGCCTCGCCGCCCGAGGGCAAGAATTGTCGTCTTGTAGGTGTGGTGCAACGCGCCATCGAAAAACGGGAAAATTTGCCAAAATTGTTCTTGGGATGTGTTTCCCTTTCTAAAAGAATGCCTCCGATGTATATTTCATGTTTTTAAAAAAATTATTTTTGCAAAATATCGAAACTTTTTCTAAGTCCAAATCGGCGCAAAAAGTCGATGATACAGGGCCAAATTAGCAGAAACTAGGCTAAGGATGTGTTTTCTTTATCAAACGAACACCAAATATGCATATTTCACATTTTTCAAAAAAACTTTTTTTCGGTCCGAAAAAAGTTAAAGTCCAACTCCGAGCGAAAATTTTCTAAGTCCAGCCGCGTAGTACATGGGAGAACTACCACTTTCGGAGCAAACTGCCACTTAGAGAGGGACAAATTTGCGAAAGCGAACCTTAGGATGTGTTTGCCTTATCAAACGAATGCACCCATGCATGTTTCACTTTTTTCAAAAAACATTTTTTTCACTTCGATAAAAATTTTTCTAAGTCCAACTCCGAGCGAAAAATTTCTAAGTCCCCGGGGCTTTCGTCTCTTGACCATGCCGGCAGTTGAGGCCTCGCCGCCCGAGGGCAAGAATTGTCGTCTTGTAGGTGTGGTGCAACGCGCCATCGAAAAACGGGAAAATTTGCCAAAATTGTTCTTGGGATGTGTTTCCCTTTCTAAAAGAATGCCTCCGATGTATATTTCATGTTTTTAAAAAATTATTTTTGCAAAATATCGAAACTTTTTCTAAGGTCCAAATCGGCGCAAAAAGTCGATGATACAGGGCCAAATTAGCAGAAACTAGGCTAAGGATGTGTTTTCTTTATCAAACGAACACCAAATATGCATATTTCACATTTTTCAAAAAAACTTTTTTTCGGTCCGAAAAAAGTTAAGTCCAACTCTGAGCGAAAAATTTCTAAGTCCCCGGGGCTTTCGTCTCGTGACATGCCGCAGTTGAGCCCTCGCCGGCCGAGGGCAAGAATTGTCGTCTTGTAGGTGTGGTGCAACGCGCCATCGAAAAACGGGGAAATTTGCCAAAATCGTTCTTGGGATGTGTTTCCCATTCTAAAAGAATGCCTCCGATGTATATTTCATGTTTTTAAAAAAATTATTTTTGCAAAATATCGAAACTTTTTCTAAGTCCAACTCCGAGCGAAAAATTTCTAAGTCCCCGGGGCTTTCGTCTCTTGACCATGCCGGCAGTTGAGGCCTCGCCGCCCGAGGGCCGGAATTGTCGTCTTGTAGGTGTGGTGCAACGCGCCATCGAAAAACGGGGAAATTTGCCAAAATTGTTCTTGGGATGTGTTTCCCTTTCTAAAAGAATGCCTCCGATGTATATTTCATGTTTTTAAAAAAATTATTTTTGCAAAATATCGAAACTTTTTCTAAGTCCAAATCGGCGCAAAAAGTCAATGATACAGGGCCAAATAGCAGAAACTAGGCTAAGGATGTGTTTTCTTTATCAACGAACACCAAATATGCATATTTCACATTTTTCAAAAAAACTTTTTTTCGGTCCGAAAAAAGTTAAAGTCCAACTCCGAGCGAAAATTTTCTAAGTCCAGCCGCGTAGTACATGGGAGAACTACCACTTTCGGAGCAAACTGCCACTTAGAGAGGGACAAATTTGCGAAAGCGAACCTTAGGATGTGTTTGCCTTATCAAACGAATGCCACCCATGCATGTTTCACTTTTTCAAAAAACATTTTTTTCACTTCGATAAAAATTTTTCTAAGTCCAACTCCGAGCGAAAAATTTCTAAGTCCCCGGGGCTTTCGTCTCTTGACCATGCCGGCAGTTGAGGCCTCGCCGCCCGAGGGCAAGAATTGTCGTCTTGTAGGTGTGGTGCAACGCGCCATCGAAAAACGGGGAAAATTTGCCAAAATTGTTCTTGGGATGTGTTTCCCTTTCTAAAAGAATGCCTCCGATGTATATTTCATGTTTTTAAAAAATTATTTTTGCAAAATATCGAAACTTTTTCTAAGTCCAAACTCCGAGCGAAAAATTTCTAAGTCCCCGGGGCTTTCGTCTCTTGACCATGCCGGCAGTTGAGGCCTCGCCGCCCGAGGGCCGGAATTGTCGTCTTGTAGGTGTGGTGCAACGCGCCATCGAAAAACGGGGAAATTTGCCAAAATTGTTCTTGGGATGTGTTTCCCTTTCTAAAAGAATGCCTCCGATGTATATTTCATGTTTTTAAAAAAATTATTTTTGCAAAATATCGAAACTTTTTCTAAGTCCAAATCGGCGCAAAAAGTCAATGATACAGGGCCAAATTAGCAGAAACTAGGCTAAGGATGTGTTTTCTTTATCAAACGAACACCAAATATGCATATTTCACATTTTTCAAAAAAACTTTTTTTCGGTCCGAAAAAAGTTAAAGTCCAACTCCGAGCGAAAATTTTCTAAGTCCAGCCGCGTAGTACATGGGAGAACTACCACTTTCGGAGCAAACTGCCACTTAGAGAGGGACAAATTTGCGAAAGCGAACCTTAGGATGTGTTTGCCTTATCAAACGAATGCCACCCATGCATGTTTTCACTTTTTTCAAAAAACATTTTTTTCACTTCGATAAAATTTTTCTAAGTCCAACTCCGAGCGAAAAATTTCTAAGTCCCCGGGGCTTTCGTCTCTTGACCATGCCGGCAGTTGAGGCCTCGCCGCCCGAGGGCAAGAATTGTCGTCTTGTAGGTGTGGTGCAACGCGCCATCGAAAAACGGGAAAATTTGCCAAAATTGTTCTTGGGATGTGTTTCCCTTTCTAAAAGAATGCCTCCGATGTATATTTCATGTTTTTAAAAAATTATTTTTGCAAAATATCGAAACTTTTTCTAAGTCCAAATCGGCGCAAAAAGTCGATGATACAGGGCCAAATTAGCAGAAACTAGGCTAAGGATGTGTTTTCTTTATCAAACGAACACCAAATATGCATATTTCACATTTTTCAAAAAAACTTTTTTTCGGTCCGAAAAAAGTTAAAGTCCAACTCCGAGCGAAAATTTTCTAAGTCCAGCCGCGTAGTACATGGGAGAACTACCACTTTCGGAGCAAACTGCCACTTAGAGAGGGACAAATTTGCGAAAGCGAACCTTAGGATGTGTTTGCCTTATCAAACGAATGCCACCCATGCATGTTTCACTTTTTTCAAAAAACATTTTTTTCACTTCGATAAATATTTTTCTAAGTCCAACTCCGAGCGAAAAATTTCTAAGTCCCCGGGGCTTTCGTCTCTTGACCATGCCGGCAGTTGAGGCCTCGCCGCCCGAGGGCAAGAATTGTCGTCTTGTAGGTGTGGTGCAACGCGCCATCGAAAAACGGGAAAATTTGCCAAAATTGTTCTTGGGATGTGTTTCCCTTTCTAAAAGAATGCCTCCGATGTATATTTCATGTTTTAAAAAAATTATTTTTGCAAAATATCGAAACTTTTTCTAAGTCCAAATCGGCGCAAAAAGTCGATGATACAGGGCCAAATTAGCAGAAACTAGGCTAAGGATGTGTTTTTCTTTATCAAACGAACACCAAATATGCATATTTCACATTTTTCAAAAAAACTTTTTTTCGGTCCGAAAAAAGTTAAAGTCCAACTCCGAGCGAAAATTTTCTAAGTCCAGCCGCGTAGTACATGGGAGAACTACCACTTTCGGGAGCAAACTGCCACTTAGAGAGGGACAAATTTGCGAAAGCGAACCTTAGGATGTGTTTGCCTTATCAAACGAATGCCACCCATGCATGTTTCACTTTTTTCAAAAAACATTTTTTTCACTTCGATAAAAATTTTTCTAAGTCCAACTCCGAGCGAAAAATTTCTAAGTCCCCGGGACTTTCGTCTCTTGACCATGCCGGCAGTTGAGGCCTCGCCGCCCGAGGGCAAGAATTGTCGTCTTGTAGGTGTGGTGCAACGCGCCATCGAAAAACGGGAAAATTGCCAAAATTGTTCTTGGGATGTGTTTCCCTTTCTAAAAGAATGCCTCCGATGTATATTTCATGTTTTTAAAAAAAATTATTTTTGCAAAATATCGAAACTTTTTCTAAGTCCAAATCGGCGCAAAAGTCGATGATACAGGGCCAAATTAGCAGAAACTAGGCTAAGGATGTGTTTTCTTTATCAAACGAACACCAAATATGCATATTTCACATTTTTCAAAAAAACTTTTTTTCGGTCCGAAAAAAGTTAAAGTCCAACTCCGAGCGAAAATTTTCTAAGTCCAGCCGCGTAGTACATGGGAGAACTACCACTTTCGGAGCAAACTGCCACTTAGAGAGGGACAAATTTGCGAAAGCGAACCTTAGGATGTGTTTGCCTTATCAAACGAATGCCACCCATGCATGTTTCACTTTTTTCAAAAAACATTTTTTTCACTTCGATAAAAATTTTTCTAAGTCCAACTCCGAGCGAAA
>JAUKNK010000697.1:0-30091 GCA_030765055.1 Mantis religiosa | reverse complement strand
GGACCTCTTGAACGTTCACCTATAAATAATACCTATCGCTGCAACAAACATTAGTTCTAGCAACATGGGTGACTCATATGCACTCTCATTCACTCGTTTCCTAGTAAACAGACCCGCTACCGGAGCAGCTAAACAGTTCAAGCTCCTATGCCTTTCGTACCCCTCGAGTCTTCTTGTCGTAGCCATACAGGATTAGTTCTCAAGAAAGGGGAAGATAATGAAGGGTAAAATTGTTCAGGCCAATTTGCTTGCTTAATACTCTTGGAAACGTACAGGATCGTCTTTCATATACAGGCATGCTGGAATATATGATAGATCTGAGTGGTACGCAATTTGGTTTTAGAAAGAATTCCACGGCAGATGCAATAAACTATGCACCAGAAAGAATATAAAGTGATCATGTGTGTGTGTGTGTGTGTTTTTTTTTTTTTTTTTTTTAATTTAGGTACTCCAACGTTAAGTAATATTGGACGGTGAACGAGTTGGATGAAATGTTGCTCGACATTCGCCTTTAATAAGGGAAAACCCTGGTAAAAAAAAAACGTATCCAGGTAGCTCACCCTGACCGAGATTCGAACTCGGGACCTCTTGAACGTGAGGCAGACACGCTACCATCTACGCTATCGAGGCGGTGTGTGTGTGTGTGTGTGTGTGTGTGTGTGTGTGTGTGTGTGTGTGTGTGTGTGTGTGTGTGTAGTTTTCTTTGATTTTCAGGGAACTTTATAGTTTATGGTGGCCAGTACTATGACAAGGTATCTATATAACAGCATATGACGGATCAAAATTGGAAATATTAGAATTAGAAGAAATCTAAGGACATAAGAGGCATAATACATACGCAACAACACATTGCCGGGGCCTTGGGACATTATTGTAACACTTATCTGTTTAAGTACACTTTATAACGCCTCTGAAGATACTTTTAGTGCCTGTTAAGTTTGGGCACGATGTTTACACTCGTGTTTTTTCACCGTTGGCAAACACTTGTTTCACGCCGTCGTGTTGGCAGCAGCTGTTGCCAACATGCGGTCGTTTCTGCAGCACCGAGATGCAATGTAGTGTCGGGCAAGAGGTTCGATTCCTGAAAATGTTATCCTCTCGGACTGATTTTCTTTCTTTCCTTCTCTTTTTCCGCTCTTTGCGACGTTAACTGTTCTCGAGCCCTGAATTAAGGTTGGATGAACTTCATTGTTTCCCTCCAGATGGCAGACTTGGCACCTACGTGTCTGTGGGTTGGATTCCAACAGTTTCCTTAGTGTGAATGTGTGAAAGCGTCCAGGTTCGACACTTAGTAACGTCGAGGCGGATTGGCCGGCCGGCGTGCCTGCGCAGTACCTGTATGCGCGAACACTTAGCAACAAGTCCGTGAAGGTGGCGCTTAGGTGGGGGGGTGGGTAATACGTAAAGGTCGGTGCAACATGTCCTCCCGCCATTAGCGATTATTTTCGTCTATACCATCGTTCATTGTGTGCATTGGGCGTAAAGGCATTTTCCACAGGGTGGTATTGTGGTTTTGGTAACTTTTGCTTTGATTAATTTTGCGTTGCGTGTCCTCATACACTTGTATTATCATTTTATATATATTCCCATTTACTCTGGTGCAAGATGTCCTCCCGCCATTACCGACTATTTTCGACAATAGCCACGTTCGTAATGTGCATTGGGCGTAAAAGCATTTACCACAGTAATTTACAGGTAGTAATTTAATTTACAGGTGGTAATGTGACTTTGCAAAGTTTTGCTTTTATTTGGCGTGTGCACATACACTTCAACTATATAAAATATATATCCCTCCCGCATGTCCTCCTCAGTTTACGCTTCGCCGCCACATTGGATTCCGTAATCCATTACAACGATGCACGTGGTCAATTTAGGAATGGTATCTTGATGTTCGCCTGTCCTGCGCCAGCCTGCCTCTTCTCCTGGATGACAAAGACTTCTGGAGTACATACAAACATTGTCACCGACGCGAGAAGTGCTCCTTTTCTCCCTTGTGTAATTTAGTGTCTTTTCTGGTGCGTAATGGTGTTTCTCGTTCTGCCTTTAACGTGTGATTGTGCTCCTTTCGGATGTTTGAACTCTCCGCTTGTGACTTGAGTGCCTTATCACCATGGAAGTGAATATCCTGTACACCGTTTCTTTTGTGTACATTGTAAATAGTGTTCGTTTTTCGCCTTCCCTTGTGTGTCGAGGTGTGTGCAAGTTCACCACCCACTCCCCTGTGGTTCCTTACATGGATGATGCTTTGCAGTGCTTTCCTATCACTTTTGCATACCAGCACAAGGCAAGTTGCAGGTACATTTGGTCCATGTGAATGTACATGTGTGGTGCTTTCAGAGGTTGTGGCGTGCGTGTGTGTTTTGTGCTTCCTTGTTTTTAGTGGCGTGTGCCTTCTCGTGTGTGTGCTACCAATCCCATTACTCACATACAGTGTCTATCTAGCTCGCGTGCTTGCAACAATCTCCCATACATCTGCACTTGTAGTGTTTGCCTGATGACCTTTACTCTGGGTGCTCTGCTCACTTATTAATCAAGCCTATTTAATACTGAGTTGCTTTCCCATGCCATCCCCCACGAGTAGGTGCTGGCAAATACCCTACCTCCGTGGTTTGCTTTCATATCCCTCCGCATCTAAATGCAAAAGAGGGCGACTTTTAGGAACAGGTGACCAAACGTAATCAGGTCAGGACTGGCTGGAAATCCGCTATATGTATGGCTTCACTTCATTTGATGATATATGTTTAGGGGCGCTCGACTGCAAGATCAGTGCCCTTTTAAAACAACACTGGCAAGGGCCATATATGAACCTAAATACCAAGCAAAAATTTAAGTAAGGAATATAAATATAAACCAAACACAGGATATATTCTTAACAAAAATAAACTACAGTAACACATACACTAAATCCTTAAACTAACTGTCCAAATAAAACCTTGCTCTGTTGGCATCCGTAACTGGGGCAGAATCCCCCTTGAAGGAAAGTGAGCTCCAAGAATCAGAAATCATGCCTGGTTCAACTTACCTCCTTTTGCTGGTCGTACCTCCCAAGACTACCTCCGTCAAACATGCACTTTGGGCAAGTTAGCTGTCATCAGTACCTAGCAAGAGAAGGCAGAGGCTCGAATAACCCCCTCCCCCAGCATCCCCTATCCCTTGCTTTCTAGGTCAGGTACCACAGAGCATTTCAACATGGAGGTCTCCCTGAGCTCTGCAAGGTCAAGGCTTCCAGGAGTGTCCCCGTGTACTTCTGACACAAGGAGGGGGGAGGATAACCACTTGCCACTTGTGGTGCCTACAACCTGCCTGAGCGAGTGACTGTGTATTTTCAGTGGCTGGTGATTTGTCGAGGTGTATGTCACCTTAGTCCTTTGGGACCTCTTTGGTTGAGGAATTAAATATATTACAAGTTTTTCCTGTTCTTAATTACCTCATCAAATGCTCCCTCCATATAACCCAAAACTAGCTTTGAGGAATTTCTTGCGGTGGTAAAATGACCATGTTCGTTCTTGTAATAGCCCTGTGGCGTCGCCCATTCGACTGGAGACCAACCTTAAGGCACGTGAAGAACAAAGCTCCTCCAACAAAGATTGCACTTCGAATATTATAACTCAAGCTTCCATGCTCATGCTCATGCACCTCTTACGCTTACTGTAACGATACATACTAATATAGAGACATTATTAAGAAACTCCTCTTGTTAAGACTCAACAGGGGAGTGGTTGCGTAACAACAAGTGGTTAAGGTGCTAGCTTGTCCACCATCTCAGGTAAGTTTAACCATGCCTGCCTCCATAACGGCTTTGTTAAGTTATTGTCCTACTGATGAAATGTAAATCTGCTCTGGTTCCCTTTCACGAATGAATGAATGAAAGTTGGGATGGATGGATGAACGTACGTATGCAAGCTAGAAGCCACGGTATGCAAGCTACAGCAATCAGTGATAGCTGACAGAAAATCCCATTTTCTGTTACTTTAACCTAAATTTCCATTGAGACCTCGTAGTTTCAGAATCTGCCATTTAAAGAGACGCTGCGCCCCGATTTAACTGTCTGTCTCCTTAATCGCCTTCGTTAGCACATTTCAGCGACACTGATGGAACTTTCACGTTTAAACCACGCAGTGAGATTTCAGTTCTTTGCCGTTAAGTTCAGAGACATTCTTCTGGGTGTTTCTGAAAGGTGCCCAACAAGACATCCATTTATTTCCTCCTGCTTTTGTTGACATTTGTGAATGTGAATGGTGAATAGCCTATAGTGAACACACTGGTTCTCATGGACACCTGAGCCGTGGAATGCAGCTTATATTAATGTTAAGTTTACTTCAGAATAGCAATACGGCTTCACATGACATTTTTCTGCTTTCCTGCTGCAGCAGTAAATAGTAATCCTTGCCTTGTTTCTTTTGGTGCATATAATCCGTAAATTTAATGAAAGCTTTGGGTTTGGAATTTGCAGCGGCTGTAACTGTTGAATTTAACACGAGTTACAAGGCTACTTCATGAAGTGTAGGGAAAATCTGCAGCAAGTGATGTAAGCCCAGTGAGCAAGAAAGTCACTAGTGTAGATCAGAGTGCCCAAAATGCGTGGTGCACTTAAATATCTGCTGGGAAGAGGTTAAAGGTAAAACCACATTAAAATAAGGAAACTAACCGTTTCACTTAGTCGGGAGACTTTTCAGGACTATGAGGAAGAGTGTTTGTTTAAATTTAATTTGATTTGTTTAATTTATCCAGAAAATCAAGTTCAAAACTAGCCGGTGGTGATGGACTATTTGAAATGCAACCTATTTTGGCACCATGCGTGGTGAGTAACAAATTGTTGGTAACCTTTGCTCACAAATTTTACATTTGTTATTCTCCCCAGGTTGCTAGAGTGAGGTTATGTTTCTCAACTGCATCCAGTAATTCAAGCAAAAAATAACCAGTGGTGATAAGAGCCTTTAAAATGCATCTTTTATTGGCCCCATGCACAGTGAGTAACAGGCTGTTGGTAAATGTTCCTCACAAACTTTTTGTTTGGTGTCCTCGTCCTGCAATCTTGCTTGCCTACTTTATTGTTTGTGACTAATTGGCATTTTCCAGCTTCAAGGTAAGTGACAATTGGCCAAGTAACCCAACTGCAGAGCGAGATTATGCTTCTCAACTGCGTCCAGTCATTCATACAGAATTTGGAATATTTCGATTGCAACCTATATTGGCAATATGCATGGCGAGTAACAAGTTGCTGGTAAATGTTCCTCGCACATCTTAGGTTTGGTGTCCTCAACCTGATATCTTGCTTGGTTACTTTATTGTTTGTCACCAGTTGACATTTCCTAGGCTTCAAGGTAAGTGAATATTAGCCAGGTAACCCAAAAGAAGAGTGAGGTTATGTTCCTCAACTGCGTCCAGTAATTCATACAGAATTGGAAAATTTCAATTGCAGCCTATATTGGCAATATGCATGGTGAGTAACAAGTTGTTGGTAAATGTTACTCACACATCTTAAGTTTGGTGTCCTCAACATGCAATCTTGCTTGGTTGCTTTATTGTTTGTGACGAATTGACATTTCCTAGGCTTCAAGGTAAGTGGGAATTAGCCAGGTAACCCAAACGAAGAGTGAGGTTATGTTCCTCAACTGCATCCAGTAATTCATACAGAATTTGGAATATTTCGATCGCAACCTGTACTGGCAATATGCATGGCGAGTAACAAGTTGCTGGTAAATGTTACTCACACATCTTAGGTTGGGTGTCCTCAGCCTGCAATCTTGCTTCGTTACTTTACTGTTTGTGACGTGTTTACATTTCCTAGGCTTCAAGGTAAGTGAAGTTTAGCCAGGTAACCCAAATGAAGAGTGAGATTATGTTTCTCAACTGCGTCCAGTAATTCATATAGAATTGGAATATTTCCACAACATGCATGGCAGAGTAACAAGTTGCTGGTAAATCTCCCTCACAAATTTCATGTTTGGTGTCCTCATCCTGCATTCCTGCTTGGTTGCTTTATTGTTAATGACGAATTGGCATCTTCCAGCTTCATGCTAAGTGATAATTATCCACGTATCCCAAATACAGAGAGAGGCAATAATTCAAGTAAAAATAGACAGTCGAGATGGACTATTTGCAGTTCAACCTATATTGGCACCATGCGTGGTGAGTAACAAGTTGTTGGTAACTTTTGCTCACAAATTTTACATTTGTTATTCTCGCCCTGCGATCTCCCCAGGTTGGTAGAGTGAGGTTATGCTTCTCAACTGCATCCAGTAATTCAAGCAAAAAATTAACCAGTGGTGATAAAGAGCATTTAAAATGCATCTTTTATTGGCCCCATGCACAGTGAGTAACAGGCTGTTGGTAAATGTTCCTGACAGACTTTTTGTTTGGTGTCCTCGTCCTGCAACCTTGCTTGCCACTTTATTTGTGATTAATTGGCATTTTCCAGCTTCAAGGTAAGTGACAATTGGCCAGGTAACCCAAATGCGGAGTGAGATTATGCTTCTCAACTGCGTCCTGTCATTCATACAGAATTTGGAATATTTCGATTGCAACCTATATTGGCAATATGCATGGCGAGTAACAAGTTGCTGGTAAATGTTCCTCACACATCTTAGGTTTGGTGTCCTCAACCTGATATCTTGCTTGGTTACTTTACTGTTTGTCACGAGTTGACATTTCCTACGCTTCAAGGTAAGTGAATATTAGCTATGAAAACCCAAACGAAGAGTGAGGTTATGTTCCTCAACTGCGTCCAGTCATTCATACGGAATTTGGAATACTTCGATTGCAACCTATATTGGCAATATGCATGGCGAGTAACAACTTGCTGGTAAATGTTCCTCGCACATCTTAGGTTTGGTGTCCTCTACCTGATATCTTGCTTGGTTACTTTATTGTTTGTCACGAGTTGACATTTCCTAGGCTTCAAGGTAAGTGAATATTAGCCAGGTAACCCAAAAGAAGAGTGAGGTTATGTTCCTCAACTGCGTCCAGTAATTCATACAGAATTGGAAAATTTCAATTGCAGCCTATATTGGCAATATGCATGGTGAGTAACAAGTTGTTGGTAAATGTTACTCACACATCTTAGGTTTGGTGTCCTCAACATGCAATCTTGCTTGGTTGCTTTATTGTTTGTGACGAATTGACATTTCCTAGGCTTCAAGGTAAGTGGGAATTAGCCAGGTAACCCAAACGAAGAGTGAGGTTATGTTCCTCAACTGCATCCAGTAATTCATACAGAATTTGGAATATTTCGATCGCAACCTGTACTGGCAATATGCATGGCGAGTAACAAGTTGCTGGTAAATGTTACTCACACATCTTAGGTTGGGTGTCCTCAGCCTGCAATCTTGCTTCGTTACTTTACTGTTTGTGACGTGTTTACATTTCCTAGGCTTCAAGGTAAGTGAAGTTTAGCCAGGTAACCCAAATGAAGAGTGAGATTATGTTTCTCAACTGCATCCAGTAATTCATATAGAATTGGAATATTTCCAACCTATATTGGCAACATGCATGGCGAGTAACAAGTTGCTGGTAAATGTTACTCACACATCTTAGGTTTGGTGTCCTCAGCCTGCAATCTTGCTTGGTTACTTTACTGTTTGTGACGAGTTCACATTTCCTAGGCTTCAAGGTAAGTGAAGTTTAGCCAGGTAACCCAAATGAAGAGTGAGATTATGTTTCTCAACTGCGTCCAGTAATTCATATAGAATTGGAATATTTCCAACCTATATTGGCAACATGCATGGCAGAGTAACAAGTTGCTGGTAAATCTCCCTCACAAATTTCATGTTTGGTGTCCTCTTCCTGCTTGGTTGCTTTATTGTTAATGACGAATTGGCATCTTCCAGCTTCATGCTAAGTGATAATTATCCACGTATCCCAAATACAGAGAGAGGCAATAATTCAAGTAAAAATAGACAGTTGAGATTACCTATTTGCAGTTCAACCTATATTAGCACCATGCGTGGTGAGTAACAAGTTGTTGGTAACTTTTTCTCACAAATTTTACATTTGTTATTCTCGTCCTGCGATCTCCCCAGGTTGGTAGAGTGGGGTTATGCTTCTCAACTGCATCCAGTAACTCAAGCAAAAAATTAACCAGTGGTGATAAAGAGCATTTAAAATGCATCTTTTATTGGCCCCATGCACAGTGAGTAACAGGCTGTTGGTAAATGTTCCTGACAGACTTTTTGTTTGGTGTCCTCGTCCTGCAACCTTGCTTGCCACTTTATTTGTGACTAATTGGCATTTTCCAGCTTCAAGGTAAGTGACAATTGGCCAGGTAACCCAAATGCGGAGTGAGATTATGCTTCTCAACTGCGTCCTGTCATTCATACAGAATTTGGGATATTTCGATTGCAACCTATATTGGCAATATGCATGGCGAGTAACAAGTTGCTGGTAAATGTTCCTCACACATCTTAGGTTTGGTGTCCTCAACCTGATATCTTGCTTGGTTACTTTATTGTTTGTCACGAGTTGACATTTCCTACGCTTCAAGGTAAGTGAATATTAGCAATGAAAACCCAAACGAAGAATGAGGTTATGTTCCTCAACTACATCCAGTAATTCACACAGAATTTGGAATATTTCGATCGCAACCTGTACTGGCAATATGCATGGCGAGTAACAAGTTGCTGGTAAATGTTACTCACACATCTTAGGTTTGGTGTCCTCAGCCTGCAATCTTGCTTGGTTACTTTACTGTTTGTGACGAGTTCACATTTCCTAGGCTTCAAGGTAAGTGAAGTTTAGCCAGGTAACCCAAATGAAGAGTGAGATTATGTTTCTCAACTGCGTCCAGTAATTCATATACAATTGGAATATTTCCAACCTATATTGGCACCATGCATGGCAGAGTAACAAGTTGCTGGTAAAGGTTACTCACACATCTTAGGTTTGGTGTCCTCAGCCTGCAATCTTCCTTGGTTACTTCATGGTTTGTGACGAATTAACCTTTCCTAGGCTTCAAGGTAAGTGAAAAGTAGGCAGGTAACCCAAACGAAGAGTGAGGTTATGTTCCTCAACTGAGTCCAGTAGTTCATACAGAATTGGAATGTTTCAACTGCAACCTATTTTGGCAATGTGCATGGCGAGTAACAAGTTGTTGGTAAATGTTACTCACACATCTTAGGTTTGGTGTCATCAGCCTGCAATCTTGCTTGGTTACTTTATTGTTTGTCACGAGTTGACATTTCCTAGGCTTCAAGGTAAGTGAATATTAGCCAGGTAACCCAAACGAAGAGTGAGATTATGTTTCTCAACTGCGTCCAGTAATTCATATAGAATTGGAATATTTCCAACCTATATTGGCACCATGCGTGGTGGAGTAACAAGTTGCTGGTAAATCTTCCTCACAAATTTTATGTTTGGTGTCCTCAACCTGCATTCTTGATTGGTTGTTTTATTGTTGATGTCGAATTGGCATCTTCCAGCTTCGTGGTAAGTGAAAATTAGCCAGGTAACCCAAATACAGAGAGAGGCAATAATTCAAGTAAAAATAGCCGGTGGTGATGGAGTATTTGAAATGCAACCTGTATTGGCACCATGCGTGGTGAGTACAAAGTTGTTGGCAACTTTTGCTCACAAATTTTACATTTGTTATTCTCGCCCTGCGATCTCGCCAGGTTGGTTTATTGTTTATTTTGAACCCGCATGTTCCATTCTTCGAGGTATGTGAAAACTAGTCGGTTGGTCAGATATCACAGATGCAGAGCGAGGTTATGTCCCTCAACCGGTGCTGATGGAACATTTGAAAAGCAACCTATATTGGCACCTTGCATGGTGAGCAACAAGTTGCTGGTAAACGTTCCTCGCAAATTTTAGGTTTGGTGCCCTCGCCCTGCAATCCTGCTTGCTTACTTTGTGACTAACTGGCATTTTCCAGCTTCAAGGTAAGTGACAATCAGGTAACCCAAATGCAGAGTGAGGTTATGTTTCTCAACTGCTTCCAGTAATTCAAGTAAAAAATAACCAGTGGTGATAAGGTCACTTAAAATGCATCTTTTATTGGCCCCATGCGCAGTGAGTAACAGGCTGTTACTCCAATATTTAAAGCAAAAATAACCGGCGGTGATCGAATTTTTCAACTGCAACCTATATTGGCACCACCATGCATGGCGAGTAAGCACCAATTTTATTTTCGGTGTTCTGGCCCTGCAATCTCGGCAGGTTGGTTCATTGGTTATAAGGATTCGGCACATCCCTGTCTTAAGGTTATGGAGAATTAATCGGTCGCATACCGTGGAGCACGAGATGGAAGGTTTCAGTCTAGCTTTACTGGATATTGCCTTCCCATTTACCATGGTTTATTGCTAATTTGTAACCCTGGGCTTCATCAAGAGGGTATAAAGGGATTACTTGCACCTTAGATTTTTCTCTCTCGTGGTGGAGGGGGAGGGGCGGCGGCCGTCCGTTATTTTCACGGAGGTTTGAATTTTATTTCGCGTTTTGTTTCGTAAAACGCTTCAGGCGGTCATGTTGGCGCTCCTGTCGAAGCGCTTTCGCGTTTTGTTTCGCAAAACGCTTCAGGCGGTCATGTTGGCGCTCCTGTCGAAGCGCTCGTAGCCAACCTGTGCATCACCGCGTCGTAAAGCCTATCCAACCGAGTGGGTTTCGCTGTCCTAATAGGCGGGTTTCATCGCAAAAATTATGTTATGTTCTCGCGAGACACAAGACCGCTTCGGCTGCGTTTCTTCTTGCGTGCTTACGCAGCAGTTGAATGTTCTGCCATTTCCGTTTCCATGATGTTGGCTGCTCTGCAATTGAATGCTCCTTCTCGTGATGGCGGATATTGCTACGACTGTCCGAAGGTCACGGTAGGTATCTGCGGAATCTTCAAACGCATAACGAGTAGATGTTGTCAAGCTGCGGATCGGCGCTCGTAAATTGTGCTGTGCCTATTTGCGAGGGTTTCTACACGAAGGTAGGTAAATGTGCTCGCTCGTTACGTATTTCACTAGGCACTTTCCGCAATCTGCCAGGGTAGCTAGTTCCGTTTCAACGCCAACCTCTAAATCGCACGAGTATGTAACGTGCTTGCCACATCTTTCTTCTTGTCTTGCCAAGATTTACTTTCGCACTTCTGCGTAAATTTATCTCGTGCCCGACCTTGGAATACGCATCGCCGCCATGTTGAAATTTCAGCGTACTTAACGTCGCTCATTTTCTTTACAGGTGTGACGCCAGGTTTCTTGGTCAACATAGCGGTCTCCTCCTGCTGGTATCTTCCCCGGGATTGATGTCACGTTAAAAAGGGAGGGATGGCAATGCTGTGGAGCACGACGCCACCGTCAAGAACGTCCAGTTTCTACCACTTCTTAGCGTTCCATCGACCATGTGATTATCGTGTAGTGCCTCTACTGTTATTCTCCGTGTGTCACTTGTAGTGAAGCTGCGGGTGCGCGCCACCCCATAGCACTTTAATGGTGCAGTTCTTGAACGTGTGCTTTTTTGTGATCATTGCTGATTCTTACTGTTGTGCATGGCACATTGTGTATATGTGGCTCCCTGGAGCTTGCGTGTGCAGTTCCGTCTGATATGCTCTTATTGTGTGTGTGAGAGGGAGAGAGGGAGGGAGAGGAGTGTGTGCTCTCCTCTACCGAATTTGTGTTTAGGGATGACCGATCAAGTGAAAGCAAGGAAAGAATGCAAAGCTGCTCAGTTCCACTCACATAGCTGTTCGATGTGCTCCACAACTGTCTCTCATTCTACGATTGAAGGTTCAGGTGCAGGTGCTGGTGCTACACATTCCCTTGTTTCCCAATCAGGTGTCAATAATAGGAGTACTGCAGGAGCAGGCCTGTGTTTTCTGTGGGTGGTGTTACTTGCTACTACAAAAGCGGGGTTGTACACCATTTTCTTTGTGCCCCATGGACGGTGCGAGGCTCCTAGGGGCATGCGAGTGTAGTGACGTGTGCGTGTGTTGCTCGATACCATGTGCCTCTGCTAATCCAAGCATATGCAATCCCTTTAACTTTCAAATGGGACCATGTTTATCCTTGAATGCTACTAGGTGAGCACCAATCAAGAGTCCTGCACTGTTGATATTGCATTTACCTGTAAGTGGTGTGTTGCATGTGCTAACTGAATCGGTTTCTAATAAATTCTAATGGCGCTAAGACAACAAAATTCTGCAAACGGTGAGCCATGAGGAGGATTCAACATAACCTAAACACCTCCATTTCTCCAGTTCGAATTATTTTCCCAATACTTGCTAATAATTAACAACCGTGCTTCACAGCGTAGGCACTGGTTATTGGTTGGTGTGTATACTTGGAATTACTTTGAACAAGCCAAATGGGGGAGAGAGAGGCAAGACCTGATTGGATCGCTTCATGTTTATCCATGTTTATCCTTGAATGCTACTAGGTGAGCACCAATACTTGCTAATAATTATCAACAATGCTTCACAGCGTAGGCACTGTAATGAATTTCATTATTGGTTGGTGTGTATGCTTGGAATTACTTTAAACAAGCCAAATGGGGCAGACAAGACTGAACAGTCCTGTCAGAGAGGCGAGACCTGATTGGATCGCCTCTGCACCTCCCCTAGCACACGATCCCATGATGTACATAAATACTGCTGCTTCAACTGTCATGTGATATGCCCAACTTCTGAGGTGTGTAAATCAACCTCGTATAACCCTGGCAAGAAATCTTGCCTCTGTTTCATGCAACCTCTAAATTATCACCTGTTCCAGGAAAGAAAGAAAAAAACCATATTCCACAGCCTACGAAACATAGGGGATGTTTCCTAAGCTGTGGAATATCGTGCAAATCTTCTAGAATCTGCAAACATGTGCAAGTCCACTTACCACTTCTTGCTGGTTGCCTGTCTTCCTTCCTTGGCGTCCACTGTCACCCGTGCTTCTCTAGGGTTGCTGTAATTACTCGCTCTTCTGTGCCAATCACAAGTTATGTAGGGTTTTCTGTAGCTGTATCTCACCAGGACCTGCAAAGCCAAGCATGTTACATGTAAGTTATAGGAAATGGTGTAATTTGTCTCAATTATCTGAACACTGCTTTATGAATTGCTGGACAGAACTATGCTGCTCTTTAGCCAATCTGCAACATTTCATCGTGGAGGTCCCCCCTGCATTTTACAGTAGGAGGAAGACGACATACAGCGCGCCCATGTTTGGTTCTTATCCATGTCATTTATCAGCATATTTCTCCCAAATATAACTTTTAATCTTAACCTATTTGCCCGACGCATGGATATCACACACTTTTAATGTATTGGAAATTATTCAGGTTTGCCTAATGCAGAGTGACGTTATGCTTAGCAACTGCATCCCTTGATACGGGAGAAATTAACTGGTGCTGATGGAACATTTGAAATCCAAGGTTATTGGCACCATGCTCGGTAACTGTTCCTTGTATGTCTGCATTTGGTGTCCTCGCCCTGAGTTCTTGGCATGTTTGTTTATTCTTTATTACAAATTAGCATTTCTTTAACTTCCAGGTACGTGATAATTGATCAGTCAGGTATCCCAAATGCAGACTGAGGTTATGTTTCTCAACTGCATCCAATAATACAAGTAAAGGTGACTGGTGATGATGGAATATGTGAAATGCAATGTTATTGGCACCATGCATAGTAAGAGGTTGGTAAATGTTCCTCATATATCTACGTTTGGTGTCCTCGCCCTGAGTTCTTAGCATGTTTAATTGTTTATTACGAGTTGCCATTTCTCAAGCTTCAAGGTAAGTGATAATTAGTGAGCCAGGTCACCCAAATGCAAACTGAGGTTATGTTACTCATCTGCATCCAAATATGCAAGTAAAGGTGACTGGTGATGATGGAATATGTGAAATGCAATGTTATTGGCATCATGCATAGTAAGAAGTTGGTAACCGTTGCTCGTACTTCTACGTTTGGTGTCCTCGCCCCTTATTCTTATAATGTTTTATTGTCTAATACGAGTTGCCATTTCTCACGCTTAAAGCTAAGTGATAATTAGCCGGTAAGGTAAGCCAAATGCAAACTGAGGTTATGTTACTCATCTGCATCCAAAATTGCAAGTAAAAGTGACTGGTGGTGATGGAATATGTGAATTGCAATGTTATTGGCACCATGCATAGTAAGAGGTTGGTAAATGTTCCTCATATATCTACGTTTGGTGTCCTCGCCCTGAGTTCTTAGCATGTTTAATTGTTTATTACGAGTTGCCATTTCTCAAGCTTCAAGGTAAGTGATAATTAGTGAGCCAGGTCACCCAAATGCAAACTGAGGTTATGTTACTCATCTGCATCCAAATATGCAAGTAAAGGTGACTGGTGATGATGGAATATGTGAAATGCAATGTTATTGGCATCATGCATAGTAAGAAGTTGGTAACCGTTGCTCGTACTTCTACGTTTGGTGTCCTCGCCCCTTATTCTTATAATGTTTTATTGTCTATTACGAGTTGCCATTTCTCACGCTTAAAGCTAAGTGATAATTAGCCGGTAAGGTAAGCCAAATGCAAACTGAGGTTATGTTACTCATCTGCATCCAAAATTGCAAGTAAAAGTGACTGGTGGTGATGGAATATGTGAATTGCAATGTTATTGGCACCATGCATAGTAAGAGGTTGGTAAATGTTCCTCATATATCTACGTTTGGTGTCCTCGCCCTGAGTTCTTAGCATGTTTAATTGTTTATTACGAGTTGCCATTTCTCAAGCTTCAAGGTAAGTGATAATTAGTGAGCCAGGTCACCCAAATGCAAACTGAGGTTATGTTACTCATCTGCATCCAAATATGCAAGTAAAGGTGACTGGTGATGATGGAATATGTGAAATGCAATGTTATTGGCATCATGCATAGTAAGAAGTTGGTAACCGTTGCTCGTACTTCTACGTTTGGTGTCCTCGCCCCTTATTCTTATGATGTTTTATTTTCTATAACGAGTTGCCATTTCTCACGCTTAAAGCTAAGTGATAATTAGCCGGTCAGGTAAGCCAAATGCAAACTGAGGTTATGTTACTCATCTGCATCCAAAATTGCAAGTAAAAGTGACTGGTGGTGATGGAATATGTGAATTGCAATGTTATTGGCACTATGCATAGTAAGAGGTTGGTAAATGTTCCTCATATATCTACGTTTGGTGTCCTCGCCCTGAGTTCTTAGCATGTTTAATTGTTTGTTACGAGTTGCCATTTCTCAAGCTTCAAGGTAAGTGATAATTAGTGAGCCAGGTCACCCAAATGCAAACTGAGGTTATGTTACTCATCTGCATCCAAATATGCAAGTAAAGGTGACTGGTGATTATGGAATATGTGAAATGCAATGTTATTGGCATCATGCATAGAAAGAAGTTGGTAACCGTTGCTCGTACTTCTACGTTTGGTGTCCTCGCTCCTTATTCTTATCATGTTTTATTGTCTATTACGAGTTGCCATTTCTCACGCTTAAAGCTAAGTGATAATTAGCCGGTCAGGTAAGCCAAATGCAAACTGAGGTTATGTTACTCATCTGCATCCAAAATTGCAAGTAAAAGTGACTGGTGGTGATGGAATATGTGAATTGCAATGTTATTGGCACCATGCATAGTAAGAGGTTGGTAAATGTTCCTTATATATCTACGTTTGGTGTCCTCGCCCTGAGTTCTTAGCATGTTTAATTGTTTGTTACGAGTTGCCATTTCTCAAGCTTAGAGGTAAGTGAGGTTATGTTACTCATCTGCATCCAAATATGCAAGTAAAGGTGACTGGTGATGATGGAATATGTGAAATGCAATGTTATTGGCATCATGCATAGAAAGAAGTTGGTAATCGTTGCTCGTACTTCTACGTATGGTGTCCTCGCCCTGAATTCTTATAATGCTTTGTTTATTACGAGTTGCCATTTCTCACGCTTAAAGCTAAGTGATAATTAGCCAGTCAGGTAACCCAAATGCAAACTGAGGTTATGTTACTCATCTGCATCCAAATATGCACATACAAGTGACTGGTGATGACGGAATATGTGAAATGCAACGTTATTGGCAACATGCATAGTAAGAAGTTGCTTGTATTTCTACGTTTGGTGTCCTCGCCCTCAATTCTTAGCATGTTTTATTGTTTATTACGAGTTGCCATTTCTCAGGCTTCAAGCTAAGTGATAATTAGTCGGTCAGGTAACCCAAATCTGGTGATGATGGAATATGTGAAATGCAATGTTATTGGCAACATGCATAGTAAGAAGTTGCTCGTATTTCTACGTTTGGTGTCCTGCCCTGCATTCCTAGCATGTTGGTTTGTTGCTTATTACAAATTGGCATTTCTCAAGCTTCAAGGTAAGTGATAATTAATCAGTCAGGAAACCCAAATGCAAACTGAGGTTATGTTACTAATCTGCATACAAATATGCAAGTAAAAGTGACTGATGATAATGGAATATGTGAATTGCAATGTTATTGGCACCATGCATAGTAAGAGGTTGGTAAATGTTCCTCATATATCTACGTTTGGTGTCCTCGCCCTGAGTTCTTAGCATGTTTAATTGTTTATTACGAGTTGCCATTTCTCAAGCTTCAAGGTAAGTGATAATTAGTGAGCCAGGTCACCCAAATGCAAACTGAGGTTATGTTACTCATCTGCATCCAAATATGCAAGTAAAGGTGACTGGTGATTATGGAATATGTGAAATGCAATGTTATTGGCATCATGCATAGAAAGAAGTTGGTAACCGTTGCTCGTACTTCTACGTTTGGTGTCCTCGCTCCTTATTCTTATCATGTTTTATTGTCTATTACGAGTTGCCATTTCTCACGCTTAAAGCTAAGTGATAATTAGCCGGTCAGGTAAGCCAAATGCAAACTGAGGTTATGTTACTCATCTGCATCCAAAATTGCAAGTAAAAGTGACTGGTGGTGATGGAATATGTGAATTGCAATGTTATTGGCACCATGCATAGTAAGAGGTTGGTAAATGTTCCTTATATATCTACGTTTGGTGTCCTCGCCCTGAGTTCTTAGCATGTTTAATTGTTTGTTACGAGTTGCCATTTCTCAAGCTTAGAGGTAAGTGAGGTTATGTTACTCATCTGCATCCAAATATGCAAGTAAAGGTGACTGGTGATGATGGAATATGTGAAATGCAATGTTATTGGCATCATGCATAGAAAGAAGTTGGTAATCGTTGCTCGTACTTCTACGTATGGTGTCCTCGCCCTGAATTCTTATAATGCTTTGTTTATTACGAGTTGCCATTTCTCACGCTTAAAGCTAAGTGATAATTAGCCAGTCAGGTAACCCAAATGCAAACTGAGGTTATGTTACTCATCTGCATCCAAATATGCACATACAAGTGACTGGTGATGACGGAATATGTGAAATGCAACGTTATTGGCAACATGCATAGTAAGAAGTTGCTTGTATTTCTACGTTTGGTGTCCTCGCCCTCAATTCTTAGCATGTTTTATTGTTTATTACGAGTTGCCATTTCTCAGGCTTCAAGCTAAGTGATAATTAGTCGGTCAGGTAACCCAAATCTGGTGATGATGGAATATGTGAAATGCAATGTTATTGGCAACATGCATAGTAAGAAGTTGCTCGTATTTCTACGTTTGGTGTCCTGCCCTGCATTCCTAGCATGTTGGTTTGTTGCTTATTACAAATTGGCATTTCTCAAGCTTCAAGGTAAGTGATAATTAATCAGTCAGGAAACCCAAATGCAAACTGAGGTTATGTTACTAATCTGCATACAAATATGCAAGTAAAAGTGACTGATGATAATGGAATATGTGAATTGCAATGTTATTGGCACCATGCATAGTAAGAGGTTGGTAAATGTTCCTCATATATCTACGTTTGGTGTCCTCGCCCTGAGTTCTTAGCATGTTTAATTGTTTATTACGAGTTGCCATTTCTCAAGCTTCAAGGTAAGTGATAATTAGTGAGCCAGGTCACCCAAATGCAAACTGAGGTTATGTTACTCATCTGCATCCAAATATGCAAGTAAAGGTGACTGGTGATGATGGAATATGTGAAATGCAATGTTATTGGCATCATGCATAGTAAGAAGTTGGTAACCGTTGCTCGTACTTCTACGTTTGGTGTCCTCAGCCCCTTATTCTTATAATGTTTTATTGTCTATAACGAGTTGCCATTTCTCACGCTTAAAGCTAAGTGATAATTAGCCGGTCAGGTAAGCCAATAGCAAACTGAGGTTATGTTACTCATCTGCATCCAAAATTGCAAGTAAAAGTGACTGGTGGTGATGGAATATGTGAATTGCAATGTTATTGGCACTATGCATAGTAAGAGGTTGGTAAATGTTCCTCATATATCTACGTTTGGTGTCCTCGCCCTGAGTTCTTAGCATGTTTAATTGTTTGTTACGAGTTGCCATTTCTCAAGCTTCAAGGTAAGTGATAATTAGTGAGCCAGGTCACCCAAATGCAAACTGAGGTTATGTTACTCATCTGCATCCAAATATGCAAGTAAAGGTGACTGGTGATGATGGAATATGTGAAATGCAATGTTATTGGCATCATGCATAGAAAGAAGTTGGTAACCGTTGCTCGTACTTCTACGTTTGGTGTCCTCGCTCCTTATTCTTATCATGTTTTATTGTCTATTACGAGTTGCCATTTCTCACGCTTAAAGCTAAGTGATAATTAGCCGGTCAGGTAAGCCAAATGCAAACTGAGGTTATGTTACTCATCTGCATCCAAAATTGCAAGTAAAAGTGACTGGTGGTGATGGAATATGTGAATTGCAATGTTATTGGCACCATGCATAGTAAGAGGTTGGTAAATGTTCCTTATATATCTACGTTTGGTGTCCTCGCCCTGAGTTCTTAGCATGTTTAATTGTTTGTTACGAGTTGCCATTTCTCAAGCTTAGAGGTAAGTGAGGTTATGTTACTCATCTGCATCCAAATATGCAAGTAAAGGTGACTGGTGATGATGGAATATGTGAAATGCAATGTTATTGGCATCATGCATAGAAAGAAGTTGGTAATCGTTGCTCGTACTTCTACGTATGGTGTCCTCGCCCTGAATTCTTATAATGCTTTGTTTATTACGAGTTGCCATTTCTCACGCTTAAAGCTAAGTGATATTTAGCCAGTCAGGTAACCCAAATGCAAACTGAGGTTATGTTACTCATCTGCATCCAAATATGCACATACAAGTGACTGGTGATGACGGAATATGTGAAATGCAACGTTATTGGCAACATGCATAGTAAGAAGTTGCTTGTATTTCTACGTTTGGTGTCCTCGCCCTCAATTCTTAGCATGTTGTTTATTACGAGTTGCCATTTCTCAGGCTTCAAGCTAAGTGATAATTAGCCGGTCAGGTAACCCAAATCTGGTGATGATGGAATATGTGAAATGCAATGTTATTGGCAACATGCATAGTAAGAAGTTGCTCGTATTTCTACGTTTGGTGTCCTGCCCTGCATTCCTAGCATGTTGGTTTGTTGCTTATTACAAATTGGCATTTCTCAAGCTTCAAGGTAAGTGATAATTAATCAGTCAGGAAACCCAAATGCAAACTGAGGTTATGTTACTAATCTGCATACAAATATGCAAGTAAAAGTGACTGATGATAATGGAATATGTGAATTGCAATGTTATTGGCACCATGCATAGTAAGAGGTTGGTAAATGTTCCTCATATATCTACGTTTGGTGTCCTCGCCCTGAGTTCTTAGCATGTTTTATTGTTTATTACGAGTAGCCATTTCTCAAGCTTCAAGGTAAGTGATAATTAGTGAGCCAGGTCACCCAAATGCAAACTGAGGTTATGTTACTCATCTGCATCCAAATATGCAAGTAAAGGTGACTGGTGATGATGGAATATGTGAAATTCAATGTTATTGGCACCATGCATAATAAGAAGTTGCTCATATTTCTATGTTTGGTGTCCTGCCCTGCGTTCTTAGCATGTTTTATTGTTTATTACGATTTGCCCTTTCTCAGGCTTAAAGATAAGTGATAATTAGCCAGTCAGGTAATCCAAATGCAAACTGAGGTTATGTTACTCATCTGCATCCATTAATGCAAGTAAAAGTGACTGGTGAATGATGGAATATTTCAGACACGTTATTGGCACCTTGCATAGTGAGTAAGAAGTTGGAAAGTGTTCCTCGTATTATTACGTGTGTGTCCTCGCACTGGATTCTTGGCGTGTTTTATTGTTTATTACGAGTTGCCATTTCTCAGACTTCAAGGCAAGTGATAGTTGGTACAGTAACCAAATGCACACTGAGGTTATGTTACTCATCTGCATCCAAATATGCAAGTTAAAGTGACTGGTGATGATGGAATATGTGAATTGCAGTGTTATTGGCACCATGATCCGTAAGAAGTTGGTAACCGTTCCTCGTTTTTCTACGTTTGGTGTCCTCGCCCTGAATTCTTAGCGTGTTGTTTTATTGTTTATTACGAGTTGCCATTTCTCAGGCTTCAAGCTAAGTGATAATTAGTCGGTCTGATAACCCAAATGCAAACTGAGGTTATGTTACTCATCTACATCCAAATATGCACATAAAAGTGACTGGTGATGACGGAATATGTGAAATGCAATTGTTATTGGCACCATGCACAGTAAGAAGCTGCTCGTATTTCTACGTTTGGTGTCCCGCCCTGCATTCTTAGCATGTTGGTTTATTGCTTATTACAAATTGGCATTTCTCAAGCTTCAAGGTAAGTGATAATTAATCAGTCAGGTAACCCAAATGCAAACTGAGGTTATGTTACTAATCTGCATCCAAATATGCAAGTAAAAGTGACTGGTGATGATGGAATATGTGAATTGCAATGTTATTGGCACCATGCATAGTAAGAAGTTGGTAAATGTTCCTCATATATCTACGTTTGGTGTCCTCGCCCTGAGTTCTTAGCATGTTTTATTATTACGAGTTGCCATTTCTCAGACTTCAAGAATAGTCGGTCAGGTAACCCAAATGCAAACTGAGGTTATGTTACTAATCTGCATCCAAATATGCAAGTAAGAGTGACTGGTGATGACGGAATATGTGAATTGCAGTGTTATTGGCACCTATGATCAGAAAGAAGTTGGTAACCGTTCCTCGTATTTCTACATTTGGTGTCCTCGCCCTGAATTCTTAGCATGTTTTATGGTTTATTACAAGTTGCCATTTCTCAGGCTTCAAGCTAAGTGATAATTAGTCGGTCAGGTAACCCAAATCTGGTGATGATGGAATATGTGAATTGCAATGTTATTGGCACCATGCATAGTGAGTAAGAAGTTGGTACATGTTCCTCATATCTACGTTTGGTGTCCTCGCCCTGAGTTCTTAGCATGTTTTATTGTTTATTACGAGTTGCCATTTCTCAAGCTTCAAGGTAAGTGATAATTAGTGAGCCAGGTCACCCAAATGCAAACTGAGGTTATGTTACTCATCTGCATCCAAATATGCAAGTAAAAGTGACTGGTGATGATGGAATATGTGTAATTCAATGTTATTGGCACCATGCATAATAAGAAGTTGCTCGTATTTCTACGTTTGGTGTCCTGCCCTGCGTTCTTAGCATGTTTTGTTTATTACGAGTTGCCCTTTCTCAGGATTCAAGGTAAGTGATAATTAGTCGGTAAGAAGTTGGTAACCGTTGCTCGTACTTCTACGTTTGGCGTCCTCGCCCCATATTCTTATAATGTTTTATTGTTTATAACGAGTTGCCATTTCTCACGCTTAAAGCTAAGTGATAATTAGCTGGTCAGGTAAGCCAAATGCAAACTGAGGTTATGTTACTCATCTGCATCCAAATATGCAAGTAAAGGTGACTGGTGATGATGGAATATGTGAAATTCAATGTTATTGGCACCATGCATAATAAGAAGTTGCTCGTATTTCTACGTTTGGTGTCCTGCCCTGCATTCTTAGCATGTTTTATTGTTTATTACGAGTAGCCCTTTCTCAGGATTCAAGGTAAGTGATAATTAGTCGGTCAGGTAACCCAAATCTGGTGATGATGGAATATGTGAATTGCAATGTTATTGGCACCATGCATAGTAAGAAGTTGGTACATGTTCCTCAAATCTACGCTTGGTGTCCTCGTCCTGAGTTCTTAGCATGTTGGTTTATTCTTTATTACGAGTTGCCATTTCTCACGCTTAAAGCTAAGTGATAATTAGTGAGCCAGGTCACCCAAATGCAAACTGAGGTTATGTTACTAATCTGCATCCAAATATGCAAGTAAAGGTGACTGGTGATGATGGAATATGTGAAATGCAATGTTATTGGCATCATGCATAGTAAGAAGTTGGTAACCGTTGCTCGTACTTCTACGTTTGGTGTCCTCGCCCCATATTCTTATAATGTTTTATTGTTTATAACGAGTTGCCATTTCTCACGCTTAAAGCTAAGTGATAATTAGCTGGTCAGGTAAGCCAAATGCAAACTGAGGTTATGTTACTCATCTGCATCCAAATATGCAAGTAAAGGTGACTGGTGATGATGGAATATGTGAAATGCAATGTTATTGGCACCATGCATAATAAGAAGTTGCTCGTATTTCTACGTTTGGTGTCCCGCCCTGCATTCTTAGCATGTTGGTTTATTGCTTATTACAAATTGGCATTTCTCAAGCTTCAAGGTAAGTGATAATTAATCAGTCAGGTAACCCAAATGCAAACTGAGGTTATGTTACTAATCTGCATCCAAATATGCAAGTAAAAGTGACTGGTGATGATGGAATATGTGAATTGCAATGTTATTGGCACCATGCATAGTAAGAAGTTGGTAACTGTTCCCCATATCTGTACGTTAGGTGTCCCTGCCCTGTATTCTTAGCATGTTGGTTTATTGTTTATTACGAATTGGCATTTCTCAAGCTTCAAGGGAAGTGATAATTAATCAGTCAGGTAACCCAAATGCAAACTGAGGTTATGTTACTAATCTGCATCCAAATGTGCAAGTAAGTATAACTGGTGATGGAATATTTTATATGGAAGGATAATTAGTCAGGTAACCTAAATGCATTGTGAGGTTATGTTTCTCTGCTGCATCCAATAGTTAAAGCAAATCTAGCCAGTGATGGAATTTTGAAAATGCTACTTTTATCAGCACCATGTATTAGTAAGTACTTCATATTAGCTGTTTGTCAAAAATCCAATGTTTTACATCTGCCCTCTCCATTCTATGAGTTTCATATGCAGAAGTTACAGAGAAAGCGTAAAGATTACATGCTTATATTCTGGCGTGAATTAAATATTATAATTTTGTTTATGGGATTTTTTCGTTGGATGGGATGTGATTTTGTAGCCAAGAAGGTATATCTCTTCTTAGGGAACCCAAATGTTTCAGGTATTATGGTAAGAAGCTTACTGGCACAGTGTTAGTGGAAAAATTTAGATTTCACCTCGTAGGTAGCTACTTTACGTTATATTTTATGTTCTTTTCTTTATGAATGTTTTCAGTTTTCTGCTGTGATTTATAACTTTCTTGCATGTTCTTAATCACTCTGATATGCTCGGGGTGTAGCGATACTTAATGTATAGCACATTATTGTACCATTAAGAAAGGCTTTAGTGCAGGGATGCAGAGTGAGGTTATATTTCTCAACTGATTGCAGTTGAGTATTATGTAGAAGGATTAAACCACACTTTTACTTTGGGTCTTAAACCTTAAACATCATTTTAGCCTTACAGGTAATTGTCTTCCATTTACTTTGGTTCATTCCTAAGTTGATAAGACTTCAGGGACCCTGGTGCTTCTGCCCCCGTATCTTTCATTTGCAGTTTTTAATTACTATGAAGCAATCCTTAACCTGTGTACGTTGCTCTAAGTGATTGTCAATCAGAGTGTGTACAAACGTTACTGTTTTTCGTTGTGAATGGTAGTCTCTCTGGTTTATTAACCTACGCATAATGTACGCTGCCAAGTCTACCAACTGCAGTTGGTTGCGGTGTTACAGGCTCGTCTTTTATCGACCTTCAGGTATACAAACAACATTTAATTGCTATCGAACAACACTGTTCGCCAAAGTAGAAGATAATCAACGTTTACGGAACTGTTCCAATAAGGGGGATGGGTGCGCCATAACGGTTGTCATTGCTACGACTGGAACGACCAATTAAGAGTCGGAATGTTTCCAAGACGTCAGACACGAAACCCTTGTTCCCAATTAAAGTTGGAGGGGAGAGGTACGTCATAACAGTTGCCATAGCAACGACTGGAGTGACCAATTAAGAGTCGGGATGTTTCCATGACGTCAGACACGAAACCCTTGTTCCCAATTAAAGTTGGAGGGGAGAGGTACGTCATAACAGTTGCCATAGCAACGACTGGAGTGACCAATTAAGAGTCGGGATGTTTCCATGACGTCAGACACGAAACCCTTGTTCCCAATTAAAGTTGGAGGGGATAGGTACGTCATAACGGTTGCCATAGCAACGACTGGAGTGACCAATTAACAGTCGGGATGTTTCCAAGACGTCAGACACGAAACCCTTGTTCCCAATTAAAGTTGGAGGGGATGGATACGTCATAACGGTTGTCATAGCAGCGACTGGAGTGCCCAATTAATATTCGGGATGTTTCTTACGTCTAAAAGCAGTGATAAACATAGCGCAAACGAAAACGTAAACGTGCTCGGGACCTTATAAGATTTATATTTGCACTTTTCGATTGTCCTCGCTTACAGCTATTATAAATAATACCCACTGCAGTCACAACAAATCAAATAAATATGTGTATTCATGATCGTAAAATGATGCATGCTGTACATTGGATGCATGCTCTTCCAATTAACCTATTTTCATCATACTGGGCCTTCTATCTGTCACGTACTGTTTCTAAGGGGCTTTTTGCCCCTTGGTCATTTCAACATCCTCGACAGGTGTACCTGCTTACCGTTTCTTTGCATTCCGCTTGGTCCACGATGACCCGGGGGATCCTTCCTCGACGCCGGGCTCCCCTTTCTGTCCGTGCCGGAAGTTGGAATATGATTGATGCACAGCAACACCCTGCGACCGAAGGGTGCCTCTGTGGATCCCCCATGAGCTCTACATCGATATCTTACTTGCTTTCTCCGGTGCAACAGTACAGCAACCTCCTTGCCCAGGGCGTGGAGAGTCTTCTACGATGAGCGCTCGCCTGCGTCATGACCTGCTGCATTGTGCTTCCCAGACCTTGCGGAGGGTTTCTGGATCCTCTACCCAATTTAACAAGTCCCTCAGAGTCCTCCTAGACTAATCGGAACATCGTGGAACGATGGGAGTTGCGCCTTCATTGCCCTACTCGAGCGAAATTGTGTTCGATGCACCCCAACTTTTGAGAGGCCTCAGTGACAGCTGGGAGTAACCTCGAGCGTGCTCGCTTCGTGTGGGGATAGGCAAAGGTTCGGACTTCTTGACCCCCAAGGGACATCTCTCTTCGCAACCCCGTGCAGTCTTCCCACGCGAGAAACCCGGGGAACGTGCTGGGCCAGCATGGATTGCAAGCCCGAATTCGCCAGCCTCTCCAAAGGAGAGGTTTATCCTGAGCTAGATCACTTGGACCGCACAAGCATCCCAAATCTTCAAGGTATGCCGTTCTGCCCCTAGAAGCTGGCGCTTGGCACAAGCACCTTCGTGAAAAGGGTGAAATCCATGTCAGGAAGCACGCCACTGGCTCGTGGCCGTCCGCGCGACCTGACGGCTGCTCCCTCGTGTTTTCTATCAGGTTGTTAAATGACAACGCTGTGAACGGAAATAATGGCTGCGATTTTGAAAATTTTACTCATTTCCACTTGTGACATGGCAGACACAGCATCATCAACGGCTCTCGCAGCAGCTCCAGCGCAGGTTGCGCCCAAGAAGGCCAAGGCCTCTTCGGCAAAGAAGCCCAGGACGAAACCGGCACATCCTCGTACGTCAGAGATGGTGGGCAACGCCATCAAGAGCCTGAAGGAGAGGGGCGGTTCCTCTCTGCAGGCGATCAAGAAGTACATCGCTGCCAACTACAAGGCGGACTCCGAAAAGCTTGCGCCGTTCATCAAGAAGTACCTGAAAGCGGCCGTGGCTTCCGGAGAACTAGTACAGACCAAAGGCAAAGGCGCTTCCGGCTCCTTCAAACTCGCCTCGGCGGCAAAGCTCGAGAAGACTGCAGCATCCACTGCGCCTTCCAGGGGTCGACCTGCTGCGCCCAAGGAAAAGAAAACCTCGTCCTCCGGCAAGGCCAAGAAATCTGCACCTAAGGCGTCACCCAAGAAGGCTGCCAAGAAGCCCTCCGAGAAGAAGAAGGCCGCTTCGGTACCGAAGCCGAAGAAATCTCCTTCCAAGGCCAAGAAAGTCACCAAGATGCCGACGAAGAAGCCAAAGGCTCCCAAACCAAAGAAGACCCCCAAGGCCAAGGTACCCAAAAAGGCCAGCCCCAAAAAGAAGTGAGTCCCATGGTCAACAGACCCCGTGAGGGCCCCGACCCTGTCAAACTCTCCCCATTCCCCGGTTGGGTGGATTGGGGGAAAACGGCCCTTCTCAGGGCCATCAGTCCGTCTTGGAAAGGGCATTAGGCATGGTCGATCAGTCCTGACTATCTCGGCAGATAGATTCACTGTGTTGTAAACTCCCCTACTTTTTCATCTCTCAAGTATTGTATGTACCACCCACACGATATCTTCTAACCCAGGAATTCCTTTCGGGCACAAACAGCTGCGAAACCTGAGCTCATTTGCAATCCTATCTGGCTTATAGGACATCCGCTGAACCTTGAGCAGCAGAAATCGAGTCGCAATTTACCCACTTTAAATTTTGGGCAAGCACTACCTACGTAGGACGTCAAAGGTCCCTATAACCAGGGAGCTGGCAAAGCTGGATGTTCGGCCCGGTGCACTAGTAACGTCAGAAGTACCACGAGTGTTAGGGGTCCACAGCAGCTGAAGGGGACGGATCCCCTCCCCTACGTGAGCAATTTTCCTAAGTTACATCCGCTTAAACAAAAAGGAGGCGGCGCCACACCCACCGCCCCCGCTGAGATCATCCAAGGAGGCTACATCGTCTCACCATACATGTGCTCTTAAGGCTAAGCGTGCAGAAACAGTCACCGCACATATGCGGCCTTCCCATCCATTTTACGGGATGTATTGGCCCTTTGTAATATATGTTATAGTATATGTAGTAAATTAGGGTGTACGCTTCGGACCGCCGCCATCTGCTTATCAATTCAGCTGCACGCTCCCCGTAATTTAAATACCGGTGAGCCAGATGCGTATAAGACCGGCCTTATAACAGGCCTTGTAAATCTACAACGCTTGAAGCTTTTTTCTTTAACTTAAACATCTGGTACTAGATGACTAAGTTCCATTGCCTTTGAAATAGGCTTATTTCAGCTTCTTATCTGGCTCTAAGGAACGTAATTGTGGCCCTGAAAAGGGCCGTTTTGTCCGCAAACCGACGTCCTCGAGATTGAGCCTCTCTTAGGCCCTCTCGCCGCGGATTCTGCGAGCTAACTGTATGTCTTTGGGCATAATGGTTACTCGCTTGGCATGAATGGCGCACAGGTTGGTGTCTTCGAAGAGACCCACTAGATAGGCCTCGCTGGCCTCCTGAAGTGCCATCACCGCAGAGCTCTGAAAGCGTAGATCCGTTTTGAAGTCCTGGGCGATCTCTCTTACCAGGCGCTGGAAGGGCAGCTTGCGAATGAGCAGTTCCGTGCTCTTCTGATAACGCCGAATCTCCCGAAGGGCCACGGTTCCAGGACGGTAACGGTGAGGTTTCTTCACTCCGCCGGTGGCAGGGGCACTCTTCCTGGCGGCTTTGGTAGCCAGTTGTTTCCTGGGAGCCTTGCCGCCAGTGGATTTACGAGCCGTCTGCTTGGTACGTGCCATCTCGCCTCGTGCCGGTCTCACTAGAGTAAATTCAGCCCTTTGGCCTCTTCGTGTCATATAGATCAATCGCACCGCCGTCATGACCCGCCCTCTGCAGTGCCATTGGCCGAAGCCTGTGTGGCGCCGCCCATTACCCGCGAGATTACAAAAAGCGGCCATGACAGTAGAAATCGACTCATTCTTCGAGGGGGATTCGTGTGAAAGAGACACGCTGCTGTAGACATGACTGGACGAGGCAAAGGTGGCAAAGGACTCGGAAAGGGTGGTGCCAAGCGTCACAGGAAGGTCTTGCGAGATAACATCCAGGGTATTACGAAGCCTGCCATTCGTCGTCTGGCCCGCAGAGGGGGGGTGAAGCGTATCTCAGGCCTCATCTACGAGGAGACCAGAGGAGTGCTCAAGGTGTTCTTGGAGAACGTCATTAGAGATGCTGTCACCTACACCGAGCACGCCAAGAGGAAGACGGTCACTGCCATGGATGTAGTGTATGCCCTCAAGCGACAAGGCCGCACCCTCTACGGTTTCGGTGGTTAAGCCTTTTAATCACGATCGCACGCAGGCATGTGTATGAAAAACGGCCCTTTTCAGGGCCACCAAGTTATTCACTTCAGAGCTCTTGGTCCTGCCTTCTAGCGTCTTGCAATCCCCGGCTGCAGCTTTTCTCTAAGCCCTTTCTAGTTAATTTCTGAGGCCATCCGTCCAATTCCTTGTGGTTTGGTTACGTTCCTATTGAAACTGATGTGGAATGTTTAAACAAACAAATTCCACCCTGCGGACAAGAGATCGCGTTGGCTGTGAGGCTATATACACGTTGGCCGACGTGATGTCAACATCCTTTACAGCTATCAATAGCATGGAGACATGCAAAAATATTGTCTTCTGCCGACGTTAGGCAAGCATTTTGAAACCGTACTACAGAACTTACTGCACCATCACGATGTGCTTCGTCCCGAGCAATTTGGGTTTCGACGGCAACACATCGGCTCCTGCGTACTGTGTACGAGGTGGTTCAAGGTTGCAACAATTGTCACTATGTTGCAGCCCTCTTCCTAGACATCTCCAAAGCCTTCGATTGGGTGTGGCTCGAAGGCCTTCTCCATCGCCTCATTCACTACAATGTCTCTTATACGCATATTCCATCATTATTTCATAATTTGTTGTTACTATGGACCACGTCCACTCTCAACCTCATGCCATAAACGCAGGGGGGTTCCACAGGGCAGTGTCCCTT
Source organism: Mantis religiosa (assembly GCA_030765055.1). Taxonomy (NCBI): domain Eukaryota; kingdom Metazoa; phylum Arthropoda; class Insecta; order Mantodea; family Mantidae; genus Mantis; species Mantis religiosa. The sequence goes on along the minus strand of JAUKNK010000697.1, from coordinate 1,133 downwards.
GTCACCTGCTCTTCCTTAGCTACATCAATACCCTACTACCCTAAGAGTTTGAAAACCTCGGTCCATTTACCGACGATACTGCCGTAACAGCTGCGTCAACACATGATGCTAATATGCTAAATACCTATTTCTAAATCTCATAACTGTTTCCCTTGAGCGGGTTGTACTGTTAGCCAACGCAAAGGAAGTCCCTGATAGGAATGCGTCACCCTTAAGGAGTGCCTGAAGGAAGTGGCATGAAACTACCAAGCAGGGTATTGGAATAGTGGCTAAACCCCCTTTCCCCTCATTCCCCTGGGACTTTATTGAGGCGAACAGTACAACCCACTCTACGGAAAAAGTGTGATGGCCCTGAAAAGGGCCGTTTAAGTACCTATCGGTGAAAGAGTACGCCGATGAAAGAGGCGCTTTAGGCTTTCTTTTCGGTCTTTTTGGGCAGAAGTACTGCCTGGATGTTAGGCAGTACACCACCTTGGGCTATCGTTACGCCCGAAAGGAGTTTATTCAACTCTTCGTCGTTGCGGATGGCCAGCTGAAGATGTCTGGGGATTATCCTGGTTTTCTTATTATCCCTGGCGGCGTTTCCTGCCAACTCCAAAACCTCAGCGGCCAAGTACTCCATCACGGCAGCGAGGTACACGGGGGCACCAGCTCCCACTCGTTCGGCATAATTGCCTTTACGCAGAAGTCGATGAATACGGCCCACGGGGAACTGAAGTCCTGCTCTACTGGAGCGAGACTTAGACTTTCCCTTCACTTTTCCTCCCTTTCCACGTCCGGACATGTTGAAGTGCTGCTGTTGCGTATGTACTCCCTCCTGAAGAACTATTTATCGCTTTTATTCCGCCGACACTGCACCAATCGCGGGGTGTCCCCTTGCCTTGTTCCCCAGCCGGTTCGTGCGCCTAGCGAAGGCACCTCCCCCTGACGTCTTCTCTTTTATTGAGTGGGACGAGCTGATTTTAATTCGTATTCTTGGTTTGTTTGCACAGGGAGCGTCATGCCGCCAAAGACCAGTGGAAAGGCTGCCAAAAAAGCTGGCAAGGCCCAGAAGAACATCTCCAAGGGAGATAAGAAGAAGAAGCGCAAGAGGAAGGAGAGCTACGCCATTTACATCTACAAGGTGCTGAAGC
>JAUKNK010000696.1:0-55736 GCA_030765055.1 Mantis religiosa | reverse complement strand
ATAACAGTATAAGATATAATAGTAGTAGTAGTAGTAGTAGTGTTATATAACAGTATAAGATATAATAGTAATAGTAGTAGTAGTGTTATATAACAGTATAAGATATAATAGTAGTAGTAGTAGTAGTGTTATATAACAGTATAAGATATAATAGTAATAGTAGTAGTAGTAGTAGTGTTATATAACAGTATAAGATATAATAGTAATAGTAGTAGTAGTAGTGTTATATAACAGTATAAGATATAATAGTAGTAGTAGTAGTAGTAGTGTTATATAACAGTATAAGATATAATAGTAGTAGTAGTAGTAGTGTTATATAACAGTATAAGATATAATAGTAATAGTAGTAGTAGTAGTAGTGTTATATAACAGTATAAGATATAATAGTAATAGTAGTAGTAGTAGTAGTAGTGTTATATAACAGTATAAGATATAATAGTAATAGTAGTAGTAGTAGTAGTAGTGTTATATAACAGTATAAGATATAATAGTAATAGTAGTAGTAGTAGTAGTGTTATATAACAGTATAAGATATAATAGTAATAGTAGTAGTAGTGTTATATAACAGTATAAGATATAATAGTAATAGTAGTAGTAGTAGTGTTATATAACAGTATAAGATATAATAGTAATAGTAGTAGTAGTAGTGTTATATAACAGTATAAGATATAATAGTAGTAGTAGTAGTAGTAGTGTTATATAACAGTATAAGATATAATAGTAATAGTAGTAGTAGTAGTGTTATATAACAGTATAAGATATAGTAATAGTAGTAGTAGTAGTGTTATATAACAGTATAAGATATAATAGTAGTAGTAGTAGTAGTAGTGTTATATAACAGTATAAGATATAATAGTAGTAGTAGTAGTAGTAGTGTTATATAACAGTATAAGATATAATAGTAGTAGTAGTAGTGTTATATAACAGTATAAGATATAATAGTAATAGTAGTAGTAGTAGTGTTATATAACAGTATAAGATATAGTAATAGTAGTAGTAGTAGTGTTATATAACAGTATAAGATATAATAGTAGTAGTAGTAGTAGTAGTAGTGTTATATAACAGTATAAGATATAATAGTAATAGTAGTAGTAGTAGTAGTGTTATATAACAGTATAAGATATAATAGTAATAGTAGTAGTAGTAGTGTTATATAACAGTATAAGATATAATAGTAATAGTAGTAGTAGTAGTAGTAGTGTTATATAACAGTATAAGATATAATAGTAATAGTAGTAGTAGTAGTAGTAGTGTTATATAACAGTATAAGATATAATAGTAATAGTAGTAGTAGTAGTAGTGTTATATAACAGTATAAGATATAATAGTAGTAGTAGTAGTAGTGTTATATAACAGTATAAGATATAATAGTAATAGTAGTAGTAGTAGTAGTAGTGTTATATAACAGTATAAGATATAATAGTAATAGTAGTAGTAGTAGTAGTAGTGTTATATAACAGTATAAGATATAATAGTAATAGTAGTAGTAGTAGTAGTGTTATATAACAGTATAAGATATAATAGTAATAGTAGTAGTAGTGTTATATAACAGTATAAGATATAATAGTAATAGTAGTAGTAGTAGTAGTGTTATATAACAGTATAAGATATAATAGTAATAGTAGTAGTAGTAGTAGTGTTATATAACAGTATAAGATATAATAGTAATAGTAGTAGTAGTAGTAGTGTTATATAACAGTATAAGATATAATAGTAGTAGTAGTAGTAGTAGTAGTAGTGTTATATAACAGTATAAGATATAATAGTAATAGTAGTAGTAGTAGTAGTGTTATATAACAGTATAAGATATAATAGTAATAGTAGTAGTAGTAGTAGTGTTATATAACAGTATAAGATATAATAGTAATAGTAGTAGTAGTAGTAGTGTTATATAACAGTATAAGATATAATAGTAGTAGTAGTAGTAGTAGTAGTAGTGTTATATAACAGTATAAGATATAATAGTAATAGTAGTAGTAGTAGTAGTGTTATATAACAGTATAAGATATAATAGTAATAGTAGTAGTAGTAGTGTTATATAACAGTATAAGATATAATAGTAATAGTAGTAGTAGTAGTAGTGTTATATAACAGTATAAGATATAATAGTAGTAGTAGTAGTAGTAGTGTTATATAACAGTATAAGATATAATAGTAATAGTAGTAGTAGTAGTAGTGTTATATAACAGTATAAGATATAATAGTAATAGTAGTAGTAGTAGTGTTATATAACAGTATAAGATATAATAGTAATAGTAGTAGTAGTAGTAGTGTTATATAACAGTATAAGATATAATAGTAATAATAGTAGTAGTAGTAGTAGTAGTGTTATATAACAGTATAAGATATAATAGTAATAGTAGTAGTAGTAGTAGTGTTATATAACAGTATAAGATATAATAGTAGTAGTAGTAGTAGTAGTGTTATATAACAGTATAAGATATAATAGTAGTAGTAGTAGTAGTAGTAGTGTTATATAACAGTATAAGATATAATAGTAATAGTAGTAGTAGTAGTAGTAGTAGTGTTATATAACAGTATAAGATATAATAGTAATAGTAATAGTAGTAGTAGTAGTGTTATATAACAGTATAAGATATAATAGTAATAGTAGTAGTAGTAGTAGTGTTATATAACAGTATAAGATATAATAGTAATAGTAGTAGTAGTAGTAGTAGTGTTATATAACAGTATAAGATATAATAGTAATAGTAATAGTAGTAGTAGTAGTGTTATATAACAGTATAAGATATAATAGTAATAGTAGTAGTAGTAGTAGTGTTATATAACAGTATAAGATATAATAGTAATAGTAGTAGTAGTAGTAGTGTTATATAACAGTATAAGATATAATAGTAGTAGTAGTAGTAGTAGTGTTATATAACAGTATAAGATATAATAGTAATAGTAGTAGTAGTAGTAGTGTTATATAACAGTATAAGATATAATAGTAGTAGTAGTAGTAGTAGTGTTATATAACAGTATAAGATATAATAGTAGTAGTAGTAGTAGTAGTGTTATATAACAGTATAAGATATAATAGTAATAGTAGTAGTAGTAGTAGTAGTAGTGTTATATAACAGTATAAGATATAATAGTAATAGTAATAGTAGTAGTAGTAGTGTTATATAACAGTATAAGATATAATAGTAATAGTAGTAGTAGTAGTAGTGTTATATAACAGTATAAGATATAATAGTAATAGTAGTAGTAGTAGTAGTAGTAGTGTTATATAACAGTATAAGATATAATAGTAATAGTAATAGTAGTAGTAGTAGTGTTATATAACAGTATAAGATATAATAGTAATAGTAGTAGTAGTAGTAGTGTTATATAACAGTATAAGATATAATAGTAATAGTAGTAGTAGTAGTAGTGTTATATAACAGTATAAGATATAATAGTAGTAGTAGTAGTAGTGTTATATAACAGTATAAGATATAATAGTAATAGTAGTAGTAGTAGTAGTGTTATATAACAGTATAAGATATAATAGTAATAGTAGTAGTAGTAGTAGTGTTATATAACAGTATAAGATATAATAGTAGTAGTAGTAGTAGTGATATATAACAGTATAAGATATAATAGTAATAGTAGTAGTAGTGTTATATAACAGTATAAGATATAATAGTAATAGTAGTAGTAGTAGTGTTATATAACAGTATAAGATATAATAGTAGTAGTAGTAGTAGTAGTGTTATATAACAGTATAAGATATAATAGTAATAGTAGTAGTAGTAGTAGTAGTAGTAGTGTTATATAACAGTATAAGATATAATAGTAATAGTAGTAGTAGTGTTATATAACAGTATAAGATATAATAGTAATAGTAGTAGTAGTAGTGTTATATAACAGTATAAGATATAATAGTAATAGTAGTAGTAGTAGTGTTATATAACAGTATAAGATATAATAGTAATAGTAGTAGTAGTAGTAGTAGTGTTATATAACAGTATAAGATATAATAGTAATAGTAGTAGTAGTGTTATATAACAGTATAAGATATAATAGTAATAGTAGTAGTAGTAGTAGTGTTATATAACAGTATAAGATATAATAGTAATAGTAGTAGTAGTAGTAGTGTTATATAACAGTATAAGATATAATAGTAATAGTAGTAGTAGTAGTGTTATATAACAGTATAAGATATAATAGTAATAGTAATAGTAGTAGTAGTGTTATATAACAGTATAAGATATAATAGTAATAGTAGTAGTAGTAGTGTTATATAACAGTATAAGATATAATAGTAATAGTAGTAGTAGTAGTGTTATATAACAGTATAAGATATAATAGTAGTAGTAGTAGTAGTGTTATATAACAGTATAAGATATAATAGTAATAGTAGTAGTAGTAGTGTTATATAACAGTATAAGATATAATAGTAATAGTAGTAGTAGTAGTGTTATATAACAGTATAAGATATAATAGTAATAGTAGTAGTAGTGTTATATAACAGTATAAGATATAATAGTAATAGTAGTAGTAGTGTTATATAACAGTATAAGATATAATAGTAATAGTAGTAGTAGTAGTAGTGTTATATAACAGTATAAGATATAATAGTAATAGTAGTAGTAGTAGTAGTGTTATATAACAGTATAAGATATAATAGTAGTAGTAGTAGTAGTAGTAGTAGTGTTATATAACAGTATAAGATATAATAGTAATAGTAGTAGTAGTGTTATATAACAGTATAAGATATAATAGTAGTAGTAGTAGTAGTGTTATATAACAGTATAAGATATAATAGTAATAGTAGTAGTAGTGTTATATAACAGTATAAGATATAATAGTAATAGTAATAGTAGTAGTAGTGTTATATAACAGTATAAGATATAATAGTAATAGTAGTAGTAAGTAGTGTTATATAACAGTATAAGATATAATAGTAATAGTAGTAGTAGTAGTGTTATATAACAGTATAAGATATAATAGTAATAGTAGTAGTAGTAGTGTTATATAACAGTATAAGATATAATAGTAATAGTAGTAGTAGTAGTGTTATATAACAGTATAAGATATAATAGTAATAGTAGTAGTAGTAGTGTTATATAACAGTATAAGATATAATAGTATTAGTAGTAGTAGTAGTGTTATATAACAGTATAAGATATAATAGTAGTAGTAGTAGTAGTAGTGTTATATAACAGTATAAGATATAATAGTAATAGTAGTAGTAGTAGTGTTATATAACAGTATAAGATATAATAGTAGTAGTAGTAGTAGTAGTGTTATATAACAGTATAAGATATAATAGTAGTAGTAGTAGTAGTAGTACAGTACTATATATCTAGTTATTGTATATAACATGATCACACTAGTAGTAGTGGTACATGACGTATATATCAACATCGCGCATGTAGGCTGTCGCGAAGGAACGCATCCGGATCGTCATCGATATACCGAACGAGAGGTTGGGCTAGCAGACGACACTGCCGGTGACGAAGGAACGCATCCGGACGCTCATCGATATATCGAACGAGAGGTTGGGCTAGCAGACGACACTGCCGATGACGTAGGTAAAGTTTCCCGATGTAAGGCTATTTTGTCCCCGAAAAGTGGGTTGGCAATAAAAGAGGGTAGTGCGCATGCGCCGGGAGATAGTTTTTACAAGGAAAAAACACCAATCAGGGAGGGTGGGCGGGGCCCTTGCCGGTAGCGGGGGAAACATGGCACCTATATGGTGTCTTGAGAAAAATCGTGATATCTCTCATATTTGAGTTGGTAGATACCACGAAGTCACTGCAAGACGTATAGGATGACATGCTGCCCAAGTGTGATTGTTAGCACCGCTGCGGAAGGCCTACCTGAGAAAATATTAATGTATTTCTGTCTGCACGTGGTCTGGTAGCTTTCCCGCCTTCTTGGCTGCTTGGCCGGAGAGGTTAAGTTGCATGCACACTGCGAATTACACAAATTAGGCACTGAAAGAGACACTTATGAGAGAAAATACAACACTCACCGCAATTTCAATGTAGGGATGCACTCCTGTAGCGATGAAACAGCTCGAAAATTGCTAAAATACACTGTAAATACACAAATACGAAACACCAGCCATGTTGCGAGACGACAGCTGCTCGCCGTCCATTGCCAACTTCTGCATGCTCAATACGGTTCTGTGCCGATCGATAGTTGCGCATGTCATCTGTGGTTCGGTTTGTGAGCCGTGATTATTGCGAGACGTACGTGCTGTTTGTTACCGTAGTCGATGTTGGGAAGGTCTTAGCAACGCATGAAAGGTGAATATTCCTAATTCTATAATAATAAACGTATTATAGTGAAAATTGAACTACATTATTAGAGTATGTTTTTAAATTTGCGTGTGAATGTGGGAAATGCTACAGTAATTATTACTTATACCTGTGAAAGTAATCTAATTATTAAATATGCTCTACGCGTCAAATAAGTGATATATTAAGTTCAATCTTGTGATTAGACTAGTACAGAGTAATAATATGGGAAAAGTATTTGTATTGTTTGAAATACTCTTGTAGCATTTGCTTAAAAATATAGGAAAAGCAGCAATCCCATTTTATTTGATATAGGAATTTCCATCTGTGTATTAAAAGACAGGACTGGTAGCGTTTGCCGTGTAGATGAGTTGCGATAAAATGTTGATACTACAGTGAAACTTTCAAATTCTATTATAATAAACGTGTCATAGTGAGAATTTAAGCAATTATTAGAGTATGTTTTTAAATTTGCGTGCAAATGTCCATGTTTGTAGAGTAAATGCTACACTAATTGTTACTTATATCTGTGAAAGGAATCTAATTACTAAAAATGCTGTAGTCGGCAAAATATTGATATATTGAGTTGAATCTTGCAATTAGTTTAGTACAGATTACCTATATGGGAAATATATTGTTATTCTTTGAAGTACTCTTGTAGCTTTTCGTTAAAAATATAGGAAAATATAAACAATGCTATTGCTTTTGAAATAGCAAGTCAATTATTTTGTACTTTTCATGTTTCTATTACAGGTCAGAAGGGAGGAAGCTATTGCTGAAACGACTGTGTAGATGAGCTGAGATGACAGTTTGATACTACAGTGAAACTTTGAATTTCTATGATAATAAACGTGTCGTAATGAACGTTTAAGCGCATCGTTAGAGTCTGGTTTAATTGCGTGCAAATGTCCATGTTTGTAGAGTAAATGCTACACTAATTGTTACTTATATCTGTGAAAGGAATCTAATTAGCAGAAATGCTGTAGTCGGCAAAATGTTGATATATTAAGTTGAATCTTGCAATTAGTTTAGTACAGAGTAACTATATGGGAAATATATTGTTATTGTTTGAAGTACTCTTGTAGCTTTTCGTTAAAAATATAGGAAAATATAAACAATGCTATTGCTTTTGAAATAGCAAGTCAATTATTTTGTACTTTTCATGTTTCTATTACAGGTCAGAAGAGAGGAAGCTATTGCTGGAAACGACTGTGTAGATGAGCTGAGATGACAGTTTGATACTACAGTGAAACTTTGAATTTCTATGATAATAAACGTTTAAGCGCATCGTTAGAGTCTGGTTTAATTGCGTGCAAATGTCCATGTTTGTAGAGTAAGTACTACACACATTATTCTTTATTTCTGTCAAATTACTTATGTCTAGAGACTTCGCGTTGATATTTGAAGTTATTATATGTGCAGTAGGATGTGCTTTTGTCGTTTATGTCAACTGTTCTATTGTGTATTGTAGCTAGAGCTCGTAGCAGTTAGATAAGGCATAAATGGTGTAGTGTTACTGGGAACAGTGTGTGTAGTCTTAGTGGTTTACAGTCAGTTCTGCTCGCTATTAATGATAAATTGATTAGAATATGAAAGTAGAAGCTTGCTTGATGCCGTAACAGTACAAGTTCTCTGTGATATTTGATAAATTTTTGTTTAAACGTCTGAGAAAGCTTATATTCGTATGCTTTACATTATAACGTATCTCGTACTGTGTAGTGTTTCTAATATTTTGTTATAATTGTTTAATTTGAAGTAAAATCTGTAAACCTAAAGTACCAGAGAGTATATATACTAGTAGTAGTAGTACTGTTATATATACTAGTAGTAGTAGTAGTACTGTTATATATACTAGTAGTAGTAGTAGTAGTGTTATATAACAGTATAAGATATAATAGTAATAGTAGTAGTAGTAGTGTTATATAACAGTATAAGATATAATAGTAGTAGTAGTAGTAGTAGTGTTATATAACAGTATAAGATATAATAGTAGTAGTAGTAGTGTTATATAACAGTATAAGATATAATAGTAATAGCAGTAGTAGTAGTGTTATATAACAGTATAAGATATAATAGTAATAGTAGTAGTAGTGTTATATAACAGTATAAGATATAGTAGTAGTAGTAGTGTTATATAACAGTATAAGATATAATAGTAATAGTAGTAGTAGTAGTGTTATATAACAGTATAAGATATAATAGTAGTAGTAGTAGTGTTATATAACAGTATAAGATATAATAGTAGTAGTAGTAGTAGTAGTGTTATATAACAGTATAAGATATAATAGTAATAGTAGTAGTAGTGTTATATAACAGTATAAGATATAATAGTAGTAGTAGTAGTAGTGTTATATAACAGTATAAGATATAATAGTAATAGTAGTAGTAGTAGTAGTGTTATATAACAGTATAAGATATAATAGTAATAGTAGTAGTAGTAGTAGTGTTATATAACAGTATAAGATATAATAGTAGTAGTAGTAGTAGTAGTGTTATATAACAGTATAAGATATAATAGTAGTAGTAGTAGTAGTGTTATATAACAGTATAAGATATAATAGTAATAGTAGTAGTAGTAGTGTTATATAACAGTATAAGATATAATAGTAATAGTAGTAGTAGTAGTAGTAGTGTTATATAACAGTATAAGATATAATAGTAATAGTAGTAGTAGTAGTAGTAGTGTTATATAACAGTATAAGATATAATAGTAATAGTAGTAGTAGTAGTAGTGTTATATAACAGTATAAGATATAATAGTAATAGTAGTAGTAGTGTTATATAACAGTATAAGATATAATAGTAATAGTAGTAGTAGTAGTAGTGTTATATAACAGTATAAGATATAATAGTAATAGTAGTAGTAGTAGTGTTATATAACAGTATAAGATATAATAGTAGTAGTAGTAGTAGTAGTGTTATATAACAGTATAAGATATAATAGTAATAGTAGTAGTAGTAGTGTTATATAACAGTATAAGATATAGTAATAGTAGTAGTAGTAGTGTTATATAACAGTATAAGATATAATAGTAGTAGTAGTAGTAGTAGTGTTATATAACAGTATAAGATATAATAGTAGTAGTAGTAGTAGTAGTGTTATATAACAGTATAAGATATAATAGTAGTAGTAGTAGTGTTATATAACAGTATAAGATATAATAGTAATAGTAGTAGTAGTAGTGTTATATAACAGTATAAGATATAGTAATAGTAGTAGTAGTAGTGTTATATAACAGTATAAGATATAATAGTAGTAGTAGTAGTAGTAGTAGTGTTATATAACAGTATAAGATATAATAGTAATAGTAGTAGTAGTAGTAGTGTTATATAACAGTATAAGATATAATAGTAATAGTAGTAGTAGTAGTGTTATATAACAGTATAAGATATAATAGTAATAGTAGTAGTAGTAGTAGTAGTGTTATATAACAGTATAAGATATAATAGTAATAGTAGTAGTAGTAGTAGTAGTGTTATATAACAGTATAAGATATAATAGTAATAGTAGTAGTAGTAGTAGTGTTATATAACAGTATAAGATATAATAGTAGTAGTAGTAGTAGTGTTATATAACAGTATAAGATATAATAGTAATAGTAGTAGTAGTAGTAGTAGTGTTATATAACAGTATAAGATATAATAGTAATAGTAGTAGTAGTAGTAGTAGTGTTATATAACAGTATAAGATATAATAGTAATAGTAGTAGTAGTAGTAGTGTTATATAACAGTATAAGATATAATAGTAATAGTAGTAGTAGTGTTATATAACAGTATAAGATATAATAGTAATAGTAGTAGTAGTAGTAGTGTTATATAACAGTATAAGATATAATAGTAATAGTAGTAGTAGTAGTAGTGTTATATAACAGTATAAGATATAATAGTAATAGTAGTAGTAGTAGTAGTGTTATATAACAGTATAAGATATAATAGTAGTAGTAGTAGTAGTAGTAGTAGTGTTATATAACAGTATAAGATATAATAGTAATAGTAGTAGTAGTAGTAGTGTTATATAACAGTATAAGATATAATAGTAATAGTAGTAGTAGTAGTAGTGTTATATAACAGTATAAGATATAATAGTAATAGTAGTAGTAGTAGTAGTGTTATATAACAGTATAAGATATAATAGTAGTAGTAGTAGTAGTAGTAGTAGTGTTATATAACAGTATAAGATATAATAGTAATAGTAGTAGTAGTAGTAGTGTTATATAACAGTATAAGATATAATAGTAATAGTAGTAGTAGTGTTATATAACAGTATAAGATATAATAGTAATAGTAGTAGTAGTAGTAGTGTTATATAACAGTATAAGATATAATAGTAGTAGTAGTAGTAGTAGTGTTATATAACAGTATAAGATATAATAGTAATAGTAGTAGTAGTAGTAGTGTTATATAACAGTATAAGATATAATAGTAATAGTAGTAGTAGTAGTGTTATATAACAGTATAAGATATAATAGTAATAGTAGTAGTAGTAGTAGTGTTATATAACAGTATAAGATATAATAGTAATAATAGTAGTAGTAGTAGTAGTAGTGTTATATAACAGTATAAGATATAATAGTAATAGTAGTAGTAGTAGTAGTGTTATATAACAGTATAAGATATAATAGTAGTAGTAGTAGTAGTAGTGTTATATAACAGTATAAGATATAATAGTAGTAGTAGTAGTAGTAGTGTTATATAACAGTATAAGATATAATAGTAATAGTAGTAGTAGTAGTAGTAGTAGTGTTATATAACAGTATAAGATATAATAGTAATAGTAATAGTAGTAGTAGTAGTGTTATATAACAGTATAAGATATAATAGTAATAGTAGTAGTAGTAGTAGTGTTATATAACAGTATAAGATATAATAGTAATAGTAGTAGTAGTAGTAGTAGTGTTATATAACAGTATAAGATATAATAGTAATAGTAATAGTAGTAGTAGTAGTGTTATATAACAGTATAAGATATAATAGTAATAGTAGTAGTAGTAGTAGTGTTATATAACAGTATAAGATATAATAGTAATAGTAGTAGTAGTAGTAGTGTTATATAACAGTATAAGATATAATAGTAGTAGTAGTAGTAGTAGTGTTATATAACAGTATAAGATATAATAGTAATAGTAGTAGTAGTAGTAGTGTTATATAACAGTATAAGATATAATAGTAGTAGTAGTAGTAGTAGTGTTATATAACAGTATAAGATATAATAGTAGTAGTAGTAGTAGTAGTGTTATATAACAGTATAAGATATAATAGTAATAGTAGTAGTAGTAGTAGTAGTAGTGTTATATAACAGTATAAGATATAATAGTAATAGTAATAGTAGTAGTAGTAGTGTTATATAACAGTATAAGATATAATAGTAATAGTAGTAGTAGTAGTAGTGTTATATAACAGTATAAGATATAATAGTAATAGTAGTAGTAGTAGTAGTAGTAGTGTTATATAACAGTATAAGATATAATAGTAATAGTAATAGTAGTAGTAGTAGTGTTATATAACAGTATAAGATATAATAGTAATAGTAGTAGTAGTAGTAGTGTTATATAACAGTATAAGATATAATAGTAATAGTAGTAGTAGTAGTAGTGTTATATAACAGTATAAGATATAATAGTAGTAGTAGTAGTAGTGTTATATAACAGTATAAGATATAATAGTAATAGTAGTAGTAGTAGTAGTGTTATATAACAGTATAAGATATAATAGTAATAGTAGTAGTAGTAGTAGTGTTATATAACAGTATAAGATATAATAGTAGTAGTAGTAGTAGTGATATATAACAGTATAAGATATAATAGTAATAGTAGTAGTAGTGTTATATAACAGTATAAGATATAATAGTAATAGTAGTAGTAGTAGTGTTATATAACAGTATAAGATATAATAGTAGTAGTAGTAGTAGTAGTGTTATATAACAGTATAAGATATAATAGTAATAGTAGTAGTAGTAGTAGTAGTAGTAGTGTTATATAACAGTATAAGATATAATAGTAATAGTAGTAGTAGTGTTATATAACAGTATAAGATATAATAGTAATAGTAGTAGTAGTAGTGTTATATAACAGTATAAGATATAATAGTAATAGTAGTAGTAGTAGTGTTATATAACAGTATAAGATATAATAGTAATAGTAGTAGTAGTAGTAGTAGTGTTATATAACAGTATAAGATATAATAGTAATAGTAGTAGTAGTGTTATATAACAGTATAAGATATAATAGTAATAGTAGTAGTAGTAGTAGTGTTATATAACAGTATAAGATATAATAGTAATAGTAGTAGTAGTAGTAGTGTTATATAACAGTATAAGATATAATAGTAATAGTAGTAGTAGTAGTGTTATATAACAGTATAAGATATAATAGTAATAGTAATAGTAGTAGTAGTGTTATATAACAGTATAAGATATAATAGTAATAGTAGTAGTAGTAGTGTTATATAACAGTATAAGATATAATAGTAATAGTAGTAGTAGTAGTGTTATATAACAGTATAAGATATAATAGTAGTAGTAGTAGTAGTGTTATATAACAGTATAAGATATAATAGTAATAGTAGTAGTAGTAGTGTTATATAACAGTATAAGATATAATAGTAATAGTAGTAGTAGTAGTGTTATATAACAGTATAAGATATAATAGTAATAGTAGTAGTAGTGTTATATAACAGTATAAGATATAATAGTAATAGTAGTAGTAGTGTTATATAACAGTATAAGATATAATAGTAATAGTAGTAGTAGTAGTAGTGTTATATAACAGTATAAGATATAATAGTAATAGTAGTAGTAGTAGTAGTGTTATATAACAGTATAAGATATAATAGTAGTAGTAGTAGTAGTAGTAGTAGTGTTATATAACAGTATAAGATATAATAGTAATAGTAGTAGTAGTGTTATATAACAGTATAAGATATAATAGTAGTAGTAGTAGTAGTGTTATATAACAGTATAAGATATAATAGTAATAGTAGTAGTAGTGTTATATAACAGTATAAGATATAATAGTAATAGTAATAGTAGTAGTAGTGTTATATAACAGTATAAGATATAATAGTAATAGTAGTAGTAGTAGTGTTATATAACAGTATAAGATATAATAGTAATAGTAGTAGTAGTAGTGTTATATAACAGTATAAGATATAATAGTAATAGTAGTAGTAGTAGTGTTATATAACAGTATAAGATATAATAGTAATAGTAGTAGTAGTAGTGTTATATAACAGTATAAGATATAATAGTAATAGTAGTAGTAGTAGTGTTATATAACAGTATAAGATATAATAGTATTAGTAGTAGTAGTAGTGTTATATAACAGTATAAGATATAATAGTAGTAGTAGTAGTAGTAGTGTTATATAACAGTATAAGATATAATAGTAATAGTAGTAGTAGTAGTGTTATATAACAGTATAAGATATAATAGTAGTAGTAGTAGTAGTAGTGTTATATAACAGTATAAGATATAATAGTAGTAGTAGTAGTAGTAGTACAGTACTATATATCTAGTTATTGTATATAACATGATCACACTAGTAGTAGTGGTACATGACGTATATATCAACATCGCGCATGTAGGCTGTCGCGAAGGAACGCATCCGGATCGTCATCGATATACCGAACGAGAGGTTGGGCTAGCAGACGACACTGCCGGTGACGAAGGAACGCATCCGGACGCTCATCGATATATCGAACGAGAGGTTGGGCTAGCAGACGACACTGCCGATGACGTAGGTAAAGTTTCCCGATGTAAGGCTATTTTGTCCCCGAAAAGTGGGTTGGCAATAAAAGAGGGTAGTGCGCATGCGCCGGGAGATAGTTTTTACAAGGAAAAAACACCAATCAGGGAGGGTGGGCGGGGCCCTTGCCGGTAGCGGGGGAAACATGGCACCTATATGGTGTCTTGAGAAAAATCGTGATATCTCTCATATTTGAGTTGGTAGATACCACGAAGTCACTGCAAGACGTATAGGATGACATGCTGCCCAAGTGTGATTGTTAGCACCGCTGCGGAAGGCCTACCTGAGAAAATATTAATGTATTTCTGTCTGCACGTGGTCTGGTAGCTTTCCCGCCTTCTTGGCTGCTTGGCCGGAGAGGTTAAGTTGCATGCACACTGCGAATTACACAAATTAGGCACTGAAAGAGACACTTATGAGAGAAAATACAACACTCACCGCAATTTCAATGTAGGGATGCACTCCTGTAGCGATGAAACAGCTCGAAAATTGCTAAAATACACTGTAAATACACAAATACGAAACACCAGCCATGTTGCGAGACGACAGCTGCTCGCCGTCCATTGCCAACTTCTGCATGCTCAATACGGTTCTGTGCCGATCGATAGTTGCGCATGTCATCTGTGGTTCGGTTTGTGAGCCGTGATTATTGCGAGACGTACGTGCTGTTTGTTACCGTAGTCGATGTTGGGAAGGTCTTAGCAACGCATGAAAGGTGAATATTCCTAATTCTATAATAATAAACGTATTATAGTGAAAATTGAACTACATTATTAGAGTATGTTTTTAAATTTGCGTGTGAATGTGGGAAATGCTACAGTAATTATTACTTATACCTGTGAAAGTAATCTAATTATTAAATATGCTCTACGCGTCAAATAAGTGATATATTAAGTTCAATCTTGTGATTAGACTAGTACAGAGTAATAATATGGGAAAAGTATTTGTATTGTTTGAAATACTCTTGTAGCATTTGCTTAAAAATATAGGAAAAGCAGCAATCCCATTTTATTTGATATAGGAATTTCCATCTGTGTATTAAAAGACAGGACTGGTAGCGTTTGCCGTGTAGATGAGTTGCGATAAAATGTTGATACTACAGTGAAACTTTCAAATTCTATTATAATAAACGTGTCATAGTGAGAATTTAAGCAATTATTAGAGTATGTTTTTAAATTTGCGTGCAAATGTCCATGTTTGTAGAGTAAATGCTACACTAATTGTTACTTATATCTGTGAAAGGAATCTAATTACTAAAATGCTGTAGTCGGCAAAATATTGATATATTGAGTTGAATCTTGCAATTAGTTTAGTACAGATTACCTATATGGGAAATATATTGTTATTCTTTGAAGTACTCTTGTAGCTTTTCGTTAAAAATATAGGAAAATATAAACAATGCTATTGCTTTTGAAATAGCAAGTCAATTATTTTGTACTTTTCATGTTTCTATTACAGGTCAGAAGGGAGGAAGCTATTGCTGGAAACGACTGTGTAGATGAGCTGAGATGACAGTTTGATACTACAGTGAAACTTTGAATTTCTATGATAATAAACGTGTCGTAATGAACGTTTAAGCGCATCGTTAGAGTCTGGTTTAATTGCGTGCAAATGTCCATGTTTGTAGAGTAAATGCTACACTAATTGTTACTTATATCTGTGAAAGGAATCTAATTAGCAGAAATGCTGTAGTCGGCAAAATGTTGATATATTAAGTTGAATCTTGCAATTAGTTTAGTACAGAGTAACTATATGGGAAATATATTGTTATTGTTTGAAGTACTCTTGTAGCTTTTCGTTAAAAATATAGGAAAATATAAACAATGCTATTGCTTTTGAAATAGCAAGTCAATTATTTTGTACTTTTCATGTTTCTATTACAGGTCAGAAGAGAGGAAGCTATTGCTGGAAACGACTGTGTAGATGAGCTGAGATGACAGTTTGATACTACAGTGAAACTTTGAATTTCTATGATAATAAACGTTTAAGCGCATCGTTAGAGTCTGGTTTAATTGCGTGCAAATGTCCATGTTTGTAGAGTAAGTACTACACACATTATTCTTTATTTCTGTCAAATTACTTATGTCTAGAGACTTCGCGTTGATATTTGAAGTTATTATATGTGCAGTAGGATGTGCTTTTGTCGTTTATGTCAACTGTTCTATTGTGTATTGTAGCTAGAGCTCGTAGCAGTTAGATAAGGCATAAATGGTGTAGTGTTACTGGGAACAGTGTGTGTAGTCTTAGTGGTTTACAGTCAGTTCTGCTCGCTATTAATGATAAATTGATTAGAATATGAAAGTAGAAGCTTGCTTGATGCCGTAACAGTACAAGTTCTCTGTGATATTTGATAAATTTTTGTTTAAACGTCTGAGAAAGCTTATATTCGTATGCTTTACATTATAACGTATCTCGTACTGTGTAGTGTTTCTAATATTTTGTTATAATTGTTTAATTTGAAGTAAAATCTGTAAACCTAAAGTACCAGAGAGTATATATACTAGTAGTAGTAGTACTGTTATATATACTAGTAGTAGTAGTAGTACTGTTATATATACTAGTAGTAGTAGTAGTAGTGTTATATAACAGTATAAGATATAATAGTAATAGTAGTAGTAGTAGTGTTATATAACAGTATAAGATATAATAGTAGTAGTAGTAGTAGTAGTGTTATATAACAGTATAAGATATAATAGTAGTAGTAGTAGTGTTATATAACAGTATAAGATATAATAGTAATAGCAGTAGTAGTAGTGTTATATAACAGTATAAGATATAATAGTAATAGTAGTAGTAGTGTTATATAACAGTATAAGATATAGTAGTAGTAGTAGTGTTATATAACAGTATAAGATATAATAGTAGTAGTAGTAGTGTTATATAACAGTATAAGATATAATAGTAGTAGTAGTAGTAGTAGTGTTATATAACAGTATAAGATATAATAGTAATAGTAGTAGTAGTGTTATATAACAGTATAAGATATAATAGTAGTAGTAGTAGTAGTGTTATATAACAGTATAAGATATAATAGTAATAGTAGTAGTAGTAGTAGTGTTATATAACAGTATAAGATATAATAGTAATAGTAGTAGTAGTAGTAGTGTTATATAACAGTATAAGATATAATAGTAGTAGTAGTAGTAGTAGTGTTATATAACAGTATAAGATATAATAGTAGTAGTAGTAGTAGTGTTATATAACAGTATAAGATATAATAGTAATAGTAGTAGTAGTAGTGTTATATAACAGTATAAGATATAATAGTAATAGTAGTAGTAGTAGTGTTATATAACAGTATAAGATATAATAGTAATAGTAGTAGTAGTGTTATATAACAGTATAAGATATAATAGTAATAGTAGTAGTAGTAGTAGTGTTATATAACAGTATAAGATATAATAGTAATAGTAGTAGTAGTAGTAGTGTTATATAACAGTATAAGATATAGTAATAGTAGTAGTAGTAGTGTTATATAACAGTATAAGATATAATAGTAGTAGTAGTAGTAGTAGTAGTGTTATATAACAGTATAAGATATAATAGTAATAGTAGTAGTAGTAGTAGTGTTATATAACAGTATAAGATATAATAGTAATAGTAGTAGTAGTAGTGTTATATAACAGTATAAGATATAATAGTAATAGTAGTAGTAGTAGTAGTAGTGTTATATAACAGTATAAGATATAATAGTAATAGTAGTAGTAGTAGTAGTAGTGTTATATAACAGTATAAGATATAATAGTAATAGTAGTAGTAGTAGTAGTGTTATATAACAGTATAAGATATAATAGTAATAGTAGTAGTAGTGTTATATAACAGTATAAGATATAATAGTAATAGTAGTAGTAGTAGTAGTAGTGTTATATAACAGTATAAGATATAATAGTAATAGTAGTAGTAGTAGTAGTAGTGTTATATAACAGTATAAGATATAATAGTAATAGTAGTAGTAGTAGTAGTGTTATATAACAGTATAAGATATAATAGTAATAGTAGTAGTAGTGTTATATAACAGTATAAGATATAATAGTAATAGTAGTAGTAGTAGTAGTGTTATATAACAGTATAAGATATAATAGTAATAGTAGTAGTAGTAGTGTTATATAACAGTATAAGATATAATAGTAATAGTAGTAGTAGTAGTAGTGTTATATAACAGTATAAGATATAGTAATAGTAGTAGTAGTAGTGTTATATAACAGTATAAGATATAATAGTAGTAGTAGTAGTAGTAGTGTTATATAACAGTATAAGATATAATAGTAGTAGTAGTAGTAGTAGTGTTATATAACAGTATAAGATATAATAGTAGTAGTAGTAGTAGTGTTATATAACAGTATAAGATATAATAGTAATAGTAGTAGTAGTAGTGTTATATAACAGTATAAGATATAGTAATAGTAGTAGTAGTAGTGTTATATAACAGTATAAGATATAATAGTAGTAGTAGTAGTAGTAGTAGTAGTGTTATATAACAGTATAAGATATAATAGTAATAGTAGTAGTAGTAGTAGTGTTATATAACAGTATAAGATATAATAGTAATAGTAGTAGTAGTAGTAGTAGTGTTATATAACAGTATAAGATATAATAGTAATAGTAGTAGTAGTAGTAGTAGTGTTATATAACAGTATAAGATATAATAGTAATAGTAGTAGTAGTAGTAGTGTTATATAACAGTATAAGATATAATAGTAGTAGTAGTAGTAGTGTTATATAACAGTATAAGATATAATAGTAATAGTAGTAGTAGTAGTAGTAGTGTTATATAACAGTATAAGATATAATAGTAATAGTAGTAGTAGTAGTAGTAGTGTTATATAACAGTATAAGATATAATAGTAATAGTAGTAGTAGTAGTAGTGTTATATAACAGTATAAGATATAATAGTAATAGTAGTAGTAGTGTTATATAACAGTATAAGATATAATAGTAATAGTAGTAGTAGTAGTAGTGTTATATAACAGTATAAGATATAATAGTAATAGTAGTAGTAGTAGTAGTGTTATATAACAGTATAAGATATAATAGTAATAGTAGTAGTAGTGTTATATAACAGTATAAGATATAATAGTAATAGTAGTAGTAGTAGTGTTATATAACAGTATAAGATATAATAGTAGTAGTAGTAGTAGTAGTAGTAGTGTTATATAACAGTATAAGATATAATAGTAATAGTAGTAGTAGTAGTAGTGTTATATAACAGTATAAGATATAATAGTAATAGTAGTAGTAGTAGTAGTGTTATATAACAGTATAAGATATAATAGTAATAGTAGTAGTAGTAGTAGTGTTATATAACAGTATAAGATATAATAGTAGTAGTAGTAGTAGTAGTAGTAGTGTTATATAACAGTATAAGATATAATAGTAATAGTAGTAGTAGTAGTAGTGTTATATAACAGTATAAGATATAATAGTAATAGTAGTAGTAGTGTTATATAACAGTATAAGATATAATAGTAATAGTAGTAGTAGTAGTAGTGTTATATAACAGTATAAGATATAATAGTAGTAGTAGTAGTAGTAGTGTTATATAACAGTATAAGATATAATAGTAATAGTAGTAGTAGTAGTAGTGTTATATAACAGTATAAGATATAATAGTAATAGTAGTAGTAGTAGTGTTATATAACAGTATAAGATATAATAGTAATAGTAGTAGTAGTAGTAGTGTTATATAACAGTATAAGATATAATAGTAATAATAGTAGTAGTAGTAGTAGTAGTGTTATATAACAGTATAAGATATAATAGTAATAGTAGTAGTAGTAGTAGTGTTATATAACAGTATAAGATATAATAGTAGTAGTAGTAGTAGTAGTGTTATATAACAGTATAAGATATAATAGTAATAGTAGTAGTAGTAGTAGTAGTAGTGTTATATAACAGTATAAGATATAATAGTAATAGTAATAGTAGTAGTAGTAGTGTTATATAACAGTATAAGATATAATAGTAATAGTAGTAGTAGTAGTAGTGTTATATAACAGTATAAGATATAATAGTAGTAGTAGTAGTAGTAGTGTTATATAACAGTATAAGATATAATAGTAGTAGTAGTAGTAGTAGTGTTATATAACAGTATAAGATATAATAGTAATAGTAGTAGTAGTAGTAGTAGTAGTGTTATATAACAGTATAAGATATAATAGTAATAGTAATAGTAGTAGTAGTAGTGTTATATAACAGTATAAGATATAATAGTAATAGTAGTAGTAGTAGTAGTGTTATATAACAGTATAAGATATAATAGTAATAGTAGTAGTAGTAGTAGTAGTAGTGTTATATAACAGTATAAGATATAATAGTAATAGTAATAGTAGTAGTAGTAGTGTTATATAACAGTATAAGATATAATAGTAATAGTAGTAGTAGTAGTAGTAGTAGTGTTATATAACAGTATAAGATATAATAGTAATAGTAGTAGTAGTAGTAGTGTTATATAACAGTATAAGATATAATAGTAATAGTAGTAGTAGTAGTAGTGTTATATAACAGTATAAGATATAATAGTAGTAGTAGTAGTAGTAGTGTTATATAACAGTATAAGATATAATAGTAATAGTAGTAGTAGTAGTAGTGTTATATAACAGTATAAGATATAATAGTAGTAGTAGTAGTAGTAGTGTTATATAACAGTATAAGATATAATAGTAGTAGTAGTAGTAGTAGTGTTATATAACAGTATAAGATATAATAGTAATAGTAGTAGTAGTAGTAGTAGTAGTGTTATATAACAGTATAAGATATAATAGTAATAGTAATAGTAGTAGTAGTAGTGTTATATAACAGTATAAGATATAATAGTAATAGTAGTAGTAGTAGTAGTGTTATATAACAGTATAAGATATAATAGTAATAGTAGTAGTAGTAGTAGTAGTAGTGTTATATAACAGTATAAGATATAATAGTAATAGTAATAGTAGTAGTAGTAGTGTTATATAACAGTATAAGATATAATAGTAATAGTAGTAGTAGTAGTAGTGTTATATAACAGTATAAGATATAATAGTAATAGTAGTAGTAGTAGTAGTGTTATATAACAGTATAAGATATAATAGTAGTAGTAGTAGTAGTAGTGTTATATAACAGTATAAGATATAATAGTAATAGTAGTAGTAGTAGTAGTGTTATATAACAGTATAAGATATAATAGTAATAGTAGTAGTAGTAGTAGTGTTATATAACAGTATAAGATATAATAGTAGTAGTAGTAGTAGTGTTATATAACAGTATAAGATATAATAGTAATAGTAGTAGTAGTGTTATATAACAGTATAAGATATAATAGTAATAGTAGTAGTAGTAGTGTTATATAACAGTATAAGATATAATAGTAGTAGTAGTAGTAGTGTTATATAACAGTATAAGATATAATAGTAATAGTAGTAGTAGTAGTAGTAGTAGTAGTGTTATATAACAGTATAAGATATAATAGTAATAGTAGTAGTAGTGTTATATAACAGTATAAGATATAATAGTAATAGTAGTAGTAGTAGTGTTATATAACAGTATAAGATATAATAGTAATAGTAGTAGTAGTAGTGTTATATAACAGTATAAGATATAATAGTAATAGTAGTAGTAGTAGTAGTAGTGTTATATAACAGTATAAGATATAATAGTAATAGTAGTAGTAGTGTTATATAACAGTATAAGATATAATAGTAATAGTAGTAGTAGTAGTAGTGTTATATAACAGTATAAGATATAATAGTAATAGTAGTAGTAGTAGTAGTGTTATATAACAGTATAAGATATAATAGTAATAGTAGTAGTAGTAGTGTTATATAACAGTATAAGATATAATAGTAATAGTAATAGTAGTAGTAGTGTTATATAACAGTATAAGATATAATAGTAATAGTAGTAGTAGTAGTGTTATATAACAGTATAAGATATAATAGTAATAGTAGTAGTAGTAGTGTTATATAACAGTATAAGATATAATAGTAGTAGTAGTAGTAGTGTTATATAACAGTATAAGATATAATAGTAATAGTAGTAGTAGTAGTGTTATATAACAGTATAAGATATAATAGTAATAGTAGTAGTAGTAGTGTTATATAACAGTATAAGATATAATAGTAATAGTAGTAGTAGTGTTATATAACAGTATAAGATATAATAGTAATAGTAGTAGTAGTGTTATATAACAGTATAAGATATAATAGTAATAGTAGTAGTAGTAGTAGTAGTGTTATATAACAGTATAAGATATAATAGTAATAGTAGTAGTAGTAGTAGTGTTATATAACAGTATAAGATATAATAGTAGTAGTAGTAGTAGTAGTAGTAGTGTTATATAACAGTATAAGATATAATAGTAATAGTAGTAGTAGTGTTATATAACAGTATAAGATATAATAGTAGTAGTAGTAGTAGTGTTATATAACAGTATAAGATATAATAGTAATAGTAGTAGTAGTGTTATATAACAGTATAAGATATAATAGTAATAGTAATAGTAGTAGTAGTGTTATATAACAGTATAAGATATAATAGTAATAGTAGTAGTAGTAGTGTTATATAACAGTATAAGATATAATAGTAATAGTAGTAGTAGTAGTGTTATATAACAGTATAAGATATAATAGTAATAGTAGTAGTAGTAGTGTTATATAACAGTATAAGATATAATAGTAATAGTAGTAGTAGTAGTGTTATATAACAGTATAAGATATAATAGTAATAGTAATAGTAGTAGTAGTAGTGTTATATAACAGTATAAGATATAATAGTAGTAGTAGTAGTAGTAGTGTTATATAACAGTATAAGATATAATAGTAGTAGTAGTAGTAGTAGTGTTATATAACAGTATAAGATATAATAGTAATAGTAGTAGTAGTAGTGTTATATAACAGTATAAGATATAATAGTAGTAGTAGTAGTAGTAGTGTTATATAACAGTATAAGATATAATAGTAGTAGTAGTAGTAGTAGTACAGTACTATATATCTAGTTATTGTATATAACATGATCACACTAGTAGTAGTGGTACATGACGTATATATCAACATCGCGCATGTAGGCTGTCGCGAAGGAACGCATCCGGATCGTCATCGATATACCGAACGAGAGGTTGGGCTAGCAGACGACACTGCCGGTGACGAAGGAACGCATCCGGACGCTCATCGATATATCGAACGAGAGGTTGGGCTAGCAGACGACACTGCCGATGACGTAGGTAAAGTTTCCCGATGTAAGGCTATTTTGTCCCCGAAAAGTGGGTTGGCAATAAAAGAGGGTAGTGCGCATGCGCCGGGAGATAGTTTTTACAAGGAAAAAACACCAATCAGGGAGGGTGGGCGGGGCCCTTGCCGGTAGCGGGGGAAACATGGCACCTATATGGTGTCTTGAGAAAAATCGTGATATCTCTCATATTTGAGTTGGTAGATACCACGAAGTCACTGCAAGACGTATAGGATGACATGCTGCCCAAGTGTGATTGTTAGCACCGCTGCGGAAGGCCTACCTGAGAAAATATTAATGTATTTCTGTCTGCACGTGGTCTGGTAGCTTTCCCGCCTTCTTGGCTGCTTGGCCGGAGAGGTTAAGTTGCATGCACACTGCGAATTACACAAATTAGGCACTGAAAGAGACACTTATGAGAGAAAATACAACACTCACCGCAATTTCAATGTAGGGATGCACTCCTGTAGCGATGAAACAGCTCGAAAATTGCTAAAATACACTGTAAATACACAAATACGAAACACCAGCCATGTTGCGAGACGACAGCTGCTCGCCGTCCATTGCCAACTTCTGCATGCTCAATACGGTTCTGTGCCGATCGATAGTTGCGCATGTCATCTGTGGTTCGGTTTGTGAGCCGTGATTATTGCGAGACGTACGTGCTGTTTGTTACCGTAGTCGATGTTGGGAAGGTCTTAGCAACGCATGAAAGGTGAATATTCCTAATTCTATAATAATAAACGTATTATAGTGAAAATTGAACTACATTATTAGAGTATGTTTTTAAATTTGCGTGTGAATGTGGGAAATGCTACAGTAATTATTACTTATACCTGTGAAAGTAATCTAATTATTAAATATGCTCTACGCGTCAAATAAGTGATATATTAAGTTCAATCTTGTGATTAGACTAGTACAGAGTAATAATATGGGAAAAGTATTTGTATTGTTTGAAATACTCTTGTAGCATTTGCTTAAAAATATAGGAAAAGCAGCAATCCCATTTTATTTGATATAGGAATTTCCATCTGTGTATTAAAAGACAGGACTGGTAGCGTTTGCCGTGTAGATGAGTTGCGATAAAATGTTGATACTACAGTGAAACTTTCAAATTCTATTATAATAAACGTGTCATAGTGAGAATTTAAGCAATTATTAGAGTATGTTTTTAAATTTGCGTGCAAATGTCCATGTTTGTAGAGTAAATGCTACACTAATTGTTACTTATATCTGTGAAAGGAATCTAATTACTAAAAATGCTGTAGTCGGCAAAATATTGATATATTGAGTTGAATCTTGCAATTAGTTTAGTACAGATTACCTATATGGGAAATATATTGTTATTCTTTGAAGTACTCTTGTAGCTTTTCGTTAAAAATATAGGAAAATATAAACAATGCTATTGCTTTTGAAATAGCAAGTCAATTATTTTGTACTTTTCATGTTTCTATTACAGGTCAGAAGGGAGGAAGCTATTGCTGGAAACGACTGTGTAGATGAGCTGAGATGACAGTTTGATACTACAGTGAAACTTTGAATTTCTATGATAATAAACGTGTCGTAATGAACGTTTAAGCGCATCGTTAGAGTCTGGTTTAATTGCGTGCAAATGTCCATGTTTGTAGAGTAAATGCTACACTAATTGTTACTTATATCTGTGAAAGGAATCTAATTAGCAGAAATGCTGTAGTCGGCAAAATGTTGATATATTAAGTTGAATCTTGCAATTAGTTTAGTACAGAGTAACTATATGGGAAATATATTGTTATTGTTTGAAGTACTCTTGTAGCTTTTCGTTAAAAATATAGGAAAATATAAACAATGCTATTGCTTTTGAAATAGCAAGTCAATTATTTTGTACTTTTCATGTTTCTATTACAGGTCAGAAGAGAGGAAGCTATTGCTGGAAACGACTGTGTAGATGAGCTGAGATGACAGTTTGATACTACAGTGAAACTTTGAATTTCTATGATAATAAACGTTTAAGCGCATCGTTAGAGTCTGGTTTAATTGCGTGCAAATGTCCATGTTTGTAGAGTAAGTACTACACACATTATTCTTTATTTCTGTCAAATTACTTATGTCTAGAGACTTCGCGTTGATATTTGAAGTTATTATATGTGCAGTAGGATGTGCTTTTGTCGTTTATGTCAACTGTTCTATTGTGTATTGTAGCTAGAGCTCGTAGCAGTTAGATAAGGCATAAATGGTGTAGTGTTACTGGGAACAGTGTGTGTAGTCTTAGTGGTTTACAGTCAGTTCTGCTCGCTATTAATGATAAATTGATTAGAATATGAAAGTAGAAGCTTGCTTGATGCCGTAACAGTACAAGTTCTCTGTGATATTTGATAAATTTTTGTTTAAACGTCTGAGAAAGCTTATATTCGTATGCTTTACATTATAACGTATCTCGTACTGTGTAGTGTTTCTAATATTTTGTTATAATTGTTTAATTTGAAGTAAAATCTGTAAACCTAAAGTACCAGAGAGTATATATACTAGTAGTAGTAGTACTGTTATATATACTAGTAGTAGTAGTAGTACTGTTATATATACTAGTAGTAGTAGTAGTAGTGTTATATAACAGTATAAGATATAATAGTAATAGTAGTAGTAGTAGTGTTATATAACAGTATAAGATATAATAGTAGTAGTAGTAGTAGTAGTGTTATATAACAGTATAAGATATAATAGTAGTAGTAGTAGTGTTATATAACAGTATAAGATATAATAGTAATAGCAGTAGTAGTAGTGTTATATAACAGTATAAGATATAATAGTAATAGTAGTAGTAGTGTTATATAACAGTATAAGATATAGTAGTAGTAGTAGTGTTATATAACAGTATAAGATATAATAGTAGTAGTAGTAGTGTTATATAACAGTATAAGATATAATAGTAGTAGTAGTAGTAGTAGTGTTATATAACAGTATAAGATATAATAGTAATAGTAGTAGTAGTGTTATATAACAGTATAAGATATAATAGTAGTAGTAGTAGTAGTGTTATATAACAGTATAAGATATAATAGTAATAGTAGTAGTAGTAGTAGTGTTATATAACAGTATAAGATATAATAGTAATAGTAGTAGTAGTAGTAGTGTTATATAACAGTATAAGATATAATAGTAGTAGTAGTAGTAGTAGTGTTATATAACAGTATAAGATATAATAGTAGTAGTAGTAGTAGTGTTATATAACAGTATAAGATATAATAGTAATAGTAGTAGTAGTAGTGTTATATAACAGTATAAGATATAATAGTAATAGTAGTAGTAGTAGTGTTATATAACAGTATAAGATATAATAGTAATAGTAGTAGTAGTGTTATATAACAGTATAAGATATAATAGTAATAGTAGTAGTAGTAGTAGTGTTATATAACAGTATAAGATATAATAGTAATAGTAGTAGTAGTAGTAGTGTTATATAACAGTATAAGATATAGTAATAGTAGTAGTAGTAGTGTTATATAACAGTATAAGATATAATAGTAGTAGTAGTAGTAGTAGTAGTGTTATATAACAGTATAAGATATAATAGTAATAGTAGTAGTAGTAGTAGTGTTATATAACAGTATAAGATATAATAGTAATAGTAGTAGTAGTAGTGTTATATAACAGTATAAGATATAATAGTAATAGTAGTAGTAGTAGTAGTAGTGTTATATAACAGTATAAGATATAATAGTAATAGTAGTAGTAGTAGTAGTAGTGTTATATAACAGTATAAGATATAATAGTAATAGTAGTAGTAGTAGTAGTGTTATATAACAGTATAAGATATAATAGTAATAGTAGTAGTAGTGTTATATAACAGTATAAGATATAATAGTAATAGTAGTAGTAGTAGTAGTGTTATATAACAGTATAAGATATAATAGTAATAGTAGTAGTAGTAGTGTTATATAACAGTATAAGATATAATAGTAATAGTAGTAGTAGTAGTAGTAGTGTTATATAACAGTATAAGATATAATAGTAATAGTAGTAGTAGTAGTAGTAGTGTTATATAACAGTATAAGATATAATAGTAATAGTAGTAGTAGTAGTAGTGTTATATAACAGTATAAGATATAATAGTAATAGTAGTAGTAGTGTTATATAACAGTATAAGATATAATAGTAATAGTAGTAGTAGTAGTAGTGTTATATAACAGTATAAGATATAATAGTAATAGTAGTAGTAGTAGTGTTATATAACAGTATAAGATATAATAGTAATAGTAGTAGTAGTAGTAGTGTTATATAACAGTATAAGATATAGTAATAGTAGTAGTAGTAGTGTTATATAACAGTATAAGATATAATAGTAGTAGTAGTAGTAGTAGTGTTATATAACAGTATAAGATATAATAGTAGTAGTAGTAGTAGTAGTGTTATATAACAGTATAAGATATAATAGTAGTAGTAGTAGTAGTAGTGTTATATAACAGTATAAGATATAATAGTAATAGTAGTAGTAGTAGTGTTATATAACAGTATAAGATATAGTAATAGTAGTAGTAGTAGTGTTATATAACAGTATAAGATATAATAGTAGTAGTAGTAGTAGTAGTAGTAGTGTTATATAACAGTATAAGATATAATAGTAATAGTAGTAGTAGTAGTAGTGTTATATAACAGTATAAGATATAATAGTAATAGTAGTAGTAGTAGTGTTATATAACAGTATAAGATATAATAGTAATAGTAGTAGTAGTAGTAGTAGTGTTATATAACAGTATAAGATATAATAGTAATAGTAGTAGTAGTAGTAGTAGTGTTATATAACAGTATAAGATATAATAGTAATAGTAGTAGTAGTAGTAGTGTTATATAACAGTATAAGATATAATAGTAGTAGTAGTAGTAGTGTTATATAACAGTATAAGATATAATAGTAATAGTAGTAGTAGTAGTAGTAGTGTTATATAACAGTATAAGATATAATAGTAATAGTAGTAGTAGTAGTAGTAGTGTTATATAACAGTATAAGATATAATAGTAATAGTAGTAGTAGTAGTAGTGTTATATAACAGTATAAGATATAATAGTAATAGTAGTAGTAGTGTTATATAACAGTATAAGATATAATAGTAATAGTAGTAGTAGTAGTAGTGTTATATAACAGTATAAGATATAATAGTAATAGTAGTAGTAGTAGTAGTGTTATATAACAGTATAAGATATAATAGTAATAGTAGTAGTAGTGTTATATAACAGTATAAGATATAATAGTAATAGTAGTAGTAGTAGTGTTATATAACAGTATAAGATATAATAGTAGTAGTAGTAGTAGTAGTAGTAGTGTTATATAACAGTATAAGATATAATAGTAATAGTAGTAGTAGTAGTAGTGTTATATAACAGTATAAGATATAATAGTAATAGTAGTAGTAGTAGTAGTGTTATATAACAGTATAAGATATAATAGTAATAGTAGTAGTAGTAGTAGTGTTATATAACAGTATAAGATATAATAGTAGTAGTAGTAGTAGTAGTAGTAGTGTTATATAACAGTATAAGATATAATAGTAATAGTAGTAGTAGTAGTAGTGTTATATAACAGTATAAGATATAATAGTAATAGTAGTAGTAGTGTTATATAACAGTATAAGATATAATAGTAATAGTAGTAGTAGTAGTAGTGTTATATAACAGTATAAGATATAATAGTAGTAGTAGTAGTAGTAGTGTTATATAACAGTATAAGATATAATAGTAATAGTAGTAGTAGTAGTAGTGTTATATAACAGTATAAGATATAATAGTAATAGTAGTAGTAGTAGTGTTATATAACAGTATAAGATATAATAGTAATAGTAGTAGTAGTAGTAGTGTTATATAACAGTATAAGATATAATAGTAATAATAGTAGTAGTAGTAGTAGTAGTGTTATATAACAGTATAAGATATAATAGTAATAGTAGTAGTAGTAGTAGTGTTATATAACAGTATAAGATATAATAGTAGTAGTAGTAGTAGTAGTGTTATATAACAGTATAAGATATAATAGTAATAGTAGTAGTAGTAGTAGTAGTAGTGTTATATAACAGTATAAGATATAATAGTAATAGTAATAGTAGTAGTAGTAGTGTTATATAACAGTATAAGATATAATAGTAATAGTAGTAGTAGTAGTAGTGTTATATAACAGTATAAGATATAATAGTAGTAGTAGTAGTAGTAGTAGTGTTATATAACAGTATAAGATATAATAGTAATAGTAATAGTAGTAGTAGTAGTGTTATATAACAGTATAAGATATAATAGTAATAGTAGTAGTAGTAGTAGTAGTAGTGTTATATAACAGTATAAGATATAATAGTAATAGTAGTAGTAGTAGTAGTAGTAGTGTTATATAACAGTATAAGATATAATAGTAATAGTAATAGTAGTAGTAGTAGTGTTATATAACAGTATAAGATATAATAGTAATAGTAGTAGTAGTAGTAGTGTTATATAACAGTATAAGATATAATAGTAATAGTAGTAGTAGTAGTAGTAGTAGTGTTATATAACAGTATAAGATATAATAGTAATAGTAATAGTAGTAGTAGTAGTGTTATATAACAGTATAAGATATAATAGTAATAGTAGTAGTAGTAGTAGTGTTATATAACAGTATAAGATATAATAGTAATAGTAGTAGTAGTAGTAGTAGTAGTGTTATATAACAGTATAAGATATAATAGTAATAGTAATAGTAGTAGTAGTAGTGTTATATAACAGTATAAGATATAATAGTAATAGTAGTAGTAGTAGTAGTAGTAGTGTTATATAACAGTATAAGATATAATAGTAATAGTAGTAGTAGTAGTAGTGTTATATAACAGTATAAGATATAATAGTAATAGTAGTAGTAGTAGTAGTGTTATATAACAGTATAAGATATAATAGTAGTAGTAGTAGTAGTAGTGTTATATAACAGTATAAGATATAATAGTAATAGTAGTAGTAGTAGTAGTGTTATATAACAGTATAAGATATAATAGTAGTAGTAGTAGTAGTAGTGTTATATAACAGTATAAGATATAATAGTAGTAGTAGTAGTAGTAGTGTTATATAACAGTATAAGATATAATAGTAATAGTAGTAGTAGTAGTAGTAGTAGTGTTATATAACAGTATAAGATATAATAGTAATAGTAATAGTAGTAGTAGTAGTGTTATATAACAGTATAAGATATAATAGTAATAGTAGTAGTAGTAGTAGTGTTATATAACAGTATAAGATATAATAGTAATAGTAGTAGTAGTAGTAGTAGTAGTGTTATATAACAGTATAAGATATAATAGTAATAGTAATAGTAGTAGTAGTAGTGTTATATAACAGTATAAGATATAATAGTAATAGTAGTAGTAGTAGTAGTGTTATATAACAGTATAAGATATAATAGTAATAGTAGTAGTAGTAGTAGTGTTATATAACAGTATAAGATATAATAGTAGTAGTAGTAGTAGTAGTGTTATATAACAGTATAAGATATAATAGTAATAGTAGTAGTAGTAGTAGTGTTATATAACAGTATAAGATATAATAGTAATAGTAGTAGTAGTAGTAGTGTTATATAACAGTATAAGATATAATAGTAGTAGTAGTAGTAGTGTTATATAACAGTATAAGATATAATAGTAATAGTAGTAGTAGTGTTATATAACAGTATAAGATATAATAGTAATAGTAGTAGTAGTAGTGTTATATAACAGTATAAGATATAATAGTAGTAGTAGTAGTAGTAGTGTTATATAACAGTATAAGATATAATAGTAATAGTAGTAGTAGTAGTAGTAGTAGTAGTGTTATATAACAGTATAAGATATAATAGTAATAGTAGTAGTAGTGTTATATAACAGTATAAGATATAATAGTAATAGTAGTAGTAGTAGTGTTATATAACAGTATAAGATATAATAGTAATAGTAGTAGTAGTAGTGTTATATAACAGTATAAGATATAATAGTAATAGTAGTAGTAGTAGTAGTAGTGTTATATAACAGTATAAGATATAATAGTAATAGTAGTAGTAGTGTTATATAACAGTATAAGATATAATAGTAATAGTAGTAGTAGTAGTAGTGTTATATAACAGTATAAGATATAATAGTAATAGTAGTAGTAGTAGTGTTATATAACAGTATAAGATATAATAGTAATAGTAGTAGTAGTAGTGTTATATAACAGTATAAGATATAATAGTAATAGTAGTAGTAGTGTTATATAACAGTATAAGATATAATAGTAATAGTAGTAGTAGTAGTAGTAGTGTTATATAACAGTATAAGATATAATAGTAATAGTAGTAGTAGTAGTAGTGTTATATAACAGTATAAGATATAATAGTAATAGTAGTAGTAGTAGTAGTGTTATATAACAGTATAAGATATAATAGTAATAGTAGTAGTAGTAGTGTTATATAACAGTATAAGATATAATAGTAATAGTAGTAGTAGTGTTATATAACAGTATAAGATATAATAGTAATAGTAGTAGTAGTAGTAGTAGTGTTATATAACAGTATAAGATATAATAGTAATAGTAGTAGTAGTAGTAGTGTTATATAACAGTATAAGATATAATAGTAGTAGTAGTAGTAGTAGTAGTAGTGTTATATAACAGTATAAGATATAATAGTAATAGTAGTAGTAGTGTTATATAACAGTATAAGATATAATAGTAGTAGTAGTAGTAGTGTTATATAACAGTATAAGATATAATAGTAATAGTAGTAGTAGTGTTATATAACAGTATAAGATATAATAGTAATAGTAATAGTAGTAGTAGTGTTATATAACAGTATAAGATATAATAGTAATAGTAGTAGTAGTAGTGTTATATAACAGTATAAGATATAATAGTAATAGTAGTAGTAGTAGTGTTATATAACAGTATAAGATATAATAGTAATAGTAGTAGTAGTAGTGTTATATAACAGTATAAGATATAATAGTAATAGTAGTAGTAGTAGTGTTATATAACAGTATAAGATATAATAGTAATAGTAGTAGTAGTAGTGTTATATAACAGTATAAGATATAATAGTATTAGTAGTAGTAGTAGTGTTATATAACAGTATAAGATATAATAGTAGTAGTAGTAGTAGTAGTGTTATATAACAGTATAAGATATAATAGTAATAGTAGTAGTAGTAGTGTTATATAACAGTATAAGATATAATAGTAGTAGTAGTAGTAGTAGTGTTATATAACAGTATAAGATATAATAGTAGTAGTAGTAGTAGTAGTACAGTACTATATATCTAGTTATTGTATATAACATGATCACACTAGTAGTAGTGGTACATGACGTATATATCAACATCGCGCATGTAGGCTGTCGCGAAGGAACGCATCCGGATCGTCATCGATATACCGAACGAGAGGTTGGGCTAGCAGACGACACTGCCGGTGACGAAGGAACGCATCCGGACGCTCATCGATATATCGAACGAGAGGTTGGGCTAGCAGACGACACTGCCGATGACGTAGGTAAAGTTTCCCGATGTAAGGCTATTTTGTCCCCGAAAAGTGGGTTGGCAATAAAAGAGGGTAGTGCGCATGCGCCGGGAGATAGTTTTTACAAGGAAAAAACACCAATCAGGGAGGGTGGGCGGGGCCCTTGCCGGTAGCGGGGGAAACATGGCACCTATATGGTGTCTTGAGAAAAATCGTGATATCTCTCATATTTGAGTTGGTAGATACCACGAAGTCACTGCAAGACGTATAGGATGACATGCTGCCCAAGTGTGATTGTTAGCACCGCTGCGGAAGGCCTACCTGAGAAAATATTAATGTATTTCTGTCTGCACGTGGTCTGGTAGCTTTCCCGCCTTCTTGGCTGCTTGGCCGGAGAGGTTAAGTTGCATGCACACTGCGAATTACACAAATTAGGCACTGAAAGAGACACTTATGAGAGAAAATACAACACTCACCGCAATTTCAATGTAGGGATGCACTCTTGTAGCGATGAAACAGCTCGAAAATTGCTAAAATACACTGTAAATACACAAATACGAAACACCAGCCATGTTGCGAGACGACAGCTGCTCGCCGTCCATTGCCAACTTCTGCATGCTCAATACGGTTCTGTGCCGATCGATAGTTGCGCATGTCATCTGTGGTTCGGTTTGTGAGCCGTGATTATTGCGAGACGTACGTGCTGTTTGTTACCGTAGTCGATGTTGGGAAGGTCTTAGCAACGCATGAAAGGTGAATATTCCTAATTCTATAATAATAAACGTATTATAGTGAAAATTGAACTACATTATTAGAGTATGTTTTTAAATTTGCGTGTGAATGTGGGAAATGCTACAGTAATTATTACTTATACCTGTGAAAGTAATCTAATTATTAAATATGCTCTACGCGTCAAATAAGTGATATATTAAGTTCAATCTTGTGATTAGACTAGTACAGAGTAATAATATGGGAAAAGTATTTGTATTGTTTGAAATACTCTTGTAGCATTTGCTTAAAAATATAGGAAAAGCAGCAATCCCATTTTATTTGATATAGGAATTTCCATCTGTGTATTAAAAGACAGGACTGGTAGCGTTTGCCGTGTAGATGAGTTGCGATAAAATGTTGATACTACAGTGAAACTTTCAAATTCTATTATAATAAACGTGTCATAGTGAGAATTTAAGCAATTATTAGAGTATGTTTTTAAATTTGCGTGCAAATGTCCATGTTTGTAGAGTAAATGCTACACTAATTGTTACTTATATCTGTGAAAGGAATCTAATTACTAAAAATGCTGTAGTCGGCAAAATATTGATATATTGAGTTGAATCTTGCAATTAGTTTAGTACAGATTACCTATATGGGAAATATATTGTTATTCTTTGAAGTACTCTTGTAGCTTTTCGTTAAAAATATAGGAAAATATAAACAATGCTATTGCTTTTGAAATAGCAAGTCAATTATTTTGTACTTTTCATGTTTCTATTACAGGTCAGAAGGGAGGAAGCTATTGCTGGAAACGACTGTGTAGATGAGCTGAGATGACAGTTTGATACTACAGTGAAACTTTGAATTTCTATGATAATAAACGTGTCGTAATGAACGTTTAAGCGCATCGTTAGAGTCTGGTTTAATTGCGTGCAAATGTCCATGTTTGTAGAGTAAATGCTACACTAATTGTTACTTATATCTGTGAAAGGAATCTAATTAGCAGAAATGCTGTAGTCGGCAAAATGTTGATATATTAAGTTGAATCTTGCAATTAGTTTAGTACAGAGTAACTATATGGGAAATATATTGTTATTGTTTGAAGTACTCTTGTAGCTTTTCGTTAAAAATATAGGAAAATATAAACAATGCTATTGCTTTTGAAATAGCAAGTCAATTATTTTGTACTTTTCATGTTTCTATTACAGGTCAGAAGAGAGGAAGCTATTGCTGGAAACGACTGTGTAGATGAGCTGAGATGACAGTTTGATACTACAGTGAAACTTTGAATTTCTATGATAATAAACGTTTAAGCGCATCGTTAGAGTCTGGTTTAATTGCGTGCAAATGTCCATGTTTGTAGAGTAAGTACTACACACATTATTCTTTATTTCTGTCAAATTACTTATGTCTAGAGACTTCGCGTTGATATTTGAAGTTATTATATGTGCAGTAGGATGTGCTTTTGTCGTTTATGTCAACTGTTCTATTGTGTATTGTAGCTAGAGCTCGTAGCAGTTAGATAAGGCATAAATGGTGTAGTGTTACTGGGAACAGTGTGTGTAGTCTTAGTGGTTTACAGTCAGTTCTGCTCGCTATTAATGATAAATTGATTAGAATATGAAAGTAGAAGCTTGCTTGATGCCGTAACAGTACAAGTTCTCTGTGATATTTGATAAATTTTTGTTTAAACGTCTGAGAAAGCTTATATTCGTATGCTTTACATTATAACGTATCTCGTACTGTGTAGTGTTTCTAATATTTTGTTATAATTGTTTAATTTGAAGTAAAATCTGTAAACCTAAAGTACCAGAGAGTATATATACTAGTAGTAGTAGTAGTAGTACTGTTATATATACTAGTAGTAGTAGTAGTACTGTTATATATACTAGTAGTAGTAGTAGTAGTGTTATATAACAGTATAAGATATAATAGTAATAGTAGTAGTAGTAGTGTTATATAACAGTATAAGATATAATAGTAGTAGTAGTAGTAGTGTTATATAACAGTATAAGATATAATAGTAGTAGTAGTAGTGTTATATAACAGTATAAGATATAATAGTAATAGCAGTAGTAGTAGTGTTATATAACAGTATAAGATATAATAGTAATAGTAGTAGTAGTGTTATATAACAGTATAAGATATAGTAGTAGTAGTAGTAGTGTTATATAACAGTATAAGATATAATAGTAGTAGTAGTAGTGTTATATAACAGTATAAGATATAATAGTAGTAGTAGTAGTAGTAGTGTTATATAACAGTATAAGATATAATAGTAATAGTAGTAGTAGTGTTATATAACAGTATAAGATATAATAGTAATAGTAGTAGTAGTAGTAGTGTTATATAACAGTATAAGATATAATAGTAATAGTAGTAGTAGTAGTAGTAGTAGTGTTATATAACAGTATAAGATATAATAGTAATAGTAGTAGTAGTAGTAGTAGTGTTATATAACAGTATAAGATATAATAGTAATAGTAGTAGTAGTAGTGTTATATAACAGTATAAGATATAATAGTAATAGTAGTAGTAGTAGTAGTAATAGTGTTATATAACAGTATAAGATATAATAGTAATAGTAGTAGTAGTAGTGTTATATAACAGTATAAGATATAATAGTAGTAGTAGTAGTAATAGTGTTATATAACAGTATAAGATATAATAGTAATAGTAGTAGTAGTAGTAGTAGTGTTATATAACAGTATAAGATATAATAGTAATAGTAGTAGTAGTAGTAGTGTTATATAACAGTATAAGATATAATAGTAATAGTAATAGTAGTAGTAGTAGTGTTATATAACAGTATAAGATATAATAGTAGTAGTAGTAGTAGTAGTGTTATATAACAGTATAAGATATAATAGTAGTAGTAGTAGTAGTAGTGTTATATAACAGTATAAGATATAATAGTAATAGTAGTAGTAGTAGTGTTATATAACAGTATAAGATATAATAGTAGTAGTAGTAGTAGTAGTGTTATATAACAGTATAAGATATAATAGTAGTAGTAGTAGTAGTAGTACAGTACTATATATCTAGTTATTGTATATAACATGATCACACTAGTAGTAGTGGTACATGACGTATATATCAACATCGCGCATGTAGGCTGTCGCGAAGGAACGCATCCGGATCGTCATCGATATACCGAACGAGAGGTTGGGCTAGCAGACGACACTGCCGGTGACGAAGGAACGCATCCGGACGCTCATCGATATATCGAACGAGAGGTTGGGCTAGCAGACGACACTGCCGATGACGTAGGTAAAGTTTCCCGATGTAAGGCTATTTTGTCCCCGAAAAGTGGGTTGGCAATAAAAGAGGGTAGTGCGCATGCGCCGGGAGATAGTTTTTACAAGGAAAAAACACCAATCAGGGAGGGTGGGCGGGGCCCTTGCCGGTAGCGGGGGAAACATGGCACCTATATGGTGTCTTGAGAAAAATCGTGATATCTCTCATATTTGAGTTGGTAGATACCACGAAGTCACTGCAAGACGTATAGGATGACATGCTGCCCAAGTGTGATTGTTAGCACCGCTGCGGAAGGCCTACCTGAGAAAATATTAATGTATTTCTGTCTGCACGTGGTCTGGTAGCTTTCCCGCCTTCTTGGCTGCTTGGCCGGAGAGGTTAAGTTGCATGCACACTGCGAATTACACAAATTAGGCACTGAAAGAGACACTTATGAGAGAAAATACAACACTCACCGCAATTTCAATGTAGGGATGCACTCCTGTAGCGATGAAACAGCTCGAAAATTGCTAAAATACACTGTAAATACACAAATACGAAACACCAGCCATGTTGCGAGACGACAGCTGCTCGCCGTCCATTGCCAACTTCTGCATGCTCAATACGGTTCTGTGCCGATCGATAGTTGCGCATGTCATCTGTGGTTCGGTTTGTGAGCCGTGATTATTGCGAGACGTACGTGCTGTTTGTTACCGTAGTCGATGTTGGGAAGGTCTTAGCAACGCATGAAAGGTGAATATTCCTAATTCTATAATAATAAACGTATTATAGTGAAAATTGAACTACATTATTAGAGTATGTTTTTAAATTTGCGTGTGAATGTGGGAAATGCTACAGTAATTATTACTTATACCTGTGAAAGTAATCTAATTATTAAATATGCTCTACGCGTCAAATAAGTGATATATTAAGTTCAATCTTGTGATTAGACTAGTACAGAGTAATAATATGGGAAAAGTATTTGTATTGTTTGAAATACTCTTGTAGCATTTGCTTAAAAATATAGGAAAAGCAGCAATCCCATTTTATTTGATATAGGAATTTCCATCTGTGTATTAAAAGACAGGACTGGTAGCGTTTGCCGTGTAGATGAGTTGCGATAAAATGTTGATACTACAGTGAAACTTTCAAATTCTATTATAATAAACGTGTCATAGTGAGAATTTAAGCAATTATTAGAGTATGTTTTTAAATTTGCGTGCAAATGTCCATGTTTGTAGAGTAAATGCTACACTAATTGTTACTTATATCTGTGAAAGGAATCTAATTACTAAAAATGCTGTAGTCGGCAAAATATTGATATATTGAGTTGAATCTTGCAATTAGTTTAGTACAGATTACCTATATGGGAAATATATTGTTATTCTTTGAAGTACTCTTGTAGCTTTTCGTTAAAAATATAGGAAAATATAAACAATGCTATTGCTTTTGAAATAGCAAGTCAATTATTTTGTACTTTTCATGTTTCTATTACAGGTCAGAAGGGAGGAAGCTATTGCTGGAAACGACTGTGTAGATGAGCTGAGATGACAGTTTGATACTACAGTGAAACTTTGAATTTCTATGATAATAAACGTGTCGTAATGAACGTTTAAGCGCATCGTTAGAGTCTGGTTTAATTGCGTGCAAATGTCCATGTTTGTAGAGTAAATGCTACACTAATTGTTACTTATATCTGTGAAAGGAATCTAATTAGCAGAAATGCTGTAGTCGGCAAAATGTTGATATATTAAGTTGAATCTTGCAATTAGTTTAGTACAGAGTAACTATATGGGAAATATATTGTTATTGTTTGAAGTACTCTTGTAGCTTTTCGTTAAAAATATAGGAAAATATAAACAATGCTATTGCTTTTGAAATAGCAAGTCAATTATTTTGTACTTTTCATGTTTCTATTACAGGTCAGAAGAGAGGAAGCTATTGCTGGAAACGACTGTGTAGATGAGCTGAGATGACAGTTTGATACTACAGTGAAACTTTGAATTTCTATGATAATAAACGTTTAAGCGCATCGTTAGAGTCTGGTTTAATTGCGTGCAAATGTCCATGTTTGTAGAGTAAGTACTACACACATTATTCTTTATTTCTGTCAAATTACTTATGTCTAGAGACTTCGCGTTGATATTTGAAGTTATTATATGTGCAGTAGGATGTGCTTTTGTCGTTTATGTCAACTGTTCTATTGTGTATTGTAGCTAGAGCTCGTAGCAGTTAGATAAGGCATAAATGGTGTAGTGTTACTGGGAACAGTGTGTGTAGTCTTAGTGGTTTACAGTCAGTTCTGCTCGCTATTAATGATAAATTGATTAGAATATGAAAGTAGAAGCTTGCTTGATGCCGTAACAGTACAAGTTCTCTGTGATATTTGATAAATTTTTGTTTAAACGTCTGAGAAAGCTTATATTCGTATGCTTTACATTATAACGTATCTCGTACTGTGTAGTGTTTCTAATATTTTGTTATAATTGTTTAATTTGAAGTAAAATCTGTAAACCTAAAGTACCAGAGAGTATATATACTAGTAGTAGTAGTACTGTTATATATAC
This sequence comes from Mantis religiosa, assembly GCA_030765055.1. NCBI lineage: Eukaryota > Metazoa > Arthropoda > Insecta > Mantodea > Mantidae > Mantis > Mantis religiosa. Next base: position 16,603 of record JAUKNK010000696.1, on the reverse strand, counting down.
TAGTAGTAGTAGTAGTACTGTTATATATACTAGTAGTAGTAGTAGTAGTGTTATATAACAGTATAAGATATAATAGTAATAGTAGTAGTAGTAGTGTTATATAACAGTATAAGATATAATAGTAGTAGTAGTAGTAGTAGTGTTATATAACAGTATAAGATATAATAGTAGTAGTAGTAGTGTTATATAACAGTATAAGATATAATAGTAATAGCAGTAGTAGTAGTGTTATATAACAGTATAAGATATAATAGTAATAGTAGTAGTAGTGTTATATAACAGTATAAGATATAGTAGTAGTAGTAGTGTTATATAACAGTATAAGATATAATAGTAGTAGTAGTAGTGTTATATAACAGTATAAGATATAATAGTAGTAGTAGTAGTAGTAGTGTTATATAACAGTATAAGATATAATAGTAATAGTAGTAGTAGTGTTATATAACAGTATAAGATATAATAGTAGTAGTAGTAGTAGTGTTATATAACAGTATAAGATATAATAGTAATAGTAGTAGTAGTAGTAGTGTTATATAACAGTATAAGATATAATAGTAATAGTAGTAGTAGTAGTAGTGTTATATAACAGTATAAGATATAATAGTAGTAGTAGTAGTAGTAGTGTTATATAACAGTATAAGATATAATAGTAGTAGTAGTAGTAGTGTTATATAACAGTATAAGATATAATAGTAATAGTAGTAGTAGTAGTGTTATATAACAGTATAAGATATAATAGTAATAGTAGTAGTAGTAGTGTTATATAACAGTATAAGATATAATAGTAATAGTAGTAGTAGTGTTATATAACAGTATAAGATATAATAGTAATAGTAGTAGTAGTAGTAGTGTTATATAACAGTATAAGATATAATAGTAATAGTAGTAGTAGTAGTAGTGTTATATAACAGTATAAGATATAGTAATAGTAGTAGTAGTAGTGTTATATAACAGTATAAGATATAATAGTAGTAGTAGTAGTAGTAGTAGTGTTATATAACAGTATAAGATATAATAGTAATAGTAGTAGTAGTAGTAGTGTTATATAACAGTATAAGATATAATAGTAATAGTAGTAGTAGTAGTGTTATATAACAGTATAAGATATAATAGTAATAGTAGTAGTAGTAGTAGTAGTGTTATATAACAGTATAAGATATAATAGTAATAGTAGTAGTAGTAGTAGTAGTGTTATATAACAGTATAAGATATAATAGTAATAGTAGTAGTAGTAGTAGTGTTATATAACAGTATAAGATATAATAGTAGTAGTAGTAGTAGTGTTATATAACAGTATAAGATATAATAGTAATAGTAGTAGTAGTAGTAGTAGTGTTATATAACAGTATAAGATATAATAGTAATAGTAGTAGTAGTAGTAGTAGTGTTATATAACAGTATAAGATATAATAGTAATAGTAGTAGTAGTAGTAGTGTTATATAACAGTATAAGATATAATAGTAATAGTAGTAGTAGTGTTATATAACAGTATAAGATATAATAGTAATAGTAGTAGTAGTAGTAGTGTTATATAACAGTATAAGATATAATAGTAATAGTAGTAGTAGTAGTGTTATATAACAGTATAAGATATAATAGTAATAGTAGTAGTAGTAGTAGTGTTATATAACAGTATAAGATATAATAGTAATAGTAGTAGTAGTAGTGTTATATAACAGTATAAGATATAATAGTAGTAGTAGTAGTAGTAGTGTTATATAACAGTATAAGATATAATAGTAATAGTAGTAGTAGTAGTGTTATATAACAGTATAAGATATAGTAATAGTAGTAGTAGTAGTGTTATATAACAGTATAAGATATAATAGTAGTAGTAGTAGTAGTAGTGTTATATAACAGTATAAGATATAATAGTAGTAGTAGTAGTAGTAGTAGTGTTATATAACAGTATAAGATATAATAGTAGTAGTAGTAGTAGTAGTGTTATATAACAGTATAAGATATAATAGTAGTAGTAGTAGTAGTAGTGTTATATAACAGTATAAGATATAATAGTAATAGTAGTAGTAGTAGTGTTATATAACAGTATAAGATATAATAGTAATAGTAGTAGTAGTAGTGTTATATAACAGTATAAGATATAGTAATAGTAGTAGTAGTAGTGTTATATAACAGTATAAGATATAATAGTAGTAGTAGTAGTAGTAGTGTTATATAACAGTATAAGATATAATAGTAGTAGTAGTAGTAGTAGTAGTGTTATATAACAGTATAAGATATAATAGTAGTAGTAGTAGTAGTAGTGTTATATAACAGTATAAGATATAATAGTAATAGTAGTAGTAGTAGTGTTATATAACAGTATAAGATATAGTAATAGTAGTAGTAGTAGTGTTATATAACAGTATAAGATATAATAGTAGTAGTAGTAGTAGTAGTAGTGTTATATAACAGTATAAGATATAATAGTAATAGTAGTAGTAGTAGTAGTGTTATATAACAGTATAAGATATAATAGTAATAGTAGTAGTAGTAGTGTTATATAACAGTATAAGATATAATAGTAATAGTAGTAGTAGTAGTAGTAGTGTTATATAACAGTATAAGATATAATAGTAATAGTAGTAGTAGTAGTAGTAGTGTTATATAACAGTATAAGATATAATAGTAATAGTAGTAGTAGTAGTAGTGTTATATAACAGTATAAGATATAATAGTAGTAGTAGTAGTAGTGTTATATAACAGTATAAGATATAATAGTAATAGTAGTAGTAGTAGTAGTAGTGTTATATAACAGTATAAGATATAATAGTAATAGTAGTAGTAGTAGTAGTAGTGTTATATAACAGTATAAGATATAATAGTAATAGTAGTAGTAGTAGTAGTGTTATATAACAGTATAAGATATAATAGTAATAGTAGTAGTAGTGTTATATAACAGTATAAGATATAATAGTATAGTAGTAGTAGTAGTAGTGTTATATAACAGTATAAGATATAATAGTAATAGTAGTAGTAGTAGTAGTGTTATATAACAGTATAAGATATAATAGTAATAGTAGTAGTAGTAGTAGTGTTATATAACAGTATAAGATATAATAGTAGTAGTAGTAGTAGTAGTAGTAGTGTTATATAACAGTATAAGATATAATAGTAATAGTAGTAGTAGTAGTAGTGTTATATAACAGTATAAGATATAATAGTAATAGTAGTAGTAGTAGTAGTGTTATATAACAGTATAAGATATAATAGTAATAGTAGTAGTAGTAGTAGTGTTATATAACAGTATAAGATATAATAGTAGTAGTAGTAGTAGTAGTAGTGTTATATAACAGTATAAGATATAATAGTAATAGTAGTAGTAGTAGTAGTGTTATATAACAGTATAAGATATAATAGTAATAGTAGTAGTAGTAGTGTTATATAACAGTATAAGATATAATAGTAATAGTAGTAGTAGTAGTAGTGTTATATAACAGTATAAGATATAATAGTAGTAGTAGTAGTAGTAGTGTTATATAACAGTATAAGATATAATAGTAATAGTAGTAGTAGTAGTAGTGTTATATAACAGTATAAGATATAATAGTAATTAGTAGTAGTAGTAGTAGTGTTATATAACAGTATAAGATATAATAGTAAATAGTAGTAGTAGTAGTAGTAGTGTTATATAACAGTATAAGATATAATAGTAATAGTAGTAGTAGTAGTAGTGTTATATAACAGTATAAGATATAATAGTAGTAGTAGTAGTAGTAGTGTTATATAACAGTATAAGATATAATAGTAATAGTAGTAGTAGTAGTAGTGTTATATAACAGTATAAGATATAATAGTAGTAGTAGTAGTAGTAGTAGTGTTATATAACAGTATAAGATATAATAGTAATAGTAGTAGTAGTAGTAGTGTTATATAACAGTATAAGATATAATAGTAATAGTAATAGTAGTAGTAGTAGTGTTATATAACAGTATAAGATATAATAGTAATAGTAGTAGTAGTAGTAGTGTTATATAACAGTATAAGATATAATAGTAGTAGATAGTAGTAGTAGTAGTAGTGTTATATAACAGTATAAGATATAATAGTAGTAGTAGTAGTAGTAGTGTTATATAACAGTATAAGATATAATAGTAATAGTAGTAGTAGTAGTAGTAGTAGTGTTATATAACAGTATAAGATATAATAGTAATAGTAATAGTAGTAGTAGTAGTGTTATATAACAGTATAAGATATAATAGTAATAGTAGTAGTAGTAGTAGTGTTATATAACAGTATAAGATATAATAGTAATAGTAGTAGTAGTAGTAGTAGTAGTGTTATATAACAGTATAAGATATAATAGTAATAGTAATAGTAGTAGTAGTAGTGTTATATAACAGTATAAGATATAATAGTAATAGTAGTAGTAGTAGTAGTGTTATATAACAGTATAAGATATAATAGTAATAGTAGTAGTAGTAGTAGTGTTATATAACAGTATAAGATATAATAGTAGTAGTAGTAGTAGTAGTGTTATATAACAGTATAAGATATAATAGTAATAGTAGTAGTAGTAGTAGTGTTATATAACAGTATAAGATATAATAGTAGTAGTAGTAGTAGTAGTGTTATATAACAGTATAAGATATAATAGTAATAGTAGTAGTAGTAGTAGTAGTAGTGTTATATAACAGTATAAGATATATAGTAATAGTATAGTAGTAGTAGTAGTGTTATATAACAGTATAAGATATAATAGTAATAGTAGTAGTAGTAGTAGTGTTATATAACAGTATAAGATATAATAGTAATAGTAGTAGTAGTAGTAGTAGTGTTATATAACAGTATAAGATATAATAGTAATAGTAATAGTAGTAGTAGTAGTGTTATATAACAGTATAAGATATAATAGTAATAGTAGTAGTAGTAGTAGTGTTATATAACAGTATAAGATATAATAGTAATAGTAGTAGTAGTAGTAGTGTTATATAACAGTATAAGATATAATAGTAGTAGTAGTAGTAGTAGTGTTATATAACAGTATAAGATATAATAGTAATAGTAGTAGTAGTAGTGTTATATAACAGTATAAGATATAATAGTAGTAGTAGTAGTAGTGTTATATAACAGTATAAGATATAATAGTAGTAGTAGTAGTAGTGTTATATAACAGTATAAGATATAATAGTAATAGTAATAGTAGTAGTAGTAGTGTTATATAACAGTATAAGATATAATAGTAATAGTAGTAGTAGTAGTAGTGTTATATAACAGTATAAGATATAATAGTAATAGTAGTAGTAGTAGTAGTAGTAGTGTTATATAACAGTATAAGATATAATAGTAATAGTAATAGTAGTAGTAGTGTTATATAACAGTATAAGATATAATAGTAATAGTAGTAGTAGTAGTAGTGTTATATAACAGTATAAGATATAATAGTAGTAGTAGTAGTAGTAGTGTTATATAACAGTATAAGATATAATAGTAATAGTAGTAGTAGTAGTAGTGTTATATAACAGTATAAGATATAATAGTAGTAGTAGTAGTAGTAGTGTTATATAACAGTATAAGATATAATAGTAATAGTAGTAGTAGTAGTAGTGTTATATAACAGTATAAGATATAATAGTAATAGTAGTAGTAGTAGTAGTGTTATATAACAGTATAAGATATAATAGTAATAGTAGTAGTAGTGTTATATAACAGTATAAGATATAATAGTAATAGTAGTAGTAGTAGTGTTATATAACAGTATAAGATATAATAGTAGTAGTAGTAGTAGTAGTGTTATATACAGTATAAGATATAATAGTAATAGTAGTAGTAGTAGTAGTAGTAGTAGTGTTATATAACAGTATAAGATATAATAGTAATAGTAGTAGTAGTGTTATATAACAGTATAAGATATAATAGTAATAGTAGTAGTAGTAGTGTTATATAACAGTATAAGATATAATAGTAGTAGTAGTAGTAGTGTTATATAACAGTATAAGATATAATAGTAATAGTAGTAGTAGTAGTGTTATATAACAGTATAAGATATAATAGTAATAGTAGTAGTAGTAGTAGTAGTGTTATATAACAGTATAAGATATAATAGTAATAGTAGTAGTAGTGTTATATAACAGTATAAGATATAATAGTAATAGTAGTAGTAGTAGTAGTGTTATATAACAGTATAAGATATAATAGTAATAGTAGTAGTAGTAGTAGTGTTATATAACAGTATAAGATATAATAGTAATAGTAGTAGTAGTAGTGTTATATAACAGTATAAGATATAATAGTAATAGTAATAGTAGTAGTAGTGTTATATAACAGTATAAGATATAATAGTAGTAGTAGTAGTAGTAGTAGTGTTATATAACAGTATAAGATATAATAGTAATAGTAGTAGTAGTAGTGTTATATAACAGTATAAGATATAATAGTAGTAGTAGTAGTAGTAGTGTTATATAACAGTATAAGATATAATAGTAATAGTAGTAGTAGTAGTAGTGTTATATAACAGTATAAGATATAATAGTAGTAGTAGTAGTAGTAGTGTTATATAACAGTATAAGATATAATAGTAATAGTAGTAGTAGTAGTAGTGTTATATAACAGTATAAGATATAATAGTAATAGTAGTAGTAGTAGTGTTATATAACAGTATAAGATATAATAGTAATAGTAATAGTAGTAGTAGTAGTGTTATATAACAGTATAAGATATAATAGTAATAGTAGTAGTAGTAGTGTTATATAACAGTATAAGATATAATAGTAATAGTAGTAGTAGTAGTAGTGTTATATAACAGTATAAGATATAATAGTAGTAGTAGTAGTAGTAGTGTTATATAACAGTATAAGATATAATAGTAATAGTAGTAGTAGTAGTGTTATATAACAGTATAAGATATAATAGTAATAGTAGTAGTAGTAGTGTTATATAACAGTATAAGATATAATAGTAAGTAGTAGTAGTAGTAGTGTTATATAACAGTATAAGATATAATAGTAATAGTAGTAGTAGTAGTAGTGTTATATAACAGTATAAGATATAATAGTAATAGTAGTAGTAGTAGTGTTATATAACAGTATAAGATATAATAGTAGTAGTAGTAGTAGTGTTATATAACAGTATAAGATATAATAGTAATAGTAGTAGTAGTAGTGTTATATAACAGTATAAGATATAATAGTAATAGTAGTAGTAGTAGTAGTGTTATATAACAGTATAAGATATAATAGTAATAGTAGTAGTAGTAGTAGTAGTAGTAGTGTTATATAACAGTATAAGATATAATAGTAATAGTAGTAGTAGTGTTATATAACAGTATAAGATATAATAGTAATAGTAGTAGTAGTAGTAGTGTTATATAACAGTATAAGATATAATAGTAATAGTAGTAGTAGTAGTGTTATATAACAGTATAAGATATAATAGTAATAGTAGTAGTTAGTAGTAGTGTTATATAACAGTATAAGATATAATAGTATGTAGTAGTAGTAGTGTTATATAACAGTATAAGATATAATAGTAAGTAGTAGTAGTAGTAGTGTTATATAACAGTATAAGATATAATAGTAATAGTAGTAGTAGTAGTGTTATATAACAGTATAAGATATAATAGTAATAGTAGTAGTAGTAGTGTTATATAACAGTATAAGATATAATAGTAATAGTAATAGTAGTAGTAGTGTTATATAACAGTATAAGATATAATAGTAATAGTAGTAGTAGTAGTGTTATATAACAGTATAAGATATAATAGTAATAGTAGTAGTAGTAGTGTTATATAACAGTATAAGATATAATAGTAGTAGTAGTAGTAGTGTTATATAACAGTATAAGATATAATAGTAATAGTAGTAGTAGTAGTGTTATATAACAGTATAAGATATAATAGTAATAGTAGTAGTAGTAGTGTTATATAACAGTATAAGATATAATAGTAAGTAGTAGTAGTAGTGTTATATAACAGTATAAGATATAATAGTAATAGTAGTAGTAGTGTTATATAACAGTATAAGATATAATAGTAATAGTAGTAGTAGTAGTAGTGTTATATAACAGTATAAGATATAATAGTAATAGTAGTAGTAGTAGTAGTGTTATATAACAGTATAAGATATAATAGTAATAGTAGTAGTAGTAGTAGTGTTATATAACAGTATAAGATATAATAGTAGTAGTAGTAGTAGTGTTATATAACAGTATAAGATATAATAGTAATAGTAGTAGTAGTAGTAGTGTTATATAACAGTATAAGATATAATAGTAGTAGTAGTAGTAGTAGTAGTGTTATATAACAGTATAAGATATAATAGTAGTAGTAGTAGTAGTAGTGTTATATAACAGTATAAGATATAATAGTATAGTAGTAGTAGTAGTAGTGTTATATAACAGTATAAGATATATAGTAGTAGTAGTAGTAGTAGTGTTATATAACAGTATAAGATATAATAGTAATAGTAGTAGTAGTAGTGTTATATAACAGTATAAGATATAATAGTAGTAGTAGTAGTAGTAGTGTTATATAACAGTATAAGATATAATAGTAATAGTAGTAGTAGTAGTGTTATATAACAGTATAAGATATAATAGTAATAGTAGTAGTAGTAGTAGTGTTATATAACAGTATAAGATATAATAGTAATAGTAGTAGTAGTAGTGTTATATAACAGTATAAGATATAATAGTAATAGTAGTAGTAGTGTTATATAACAGTATAAGATATATAGTAAAGTAGTAGTAGTGTTATATAACAGTATAAGATAATAGTAGTAGTAGTAGTAGTGTTATATAACAGTATAAGATATAATAGTAGTAGTAGTAGTGTTATATAACAGTATAAGATATAATAGTAGTAGTAGTAGTAGTAGTGTTATATAACAGTATAAGATATAATAGTAATAGTAGTAGTAGTGTTATATAACAGTATAAGATATAATAGTAGTAGTAGTAGTAGTGTTATATAACAGTATAAGATATAATAGTAATAGTAGTAGTAGTAGTAGTGTTATATAACAGTATAAGATATAATAGTAATAGTAGTAGTAGTTAGTAGTGTTATATAACAGTATAAGATATAATAGTAAGTAGTAGTAGTAGTAGTGTTATATAACAGTATAAGATATAATAGTAGTAGTAGTAGTAGTGTTATATAACAGTATAAGATATAATAGTAATAGTAGTAGTAGTAGTGTTATATAACAGTATAAGATATAATAGTAATAGTAGTAGTAGTAGTGTTATATAACAGTATAAGATATAATAGTAATAGTAGTAGTAGTGTTATATAACAGTATAAGATATAATAGTAATAGTAGTTAATAGTAATAGTAGTAGTAGTAGTAGTGTTATATAACAGTATAAGATATAATAGTAATAGTAGTAGTAGTAGTAGTGTTATATAACAGTATAAGATATAGTAATAGTAGTAGTAGTAGTGTTATATAACAGTATAAGATATAATAGTAGTAGTAGTAGTAGTAGTAGTGTTATATAACAGTATAAGATATAATAGTAATAGTAGTAGTAGTAGTAGTGTTATATAACAGTATAAGATATAATAGTAATAGTAGTAGTAGTAGTGTTATATAACAGTATAAGATATAATAGTAATAGTAGTAGTAGTAGTAGTAGTGTTATATAACAGTATAAGATATAATAGTAATAGTAGTAGTAGTAGTAGTAGTGTTATATAACAGTATAAGATATAATAGTAATAGTAGTAGTAGTAGTAGTGTTATATAACAGTATAAGATATAATAGTAGTAGTAGTAGTAGTGTTATATAACAGTATAAGATATAATAGTAATAGTAGTAGTAGTAGTAGTAGTGTTATATAACAGTATAAGATATAATAGTAATAGTAGTAGTAGTAGTAGTGTTATATAACAGTATAAGATATAATAGTAATAGTAGTAGTAGTGTTATATAACAGTATAAGATATAATAGTAATAGTAGTAGTAGTGTTATATAACAGTATAAGATATAATAGTAATAGTAGTAGTAGTGTTTATATAACAGTATAAGATATAATAGTAATAGTAGTAGTAGTAGTAGTAGTAGTGTTATATAACAGTATAAGATATAATAGTAGTAGTAGTAGTAGTAGTAGTGTTATATAACAGTATAAGATATAATAGTAATAGTAGTAGTAGTGTTATATAACAGTATAAGATATAATAGTAGTAATAGTAGTAGTAGTAGTGTTATATAACAGTATAAGATATAATAGTAATAGTAGTAGTAGTGTTATATAACAGTATAAGATATAATAGTAATAGTAGTAGTAGTGTTATATAACAGTATAAGATATAATAGTAATAGTAGTAGTAGTAGTAGTAGTAGTAGTGTATATAACAGTATAAGATATAATAGTAGTAGTAGTAGTAGTAGTAGTGTTATATAACAGTATAAGATATAATAGTAATAGTAGTAGTAGTGTTATATAACAGTATAAGATATAATAGTAGTAATAGTAGTAGTAGTAGTGTTATATAACAGTATAAGATATAATAGTAATAGTAGTAGTAGTGTTATATAACAGTATAGATATAATAGTAATAGTAGTAGTAGTAGTAGTAGTAGTAGTGTTATATAACAGTATAAGATATAATAGTAGTAGTAGTAGTGTTATATAACAGTATAAGATATAATAGTAATAGTAGTAGTAGTAGTAGTGTTATATAACAGTATAAGATATAATAGTAATAGTAGTAGTAGTGTTATATAACAGTATAAGATATAATAGTAATAGTAGTAGTAGTAGTAGTGTTATATAACAGTATAAGATATAATAGTAATAGTAGTAGTAGTAGTGTTATATAACAGTATAAGATATAATAGTAATAGTAGTAGTAGTAGTAGTAGTGTTATATAACAGTATAAGATATAATAGTAATAGTAGTAGTAGTGTTATATAACAGTATAAGATATAATAGTAATAGTAGTAGTAGTAGTAGTGTTATATAACAGTATAAGATATAATAGTAATAGTAGTAGTAGTAGTAGTGTTATATAACAGTATAAGATATAATAGTAATAGTAGTAGTAGTAGTGTTATATAACAGTATAAGATATAATAGTAATAGTAATAGTAGTAGTAGTGTTATATAACAGTATAAGATATAATAGTAATAGTAGTAGTAGTAGTGTTATATAACAGTATAAGATATAATAGTAATAGTAGTAGTAGTAGTGTTATATAACAGTATAAGATATAATAGTAGTAGTAGTAGTAGTGTTATATAACAGTATAAGATATAATAGTAATAGTAGTAGTAGTAGTGTTATATAACAGTATAAGATATAATAGTAATAGTAGTAGTAGTAGTAGTAGTGTTATATAACAGTATAAGATATAATAGTAATAGTAGTAGTAGTAGTGTTATATAACAGTATAAGATATAATAGTAGTAGTAGTAGTGTTATATAACAGTATAAGATATAATAGTAGTAGTAGTAGTAGTGTTATATAACAGTATAAGATATAATAGTAATAGTAGTAGTAGTAGTGTTATATAACAGTATAAGATATAATAGTAATAGTAGTAGTAGTAGTGTTATATAACAGTATAAGATATAATAGTAATAGTAGTAGTAGTGTTATATAACAGTATAAGATATAATAGTAATAGTAGTAGTAGTGTTATATAACAGTATAAGATATAATAGTAATAGTAGTAGTAGTAGTAGTGTTATATAACAGTATAAGATATAATAGTAATAGTAGTAGTAGTAGTAGTGTTATATAACAGTATAAGATATAATAGTAATAGTAGTAGTAGTAGTAGTGTTATATAACAGTATAAGATATAATAGTAGTAGTAGTAGTGTTATATAACAGTATAAGATATAATAGTAATAGTAGTAGTAGTAGTAGTGTTATATAACAGTATAAGATATAATAGTAGTAGTAGTAGTAGTAGTAGTAGTAGTGTTATATAACAGTATAAGATATAATAGTAATAGTAGTAGTAGTGTTATATAACAGTATAAGATATAATAGTAATAGTAGTAGTAGTAGTAGTGTTATATAACAGTATAAGATATAATAGTAATAGTAGTAGTAGTAGTGTTATATAACAGTATAAGATATAATAGTAATAGTAGTAGTAGTAGTAGTAGTGTTATATAACAGTATAAGATATAATAGTAATAGTAGTAGTAGTAGTAGTAGTGTTATATAACAGTATAAGATATAATAGTAATAGTAGTAGTAGTAGTGTTATATAACAGTATAAGATATAATAGTAATAGTAGTAGTAGTAGTAGTGTTATATAACAGTATAAGATATAATAGTAATAGTAGTAGTAGTAGTAGTAGTGTTATATAACAGTATAAGATATAATAGTCAATAGTAGTGGTAGTGTTATATAACAGTATAAGATATAATAGTAATAGTAGTAGTAGTAGTGTTATATAACAGTATAAGATATAATAGTAATAGTAGTAGTAGTGTTATATAACAGTATAAGATATAATAGTAATAGTAGTAGTAGTGTTATATAACAGTATAAGATATAATAGTAATAGTAGTAGTAGTAGTAGTAGTAGTAGTGTTATATAACAGTATAAGATATAATAGTAGTAGTAGTAGTAGTAGTAGTGTTATATAACAGTATAAGATATAATAGTAATAGTAGTAGTAGTGTTATATAACAGTATAAGATATAATAGTAGTAATAGTAGTAGTAGTAGTGTTATATAACAGTATAAGATATAATAGTAATAGTAGTAGTAGTGTTATATAACAGTATAAGATATAATAGTAATAGTAGTAGTAGTGTTATATAACAGTATAAGATATAATAGTAATAGTAGTAGTAGTAGTAGTAGTAGTAGTGTTATATAACAGTATAAGATATAATAGTAGTAGTAGTAGTAGTAGTAGTGTTATATAACAGTATAAGATATAATAGTAATAGTAGTAGTAGTGTTATATAACAGTATAAGATATAATAGTAGTAATAGTAGTAGTAGTAGTGTTATATAACAGTATAAGATATAATAGTAATAGTAGTAGTAGTGTTATATAACAGTATAAGATATAATAGTAATAGTAGTAGTAGTAGTAGTAGTAGGTATATAACAGTATAAGATATAATAGTAGTAGTAGTAGTAGTGTTATATAACAGTATAAGATATAATAGTAATAGTAGTAGTAGTAGTAGTGTTATATAACAGTATAAGATATAATAGTAATAGTAGTAGTAGTGTTATATAACAGTATAAGATATAATAGTAATAGTAGTAGTAGTAGTAGTGTTATATAACAGTATAAGATATAATAGTAATAGTAGTAGTAGTAGTGTTATATAACAGTATAAGATATAATAGTAATAGTAGTAGTAGTAGTAGTGTGTTATATAACAGTATAAGATATAATAGTAATAGTAGTAGTAGTAGTGTTATATAACAGTATAAGATATAATAGTAATAGTAGTAGTAGTAGTAGTGTTATATAACAGTATAAGATATAATAGTAATAGTAGTAGTAGTAGTAGTGTTATATAACAGTATAAGATATAATAGTAATAGTAGTAGTAGTAGTGTTATATAACAGTATAAGATATAATAGTAATAGTAATAGTAGTAGTAGTGTTATATAACAGTATAAGATATAATAGTAATAGTAGTAGTAGTAGTGTTATATAACAGTATAAGATATAATAGTAATAGTAGTAGTAGTAGTGTTATATAACAGTATAAGATATAATAGTAGTAGTAGTAGTAGTGTTATATAACAGTATAAGATATAATAGTAATAGTAGTAGTAGTAGTGTTATATAACAGTATAAGATATAATAGTAATAGTAGTAGTAGTAGTAGTAGTGTTATATAACAGTATAAGATATAATAGTAATAGTAGTAGTAGTAGTGTTATATAACAGTATAAGATATAATAGTAGTAGTAGTAGTGTTATATAACAGTATAAGATATAATAGTAGTAGTAGTAGTGTATATAACAGTATAAGATATAATAGTAATAGTAGTAGTAGTAGTGTTATATAACAGTATAAGATATAATAGTAATAGTAGTAGTAGTGTTATATAACAGTATAAGATATAATAGTAATAGTAGTAGTAGTGTTATATAACAGTATAAGATATAATAGTAATAGTAGTAGTAGTAGTAGTGTTATATAACAGTATAAGATATAATAGTAATAGTAGTAGTAGTAGTAGTGTTATATAACAGTATAAGATATAATAGTAATAGTAGTAGTAGTAGTAGTGTTATATAACAGTATAAGATATAATAGTAGTAGTAGTAGTGTTATATAACAGTATAAGATATAATAGTAATAGTAGTAGTAGTAGTAGTGTTATATAACAGTATAAGATATAATAGTAGTAGTAGTAGTAGTAGTAGTAGTGTTATATAACAGTATAAGATATAATAGTAATAGTAGTAGTAGTGTTATATAACAGTATAAGATATAATAGTAATAGTAGTAGTAGTAGTAGTGTTATATAACAGTATAAGATATAATAGTAGTAGTAGTAGTAGTAGTAGTGTTATATAACAGTATAAGATATAATAGTAATAGTAGTAGTAGTAGTAGTGTTATATAACAGTATAAGATATAATAGTAGTAGTAGTAGTAGTAGTGTTATATAACAGTATAAGATATAATAGTAATAGTAGTAGTAGTAGTGTTATATAACAGTATAAGATATAATAGTAATAGTAGTAGTAGTAGTAGTGTTATATAACAGTATAAGATATAATAGTAATAGTAGTAGTAGTAGTAGTAGTGTTATATAACAGTATAAGATATAATAGTAATAGTAGTAGTAGTAGTAGTGTTATATAACAGTATAAGATATAATAGTAATAGTAGTAGTAGTGTTATATAACAGTATAAGATATAATAGTAGTAGTAGTAGTAGTAGTGTTATATAACAGTATAAGATATAATAGTAATAGTAGTAGTAGTAGTGTTATATAACAGTATAAGATATAATAGTAGTAGTAGTAGTAGTAGTGTTATATAACAGTATAAGATATAATAGTAGTAGTAGTAGTAGTAGTAGTACAGTACTATATATCTAGTTATTGTATATAACATGATCACACTAGTAGTAGTGGTACATGACGTATATATCAACATCGCGCATGTAGGCTGTCGCGAAGGAACGCATCCGGATCGTCATCGATATACCGAACGAGAGGTTGGGCTAGCAGACGACACTGCCGGTGACGAAGGAACGCATCCGGACGCTCATCGATATATCGAACGAGAGGTTGGGCTAGCAGACGACACTGCCGATGACGTAGGTAAAGTTTCCCGATGTAAGGCTATTTTGTCCCCGAAAAGTGGGTTGGCAATAAAAGAGGGTAGTGCGCATGCGCCGGGAGATAGTTTTTACAAGGAAAAAACACCAATCAGGGAGGGTGGGCGGGGCCCTTGCCGGTAGCGGGGGAAACATGGCACCTATATGGTGTCTTGAGAAAAATCGTGATATCTCTCATATTTGAGTTGGTAGATACCACGAAGTCACTGCAAGACGTATAGGATGACATGCTGCCCAAGTGTGATTGTTAGCACCGCTGCGGAAGGCCTACCTGAGAAAATATTAATGTATTTCTGTCTGCACGTGGTCTGGTAGCTTTCCCGCCTTCTTGGCTGCTTGGCCGGAGAGGTTAAGTTGCATGCACACTGCGAATTACACAAATTAGGCACTGAAAGAGACACTTATGAGAGAAAATACAACACTCACCGCAATTTCAATGTAGGGATGCACTCCTGTAGCGATGAAACAGCTCGAAAATTGCTAAAATACACTGTAAATACACAAATACGAAACACCAGCCATGTTGCGAGACGACAGCTGCTCGCCGTCCATTGCCAACTTCTGCATGCTCAATACGGTTCTGTGCCGATCGATAGTTGCGCATGTCATCTGTGGTTCGGTTTGTGAGCCGTGATTATTGCGAGACGTACGTGCTGTTTGTTACCGTAGTCGATGTTGGGAAGGTCTTAGCAACGCATGAAAGGTGAATATTCCTAATTCTATAATAATAAACGTATTATAGTGAAAATTGAACTACATTATTAGAGTATGTTTTTAAATTTGCGTGTGAATGTGGGAAATGCTACAGTAATTATTACTTATACCTGTGAAAGTAATCTAATTATTAAATATGCTCTACGCGTCAAATAAGTGATATATTAAGTTCAATCTTGTGATTAGACTAGTACAGAGTAATAATATGGGAAAAGTATTTGTATTGTTTGAAATACTCTTGTAGCATTTGCTTAAAAATATAGGAAAAGCAGCAATCCCATTTTATTTGATATAGGAATTTCCATCTGTGTATTAAAAGACAGGACTGGTAGCGTTTGCCGTGTAGATGAGTTGCGATAAAATGTTGATACTACAGTGAAACTTTCAAATTCTATTATAATAAACGTGTCATAGTGAGAATTTAAGCAATTATTAGAGTATGTTTTTAAATTTGCGTGCAAATGTCCATGTTTGTAGAGTAAATGCTACACTAATTGTTACTTATATCTGTGAAAGGAATCTAATTACTAAAAATGCTGTAGTCGGCAAAATATTGATATATTGAGTTGAATCTTGCAATTAGTTTAGTACAGATTACCTATATGGGAAATATATTGTTATTCTTTGAAGTACTCTTGTAGCTTT
>JAUKNK010000695.1:27500-34547 GCA_030765055.1 Mantis religiosa | reverse complement strand
ATTATACGGTAATGAATTTTGAACTTAAACAAAAAAAAAGAAAAAAAATACGAACATCTGATTGAGACAGCGTAAGTGAAGCTTTTAAGAAATGGAACAGGGTATAATCTTCTAGATAAGGAAAGAAGTGAGGACATTAGAAAAGAATTGAATATTTTTAAGCTAACACATAGAATAAAACAATATAGAAATAATTGGAAGGAACGTGTCGACAGAATTAATGATAGCCGCATTCCAAAATTAGTTTTACATAACAAACCATTAAGTAGAAGAAATATTGGAAGACCAAGATAAAGATGGATGCAAGACTTTTAATTTAAAATTTATGAGACGGGAACGAGCTTTGATGGCTTAAACCGTGAAAAGTTGATCGTGACGATGAACAAGTAATTTTACATACATGAGTATTTTAAAAAGGGAAACAAACATCAAAAGCTCTGCATTTGATATACCTAGACGTTGTAGTGTCGGGTTGTGTGTGTGTATGTGTGTGTGTGTGTGTGTGTGTGTGTGTGTGTGTGTGTGTGTGTGTGTGTGTGTGTGTGTAGGTGTGTACAGGTTGAATAGTCCAGTTTACCTTGTGCTTAAATGTCGTACTCCCTGGCATAGGGGTTGCCTCTGGTTTCCGAGATCGCAGGTTCAAATACAGGTTTTGTGTGTGTATGTGTGTGTGTGTGTGTGTGTGTGTGTGTGTGTGTGTGTGTGTGTAAAAGTCTTCAGCATGGTTTCCTTCGGAAGGGAAGTAAAGCGTCATAGATTTTCGGCAGACAAAGAAACTTCAAGCCTCATAATGGAACTTGCAAACAGTTCCCCAAAAATATATTGAAAATGAAGGTGACTTTGAAAATACGAAGAGCAAATGCTTATTGAGGATAATGGAGCTGAAAGCTATGACAGCAGTGAGGATGATAGAGCGAGTATTTCTGGTATAGAAGAAAAAGGAAGTGGTAGATTTCCAAGTAAAACTAGTATATAGTGAAGCAGTGACGTTTAGCTTAATATTAGCTTATATGTACCGACGTAATAATGAATATTTTTTATATGGGTGCATATTTGTGTGCCCAAAAAGTAACAATGTTCTATATGCATTAAGCTGTATACTGTACGATAGCGCGGCTTGTGTACACAAAGATCCAGCAAATAAAGATAGCAGAGATAAAGGACTTGCCGGCACATATTAAGTTACGCTTCTGGAAGGTGATATGAAACTCGATTTCTTGATTGTTACAGAACAGTCTCGAATTATCAATGAGGTAATAATGAGGAAGCAACGGCTCGCCGAGAGGGAGTCACAAACAGATGTAACGAGAGCTGATATTGTAAACAGGTGTAATCAGAACGCACAAAGTCACATCCTGTTCTCAACTTGCACCATTCTTCAAGCGACTCGCTTAACTCTGTTAGAATTTTCACATGCCAAAATCCCTGTCAGTACCCAAAATAGGAGCCAAGGAAGTTCATTCATGAAACAAAGAGAGAAGTGACTGAACTTCATTTACGTTAACCGGAGTGTAAAACGGGTGCAGTGCAGTGAACACGTGCAGTGAGCTAAGGAACTTCATGCGGAACTAAGTGCACAATTAAGTTATTTTCGTTTGTCGTCATAACTTGCGATCATGTACTTGATTTATTGTGGCTTTTAAAGTTATGACTATGACGTCAAGCAACATGTTTGCATTTAGGGTAGCTGTTTGTATGAAACAGCTTACAATTACTAATAATTCTTTAGAGGTTACTGCTAGCGGACACTAAACCACACATTTCAGTCGTGGAGAAGAAATAGGACTTCAAAATTTTCAATCCCCCATTACTATATTATTTCTTACACATAATTTCTTCTCTTCTAACCTTAATTCAGGCGGTTGACGTAAACAGGGCACATACGAAAAATAATGTTTTGATAAAAATGGAAGAGTATGCTTGCTTGATTTACTTATTTGGCGTTTATTTATTCCTAGTACATTATTTTATTGAAACTGAATGATCGGGAAAATATAACTAGAATGTTTCAAAGCATGGAAGAACAAAGGAATCGTAGTACCTCTCTTTTAGCACCTTCGGAAATCACGTTTAAGAAAAGGATGTAATGCATTAATTGCAATAAGATTTATTCTTATGTGAACAACAAAATATAGATATAATGAATCACATGATAACTTTATAAAGAGAATGCAGAATAATAGCAGTCCACACTTTACTATTAAGTCTTCATTTATCGTTCCATCGAGGAACACATCATATTAACTCAAAGTTTATAGAAACGTCTTACAACGTCTGTTTTCTTTTGATTTACATGCAGATACGAAATTTTGATAGTTATTTTTTAGTCTTGAGAAAGCCCTAAAAGCCCAAAATTCTGATTGACAATAGGCATCAACAAAGCACAGCAATTTACATAGCATAGCTAGCTATCTTTATTCTGGTATGTAGAGGTATTGCCCCACTCCTGTTTTAATCTTTTGCATATGGTATTTGGTATTTTATTTTACTGAATTTCCATTTTTTCAGTTAATTTGTTTACAGATAGAGGAGCACACGGACAAAGGCACATACATATGCTCCCAAAGCACCATTTCTGTGCATCTGCGTTTTGGCTATTTTAATCGAACGCAATATTTTCACTGGCCACTCACTATGATAAGTAGTAGTAGAAGTAAAAGGTGTAAGAGTTTTTAAACTTTCAGCTATAATAAATAATATTCGAAATTAATTAATGCCACACAATTTTATGTTATATCTAAATTTTATTCTTGAACGAAATCTACATTTTTGTGTGATAGGAATTTGTATGTGTTTTATAGTTTACCAGTCACTCATATAAAACTACTTTAGAATGAAGAGTATTTCACAAGCCATTCCCAGGAAATGAATGTTTTAGTTCTCCTATATATCTTAAATGTGTGGTATTTTAAGTAAAATTGTTAGAGCCATTTTCCAGCAAATAAAAATCAATTACAATTTTTTTCGTATAAAGAGCAATCTGAGGTGAGATATTTTCTTGAAAATCCTTGAAAATCTCTGAATTGAGGTACTAAAATTAGTGTTTAATCACCTTTGGTTTTGAGTTATGTTTTCACATGTACACAGAGATATTTTTTATTCAAGGAGGCCTAACACGTTCATTGTCACTGAGATTCTGATGTCGATGTTTTTAGTGGAATGCATTATTTCCTTTAGGTATTTAAAGTGAAAGCGAAATAACTTGTTTCATTATTTCACTAATTCTATATATTTATCAAATCTACTTTTACTCAAACTCTTTTACACTTATTATATCTTGACGACTATTGTCACTGTTTATCTCAATTTTTTTATTTGTTCCATTTATACCCCGTCTTTAACTGCAATGGTCATATCGGCGGCCGTTCTCCTTTGGAACATATCGAAGGTGTTAACTTGTATTCGTTGGGTTTTAATCATTAGATCACGCACACATTCGCACTCTCATTCATACTTCCAGACTCTGGAGAAGAGAAAAATCTCCAACCCACCGCCGGGAATCGAACCCGGGACCCCTCACACGGCAGGCAGGTGTCCTACTGCCTGAGCTATGGGGCCAGCCCTATTTTTCTCTATTCTTTTTTCTGTCTTCCTTTATTTTTGTTTCGTATTTACGTATATCTCGTTGTGAGGTCGCTGACTCCTACACCTTAATATGACTTCCATCACCCTCTATCATTTACTAGAGATTATACAACTGTTCTTACAAACATTGACTTTTCTATCCACCTATTTAAGTAAACTTTGCAGAAATAACTACATAACAGATTTCATTATAGCATTATAGATAAATGGAATAGCTGTAGTTAGACTTCTAGATGCTAAATGCTGGCTTTAAAATTCTATTTTGTGTATTCGCAAAAAAAAAAAAAAAAAAAAAAAAAAAAAAAAAAAAAAAAAAGAAAGTCCATGTCTACAATACTTTCAAATAATGAAAAAGTATTAAAACTTAATTATAAATATTGGGTTATATCTTTTGCAAATTATATCAGATTATACAGAATTCCTTTATTCCTTTCCATTGAAGAGAACTTCATGTCTTTGTTTATAGTTGTGTTATATCCAGTATTTCATTTGTGATATAACATTTTATAAATATCCTGATGATGGGAGAGATGTACACCCCAACGTTGATGTCTAATCATCTTTTCACCTGGCTGGCTCCGATTTATGTTGTCAGATCTTTTGACACAATCATCGATTTTGGGTGAACCATATTTGGGTGGCTGGTATAGATACTGAGCAGTATGCTGGGTGGCCTAATTATGCAGGGGCTTTGTGTCTTCGACAGCGGATATACTGCGTGATTGCAACACGTAGCTCGATAAAGAACATGTGCTGAAGCTTATAACTACGTGACTCGCGCTCCTTTTAATTAGTTCTTCTAGTATTATCGTGAACCACTTACGATAAACAAACAACAAATTATATAATACATTTTTAATTTTGGAAACAGCAGACAATTAATGCTATTTATGGCCAAAAGTTTTCAAAAACTCGGTCATTGTTGAACAACGATAGGAAATTTTCTTAGAGGATATGACACTCGACTATTGTCCAGATATGCTCTTTTAATAAAATGAACACTCCACACATACAATACGCATACCGGAGGTACCAAATAGAAAATATTGCAATTGATGAATTGAACCACGTAGTTATTGCATGTGTGGCCTTGAGATTCCCGGGTCATATACCCATGTACAGCATTCGTTTATTCTACAAGAGAGATGGTTACTTCATGAACAAAATTCGCGCAACAAATACCAGATAAATCAGCCACGCCTTATATTTTTGGAAGGTAGGCCACTCATCAAACGTCATGTGCGCCCTAGTCCAGTTTTGCGCTTACTTAACTGTATTCCATGACATTCTTAGAGAGAGGAATGCGCAAAATTCAGAGGAATAAGGGACAAAACGTACTGCTTGCTAAGGTACACTTCAAAAACATACGACTCTTTACTGAGAGTGTATACCGGTTTCCAGCCGATTTTACCAACTTTTTATTAGAGTATACATGGCAAAGTAATTCAGTAGCCCGCCTCGGTAGCGTAGATGGTAGCATCTCTGTCTCACGTTCAAGAGGTCCCGAGTTCGAATCTCGGTGAGGATGAGTTACCTGAATAAAGTTTTTCCCGGGGTTTTCCCTTATCCTTCAAGGCGAATGTCGGGTAACTCAACTCCATGGACCCTGGACTCATTTGAGAATCATTTCACCCATTTCACTCACCGTCCGATATGACTTCACGTTGGAGGACGTAAATTACACAAAAAAAAAATCAGTAGATGCCTTGGAAGAAATGGACCTATCATACGAGTGCACTAACATCTTCAGATAAAAATAAAATGGCGGATTCTTGTACTTAGAGCAGGGGTCGGCTGCCAAAAATTTTGACCCGTACAGTCAAAACGGACATATTATTAATCAACGCTTTATTTACATTTTTTACGTAAACTACGTCTCGTCCATCTCAGCTAATATGCATAACAGCTTTTGCCATTCATTTGGTATTATTAAAAGGCCCAGCGTATGATTGAAACTGTCTTAAAAGGCTTGATTTAGCCTTTTAAAACAGGCTTGAGGTGGCCATGGCATAGCGCAAGTCGTACTATTGAACGCAGAACGTGCTTTCAGTCAAGTCCCTAAATAGCTGAATAGGATTATGGCCTCTCCTGTGCCCTAAAACCCAATGGCACAGGTTAGAGTCTTAGCATTGTAATTACTTTTTTATGTTCATCAGAACTTGGGCGTGCATTACCCAAGAATGTCATCAGTTAGGGCACTTGCTTCGTTAGAGGAGTCGTGTTCCAGGAATAGAAAAAGGGTAACTCCAGCGACACAAAATATACCAATTTGAAACGACATTTTTAATAGCACAATAATTATATGTCTGTAAAGTTGTGTTCAACTTCCACGTTAAACTCTGATAGTGTAATGTCCTTGTTTTCTGTATTCAAATGTGTATAAATGATCCTTATTTCAATTGTACCCACCTACAGGTGTGCTTAAACAACTACCTACTTGTAGTTCACCAATAAAGAAACATCAGACAATACTATAAAATACAAATAAAACAATTAAAATAAAATAATAAATATTTTCAGAATAATACTTGTAAATTGTGAGTTTTAAGTGGTAAGAAATCACAATACCAATGTAGACGATTTGAACCACTTTCACAGCAGATAGATTACATCGTAGTTTCGCGCTCGTTCTAACTGAGCTATCTAGTAGCCTGTGAGATAAATATTCCATCTGACATATAGTATTCGATGGTTCCAGTGAACATTTGCAGACGTGTAAACGTCAGCTGTCTAATTACGAATATACTACAGGCGATGCGATAATTCATCGAGTGTTTAACATCCATGTTAAAAACGCGGGTAGAGTCTGGTAATGGAGTGGATGTTTTCATGTTAGAAAATAAAATGCGGATTGCATAAAACTCGAGAGTAAGGGGCAGCTGACTCACCTGGTATAACTCCTCCATCTTGAGAAGGGTGTGGGAAAAGTCGAATGAAGGCGGTCCATTATGTACAGGGCAGCACAGATCTTACTTTGAAATTCATTCTTGGGTTTCCAGTGCATCACAATAAAGGTTCTTACAGCGATCCGAAAATAGGCCACACAACCTACTGCTCAATGTCTATCTTGGCCATCCAATATGTGGTAGAGAGAGTAAACACACTGAAAAACCACCGTCCATGAATTTACAGTTAACGAGCTGTTTCTGAAGTCAAAGCCCCCTTCCTTATATGCCCATAAATGTTAAAGAAACAACGCTGCTACCAGCCGAAAACGCCCACTACAGGTGAGTATTAATAGAACGTACCGACCCTCCTGGGAAATTACCTGGGCCCAAAAAGTAATTAAATTCGGCATTCACAATTATAGGGACTAACACTCGATCGTCATGAGATACGAGATCTCGCCCGAGTTACTTCCAGGAAGAAACGCAACGGTTAACATAGCTCATCTTGTAAGTGAATAATCATGTGTTATACGGTAATTAATTATCACTATATTTAACTTATTACTATGTGTAA